>BKCP01006183.1:2150579-2226533 GCA_008636005.1 Striga asiatica
CCAAAAGTTTGGCCAAGTTGTGAGTTGTGAGTACTCTCAAGTCTCAATCTTGCATTTCGTAGCCTCTTGTGGATTTCGAAATTGCAGAAGACACAAAAAGCTTTATAAAAAGAGTGTGTGTCATCTTCATATAATGAGTAAGGGCGTGCTTGTTTATGAAATATTTCATTCAAAATGAGTTATTTTAGTTAACTAGAGTTAATTTTGAAAAAGGTAATATGGTTAATTGTTAGTGGGATTTTAAGAATGTATTAAAATAATATTTAAAATAAAATGATTAAAATTGATTTGATGTAAAAGTAAGAGATAAATGATTGGAAATGATTAGAAATGATAGGTAGTTAAAATTATGTGAGTGGATGAATAGTGAATTAAAGTTGATGTGATGTGTAAAAATGATTGGTTTGTATTATTTAATTATATAAATAATATTAAAGATAATGGAGTTATGTTAAAGTTGAGTTAAATTTTGAGTATGAATTGGATTGAAAATGAAATAATTTGTAAACAAGCATGCCCTAAAGTCTCCGCATCGTATCATGAAATTACATTTTCTAAGTTTAATATGTTTGTATACACTGAATAAGTGTATATTTTGTCCCCATGCTTCGTCTTATCGTAGTATAAATGCTATTTCTCGGTCTATTATAAACTATTAATGATAACTTACTGCATAACCAACCAAAATCATTCTAATAATGATTAAGAAAATATACCCAAAATTTCCGGCGTCAGTGGTATTTTCCCACTTTATGCTTTGGCAACACAAATTCTTATGCGTGTAAGTTTAAACATCATATCGATTGATCTGTCATTTTTTTTGTAATAAAATTAAAGTACTTATATTATCAAATGTTTATATTTTAATTTATATTATTGTATATATGAAAAAGTATTGGTTAGACACCATCTGAAAAAGTATTTTAATTTATATTATTGTATATATTTTAATTTTAATTTATATCATTTTAATTTATTCTGATAAAATTGTATATATATGAAAAAGTATGATAGTCAGATGGTGTATTGGTTAGACACACTTGATACAAGACTTTAATTTTTGAACATGGATGTAAGAAAGTATTTTCTACATTGCTTTAATTTTTGATGTAAGAAAGTAAGGGGCCACTATATACTTCAATCTGTTCACCCGTCATTTATGTTAAAAAAAAAAATAATACAACACAACTAACAAGGAGAATTTTATTTGGCAGACAGATCAGATTTAGACATATCAAACAAAACTTATCCACTTATATAATGCTTGCCAGGGTGGAAAAAAACAAGTTTTTCTAACTAGTGGTTGAGTAGAATAATTTGTGAATATATATATACATATTTATATTTTTATGTGTTATACTTAAAAATATAATATCCATATCTACATAAAGAGAGGCCAAAAATTAATGCAAATAATTTTCATTTGATGTTTATTTTACATCAAACTTGAAAATTATTTGCATTAAACAAAAAACAAAAAAAATAAAAGTCGAGCTTTCACTATTTACTTTAAGTCAACTAAATCATTTTAAATCAATAAAGAGATGCCCATCATTCAACCCATCTTTTTTCTCCCTCCTACCTCTCCTTTTATCTCTCTTTCCCCATTTTCAATTTTCCTTAAAACATATTTATTTATTTTCATTCTAATTCACTTCCTGATGTGAAAACCACGTTTCTAGCTGTAAGAAGAATCTGAAAGAAAGAGAGAAAAAAAAAAACCACCACTTTGTACCCACGGAAATTATCTTTTCTGGCATACATGTTAGTATGTGCATCTCAATCTCTGTCACTTCTTTTCTTCACTGGTAAGAAGATCGAGAGCGTGGAGCCAATGCTGATGTCGGTCTCAAAATTTGTGACAAACCGCTGAACAAATCTGTAAGATCCTGTAAGACCCACCTCAAAATTTATCTTTTTGCTCAACAAAAAAATTGAATCCTTCTTTTTTTGCCTAAATGTGGTATCTTTAGACAGATCCAAGTGAAGTTCTACAATCAATGTCGAGGAAAGGTCACAGAGGGCCGATAATGGAGGGTTTGATGGGCCCCACCAAGATCCGGAAGAGGGGCTGCTCGTCCTCTTCATCTTCGTCGTCGAGAGTCTACAATTACAGACTGAACAAGCGGGCCATAATGGCGGGCAAGAATCGGGCCGGGCTAGCGATCGGGCTTGGAAGATCTAGATCCACTACCCCTGTGCCGACGTGGAGAACCACGCCTCTTAAGGCCGCCGTTGAGTCTCCCAGGTACTCTCAGAGCGGGAAATCGACTCAGCCCGTCTCGGCCCGTAGGCTGGCGGCCACGCTGTGGGAGATGAATGAAGATCTGACGCCGAAAACGAGCGAGAGTGGTCTGAGTGTTTTGAAGGGACTTCAGAAGAAAAGTGGGAGTAAAATGGTTTTCAAGAGAGAGAAAATGCAGTCCGGGTGGGGCTTGCATTCGGGCTCGGGTGCATTGCCTCCACATTTGTCAGATCCGTCTCACAGCCCGACTGCTTCTGAGGTTTGGTGATTATCTCATTTTTGGCTCTGTATTATCCTAATTTCGTTTCATTTGATGAGATTTCAGTTATGATGTTTTGTTCGATGATCCCCTTGTATGAATTAATGTTTGGGTCTGAGTTGGAACAATTTTCAGTATTTGAAAATGCTATGGCCATGATCTGCACAATCTTTTTTTCTGGAAATCTGATTTTGATTGCTTTAAGGGTGGAAATTCCAGTCTTCCATAACTTTTCTACTCAAGTGGAGATTGATAATTGCAGATAACAAGGTTGTTTGGTTCGGTCCTGTCCTGTTTATCAACCCTTGCACTTGGTACTGTATTTTAGTTGGTGAAGGAAATGTGTCTGTTGTGTAGGATTTTGCTTTGATATCAATTAGGCCATGTATTCTGTAGAAACCTGATAACTGACATGATCGAAATACATGTCATTTCACCATTGATTTCCATCTTTAAAGAAAGTAATAATGCTTGAAGATTTGTAGATAACCCGAATTAATTTTCTTACATTTTATAACTTTCTTGTCTATGTTTATTTGTACGTAGCATTATGATTTTTCCATTGAGAGTGATCTAAAAGATCTTCTTCTTCTGGGTATTGCAGAAAATGGATAGATCAGGTACAGGCAGTCATCGAAGAAGATCACCATCAATTTCTCACCGCCTCATGATGGCTGATCAAAATGTTCGACCTATTGACTCCATTAGCAATGCTAGTCTGATGGAGGTAAAATTAATTTTAATTTTAATGCAGATTTTACTTCTATCTATCGTTCTTTCCTTTTTCCCCATCTTAGTAGCCAAAACCATGCCCTTCTCAAAATCTTGAAATCCCTTGATGGAGTTTTAGCACACACACTTTGAAAAAAAAAAGTGATCTTTAGCTTTTGGCTGTGGAAAACAAATAGTTATAATGTTTGAAAAGTGCCTGAAAAATAATTCTTTGCACTTCAATGAACTCTTTCGACATTTTATCTTTCAAAAAAACACACTTCATAAAACCACATCTTACACATACCGAAACTGCAGATCGAGACCCGTTCCCGGCCCCCAACATCGACTAGCCGCCTGAAGGACGCAACCAATGCCCTCACCACCTCCAAGGAGCTCCTCAAGATCATCAGCCGCATGTGGGCCCGCGCAGGCCCACCATCGTCCAGCGGGCCCCTCATCTCTGCCCTCCACGCGGAGCTCGAGCGGGCCCGCCTCCAAGTCAACCACCTCATCCAAGACCACCAGCAAAGGCCCGGCCCAAACGAGACCGACCACCTCATCAACCTCTTAACAGAAGAAAAGGCCTCGCGGAAAAAAAGAGAGCAGCAAGCCGTCGAGGCCGTCGTGGCCGAGCTCGACGCCGAGCGGAAGCTCCGGCGGCGGCTCGAGAGCCTGAACAAGAAGCTCGGGAAGGAGCTCTCGGAAGTCAAATCCTCCTTCTTGAAAGCGGTCAAGGAACTGGAAAACGAGAAACGGGCCCGGGAGAAAACCGACGAGGTGTGCGATGAGCTGGCGAGGAACATCGAGGAGGTCGAGAAGGAGCGGGAGATGCTCGAGCTTGCCGACAAGCTGCGGGAGGAAAGGGTGCAGATGAAGTTGACCGAGGCCAAGCACCAATTCGAGGAGAAAAATTCGGCTGTGAGCAAATTGAGGAGACAGCTCGAAGTTTTCCTTCACACGAAAAGGGATGAAATTGTCGAGGATGGGTCGGAGGTGAGCGATATCAACCGGGCCCACGTAAATAAAGGGACTGATAAGGTCAAAAAGGGTAGAAGCTCGAGGAGAGGCGTTAGTCTACAGAGGAGTGCGTCGGATGGGGAGTTTCTTGATAGGGAGCCGAAGATGGAAAAACCGAGGAGTAGCTATTTTGACGAAAGGCAGAGGTATTCGGGGGTTTGTTCCAGGCTGGCGGAGGAATCTTGGCCGTCGAGGGATCCGTTTGGTGGTACGGTTGAGGATGAAGATGGTGTGGTTCAGACGAAAGGTTCGAAGTCGAGAGCAGGTGTTGTGAGGAGGTCTAAATGGTGATGAAGGTGAGGGGTTATTAGAGGTTTATTGTTGTGAATGTTTAACATCTTGTTGATTTTTATGATCTCATTCTATGGCCCCCAGTTTGTTGTGTGCTAATCTATTTGGGAACTAATTTGTTCTGTTCTTTATATCTTTCCTTTTTAAAAGTGGAATTTTGAGTGAAATTTGGCAGTTTGTTTGTATAAAGTTTATGAAGGGTTTTAGTGAAATGGTTTGTTGTACAAAGAAAGAATATGGTGTGGTCAGATTAGACATGAAGTAAGCTTCACTCACTGTTATGTTTGGTGTTATTTATTTTGTTTTGCCTTTTTATTAATTCTATAGTATGGGGCATGGAGCAACCATCCTTTGATTTTGTTGAGGACAGAATCTTTTGTTCCTCGTGTTTCATTTTATTGAATGAATGACACATTTNAACAGGAAAATGATATTTTCAATTTTTATAATATAAACTAAAAACTAAAAATTACAATGGTCTTAAAGTGAAAAGATAATAAGTCGAGATGAGAGTTGCTCTTTCTGTAAGATGAATACGTTTTGTAATGCGTTGATAGATTCATGTGTCTTATCCCTAAAGAGACAACTGGTACGTATCAAAAGTTTTAGCACTTTAATTCTTTGAGCCCCGGGAACTTGAACGAAGTTGAGTATTGAGCAAAATATATTATGATGCGTGAAGCTTTTCAGACGAGTATGCAGATAATGTTATGTCTTACGCTTTTGCAGCTCTAAACATGTCCTATATATGTCTTGTGTTTCTGCAACTCTAAACAAGTCCTATATAGGACTTCTACCCACCTGGTCAAACAACCAGTAATGGCCTATAACACTCAATTAATGGTTGTTGTAATGAGTTCAAAATGGTAAGGTCGATTTCAGGTCTTAATACACCACCACTCACTAGATCACTTCTCAAACGATCGGGTAGACCATCATGTCCAGATACAATGTATATGATGAAGGTCATACGAGGTGGATGTAAACCCGGTCCAAAACCCAGCTCAATTCGGGTCGGAATTTTGCTAATATTTTTGCAACAAAAAGAACATAGTAGTTGGGCCTAAGGCTCAAACCCAATACCAGCCCGAGCCGCAAGTCTAGCCCACAATGCAATTGCCAAGTACTAAGGATCGAATTCCAAGATTCAAGGCCACTGCCAAGGCGCATGCTTGTGTATAGACATGGCCATGGGCCAACCCGGCCCGTCGGTCCTGATTTCACCGGTTCGTTGAACCGGAACCTTAGCCATGCGGGGCGGTTCCGGTTCTTAGTTTTTATTTTTTCGGTCCCACCAGTCCGGGCCGGGCCGCGGGTTCAAAGACGGGCCACGCTGTATTTTTTGTTTTATGGGCCTCACTGGCCTGGAACCGGCAGAAAACCGACGGATCCGTGACCCGACGGTTCAGGGCCGCTCCAAACTCGCGGCCCTTAGAAAATGCCAGGTCGATCAAGGGCCATGAAGTTGAGACCCGGCGGGCCGGGCTGGGTCGTGACCCGACCCGTTGACTGGCCACCTCTACTTGTGTACATGCCCATGCCCAAGCCAAGCCAAGCTGAGCTGACCCGGCTGGCCGACCACCGGGCATGGGCGGGCGCTTATGTGGCCGAAGCCAACATCAACACTTGAAAATTAACTTTACGTTCTCATTAATGCTAACACTAACCATTTTATTCTCACTCACGCGAAATCAGTTTTGAGAATATAAATATACCATGAGTATCTACTTGAGATGCGTAATTTTTTTACAAATTTAATGTAACCCGAATTAAGTATTTAGGCATAAAAAATTAGTCAAAATTGGGTCAAACCCAATTTGATTTATCTAATTTTCTAACAATCCCCAACATGAGTTGAAATCATATATATATATATATGTGTGTGTGTGTGTGTAGATTCTTGTGTTCAATCATCACAAGACTTTATTGCATTTGAAAAGTATCTCGTGGCTTTGAACATTTATTGGTAAACATCATTAGATGTACTGGCGACTTAGTGGACATAATACCTTGAATTGTTTTTTGTACACCAAGACAATGACATTTCACATAATAGAGTCTTAACTCCATTCCATACTATTGTTTTCTCCATTTTCGCCTTGAACAACACTTTGAATTCATAAATATTTACATTTCAAAAGACTCTTGCTTTACACTTATATAGGTGATCTCTCTCTATCAATAGTATCTTGTATTACTCCACCTTTAAAAGATTAGATATTCATTAAAAGTTCAGAGCACTTACCCTCACCACAATCAACAGATAATCTCGCACTTGGATTGAAGCCGGGGTAAAACTAAGTGGAGCTCTGAAACAATGATGAATTTTAATATTTTATACCAAGTAATCGAGTACCTTGATGATTTTTGATATTTTCTACTAGATAATCTAGTACTCTTGCGCATGAACATAAATAGTTTTATTCTTAATTTGTTAACTTGAACCGCAACAATGATGACTTTTTAATTTTTTCTACTAGGTAATCTGGTACCCTTACGCATGAAGATAAATAGGTTATTCTTTGTTAACTTGAATTGAAACTAAAATAGATATTTTTTGTTTCTTGCTCATGTATTTGAAATGTTGATGTATAATAAGAGTTAAATTACTTGGAGAATGCCTTTTGTATATATCAAAAAGATGATATCACCGCGCACGTCTAAAATTTTGCGCAATTAACAATGTGCCACCTTAATTTTTGTTAAAAAAATATCTATGTATATCAAAGGAGGTTGGTGTTTAATTCAAAAGTGGAAAGTTGACTTTTTTTTTTATTTACATAATTTGACTTACTTATAAAGGCAATTTTTTTAATGAAATTTAAAATTATTATCTTATCCTTTTTTGCGTGAAATTTAGTTTTAAAAATTATATACTTAAATATTGTCTTACTTTTTTTTTGCTTAACATGCACTTAAAATTGTAAGTCAAAATACTGTCAACTTCTTTAAAACAATTATGTATTCTATTTTCTTGAAAACATTTACATATCAATAAATATGTTTTTAATGTTTTACTCATGAAATTTTCATAATGTTTAAGTAATGATATCTGCTAATTTTTTACAATTAAAATTATGATATAAGCTATCCAAGCTTAAAATATTTATGGTAAAAAAATTGATTTGATAACTTGATAGATAACTACTATTTATATACACTACAAGAAAATGATGAAATTCCAACGGAAATATACTCCAATAGAATTCCAACGGCAATTCCAATGGATATTTCAATGCTATTATTTCCGTTGGAATTATTCCAACGAAAATTCCAACAAAAATATTCCATTGGAGTGAGTTTTCCATTGGATTTTGACGATTCCAACGGTAGATTTTCCAACGGTGGTGGAAATAAAAATTTCAACGGAAATTGTATATTCCAATGGAAGTTTCTATGGTCAAAAGCCGTTGGAAATATAGCCGTTGGAATCAACAAATTCCATCTAAAATTCCAATGAAAAATACTTTCCAACGGAATATTTTCGTTGGAATATCCGTTGGAATCATTCCAACGGAAGCTATACCATTGGAATATCCGTTGGAATTTCCATTAGAATATATTACCATAAGATTTTCCGTTGGAATATAACAATTTTTTTGTAGTGATACATGGCTATATAAAGCGGCTGAAGGTTAGTTTGATTTGTTATACTTATGTGATTGATGCTGACAGTAGATTATTTAGGCAGATCTAACGGTTGAGAGCTGGTCTCACATACACAATTTAAGGCCCCTTATATATATATATATATCCCCTCTTAATATAATTTGAAAACGTGTTGAGCCTAAATGGCTGCTTCGCACGCTTCGGAAGCTTATTTGGCAACATTACATGCTTCGACTTTTGGTTCGGATACATTCTCTAATTGTTTAAACTAAAATACTTAATAAATAGAAATTTTGCTTAATCCTCCCTCCAACTCCTAAATAAATAGGATTCTTATATGGCGTGTAAATCTTCCAACTCCAAACTAAATAAGATTCTTATCTTATAAAGCTTACTTGCCAACATTACATCTTAGGATTCTTATCTTATATGTCGTGCAAATCAAAATAAAAAATTAGCTTTATATATTATTTTATTTATATAATTAATGTAAATAATAATTTTTTTATATAGTTTAAATAAAAAAAATACTATAATTTTACAAAAAATATATAGCCACTCATATATTATATCTTTTCAATCCAAATAAATTATTTAAGTCGTTTAGAATATCTATAAAAATACATTGAAATAGTGATAGAATATTACATGATCTTTCTAATACAAATAAAATAAATTTTGATGAACACCATGGTAAATAAATTATTTAAATCTTTTTAAAATATCTATACAAATACATTGAAATAGTTATAGAATATTACATGATCTTTCTAATATATTTTAAAGAGTTGAAATAGTTATACAACATGTGTTTTTTCTATTATTTTATGTTTTATATTTTTTTTTTTCAAACAACCCGTGTAGTACACGGGTGTCATACTAGTATATATATATATATATATGTATATATATATATATCTCTTATCTATATATGAAGAAGTTAAGCCTCTTCTATGAGTGACACATGTCCAATTTTGTGTTCTTAAAAAACTGCCACGTGTCCAATTTTATTTACAATTTGAGCTACTTTGTTTTGCTATTTTGGTTGCACTATTTGCCCATTTCGTGGCTTCCAATACAATTCATTGGTGAATAGTGAATTTAATTTCTGTGTACCTTTTGCCAGAATTCCGGGTCAACACAATCCCTTTCTCGCACAATTCTCGCACACGCAAGTTGGATGGAGACGGGAGCAGGTAAAATCCCTCTTACAAACCCTACCCAACCAAATTACTCTCATTTACAATTCTCAAAAGAACTACAATGACGACGCGGATGATGACACTACCAGTCCACCGACTCAGCCAGCTCCGGCAACGGCTTTATCAAGGGTTTCTTCGCCTTCTCCCGCCGAGAATTGAGCCCTAGGGCCTCCGACACCTCCTCGGAGCTCCACCCGCCCTTTTGGAGCACATCGGAGAACCGATCCGCTTTCAGCGGCAGGGCGTCCATTATCATCTGGTTGTCGACCATCACCATCCCGCTATCAAATAAACCCGACACCAGCACCCCAGATTCCGACCATCCGCCCTCCCTCTGAACCGGCCCAATTCCGGTCACGTAGCCGTCAGACCCACGCAGGCACCTCGGATGTCAGCATGTCGATGTGCTTCTCTGGTGAGGACGAGGACGAATTTTAATTCCTACGCCAGACTGTTGTGTCGTTGCTCAAGATTCATGAAGAAGAATCCGATTGGGAAGGTGAGAACAAATCGCTTTGCAGTATTGTTCTTTTGAGTTCATGCTGTTTTTTCGCTGCTTCATTTATTTTGAGATTTCTCTCATTAGATTCTCTTGCCTGAAAAACCCGATTACTGTGTTTTCGAGAGCAATTGCGTGTTTATATAATTGTTGTGGTGGAATATTTAGGTTCATATTATTCATATGATGAATAAATTGATGTTCTAGGTGATGGAATTTTAGTTCAAACGTAGTTTGAGATACTTTAGAATTCTGCACAGAGTTGATAGATCTCTTTTATTTTTATGGTTGCTTTGTTTTTCCTTGGCAACATATGGAGTTTTGTTTACTGTGCCCTGCTCTAAATGCATTCCATCCCTTTGTTTCCCTACTTGCCATATTTGACTCAGACAAATTAAAATGAAGAACTAAAAAAGATATGAGGGAAAGAAGAGGTTTGTTGTACATCCCCAGTTTTACTTGATATGAAAGTCAAAACTATTTTCTTCCTGCAGGTATATCTATGGAGGGTGATGACATACTTTTGGTGGAAATGTCTCACCAAAGAGAGATGAATATGGATGACCACATTACCTCCTGAAAAAAAGGTAACCTAACTCCTTATTCTTTTCTCTACCCGTTTTTTCTTTCTGTTTCAACTTTTATACCTATCATTTTCCTGTACACTTGCATATTACTTATATGTATGGCGATGTGTTTCTTATTGAGTGGCAAAGAACGAGTATCCACTGATATCTATTGTGGTTAATTACCTGATGCAGATCTGTGACTGGTGTCCTGTATGCAAAAGAAAAGAGAGTGAACTGTGATTTGTATTGATATTTTTTCAAAATAGACGTCAAATGTAACAACCATGTGTCTTGTTCCTTCTTAACTGCCTGAACAGACAATAATCCTTATCAATTCTGGAGATTATGGTTTCCTGCACTTTTGTGATGCCGTTCTTTTTCTTTTTTCCTTCTTTTTGTTTTTAGCTTGTACTATGTGCAGCCTGGTATATCCATGCACTCCACGAGAACATTTAGTAAGAGCTCAAAAGAAGGACGTAGTGATACCAGTGCTTGGACTGACACGGCTTTAGAATGAGCTCAGAAGGCAAAGATGAAGTATGTCATAAACTACATAACTAACCCCTACACTTAACATAATAAAAAATAAATAATCAATGCTTAAAAGTTATGAAATGCTCTGTTATGGTATAACAACTACCTTCCTGATGATTGTAGTCACATTTATGAACAAATATCAGTAGGGTCATTTTTAATTTTATTATATATTTTTGGCTGGACCTTGTATTTTGTGGCCAGTTATTTAGAAGCGTACAATGAGGCCACAACACTTGCTTCAAACGAACAGGGGAAGAAAAAATCGAACCCCGATGCGGAACTGGTCTCCGATGGTGATTTTCTTTAACCCAGTTCTTCAGCTGCATCTAGATCTGGTCGGCGTAACTCAGCTTTTAGGTTCTATCCATGAAATGCTACGAAACTTGCTCTATAATATCACATTTGTGATGCATTTCTTTATCACTGAGTTTTTTTGTTGGGCTTTTCTAGCAAATATCTACATTCATGCTTTATCTCAATAAATTTGACTTATTCAAAAAGAAGTTTCTAAAAATAAGGAGTTAGAAGAATGTCGCATGTTAGACCTAAGAGGACACTTGTATGAGATTGGATTACAATTCATTTTATATATTATTTTTTTTATATTAAACTCCTCTGAATGTATGTGATATGTTCAAAGATTATCATCCAGTATCTAATTAATACCAAGAAACTGAGAGTGCATATAAGTAAATGGTTTTCTTGCGTCTTCTGGAAGTTGTAGAATACGCTTGCTTTAGGTATTATAGTCTTATAGCTTCTATGTATCTTCTCGTGAGTGTTATTTATAATTTTTTGTTCTCAGTTTCTATATGAATCTGTGACTCTGTGTAACTGTGTCCAATTTATATCCTTTTTTTTTTGTTATTGCTAATATATGTGTTTTAATTACATACGTATCAGACATGAAAGAAGCTGAGGTTTAATTCTCTTCAAATGGGTTGTTCGATTTTGATTTTGTGTGTAAAATCTGTCAACTTTCATTTGGTGTTAGTTGGATACTTCATAGTATAGATTGGTTGCGATGATTAAGTTAACTATTTCTGTAATTGTATAATAGCTATAGTTTGTTTTTTGTTGTAGACCTAAAAGAGCAGTTCTTGGAAGATTCACAACTAGATTTTCATTTAGTGACAGACGGTTGGCTTTTCATTCTTTTGTTCTTTTTCGTGTGTGATTTTTTTCGAGAGTTGAAAAGCTGCGGTCATTCACGAGGTATGCATTTCTTATTGTCTTTCAATAATGTCCAGTAAATTTCTTTTTTTGTGTGTGTGTGTGTGTGTGTGTGTGAAAACATCGATCTTTGCGTGAGGTCGCTAACAGTTGTTCTTAAGCATGACTTGGGATTTATATATTGATATCTAAGTTTGGTTTTATTTTATTTTTTTTATTTTTTTGTTCTTGTACTTTTGGGCAATGTTCTTTCTCTTGCAGGACCGTGAAAGTTGAAAGATAACTTATACCAGATTTTAATATGCCTATGAATTTTAATAATTTTTACTGTATTCACATCACGGCCCATCTAAAACTTGAAAAGCAGCCAAGGCTTATATATGAAATAAAAGGAATTTTTTTATCTCATAAACGAATTTTCTTACAAAGTTGCTGGCTTGGCGGAAAATTTTCCGTCAGACAGTTTGATGCAAGTTTTGCTCATAAATTATAATTACAATCTATACAACAACATAACTTCTTTTCCTTTTTCCTTTTATCACCATCCTCCCCAGTTTTGATGGCTTAATTTACTTTTATTACCGGTCCTTAGTGCTTGTGATTCAACAAACAGCTAATTACTTTCCATGTACATTTGCAGGTTAAAGCTTTTCTTAGGGGAGATTCTCTTCCATTCTCGGTCGGACTGTTCGAGGGTATAGCAGCCTAGGTGAACATGTACACACTCAGTGTAATAATATGAGGATCTTGAAACAATGTCAAGTTAACATACATAATAATGTAAAGGGTTGCAACAACTGCCTAAAAAGCTGTGTAATGAGGTCTTTGTGGTGAAAAATTATTTTGTGAACAAACAGTGTTGAAAAGAATACAACTTTTTATAAAACCTTTTTGTAATCATTTTGTCGGGCTTTAGAAAGCTCTTGTTAGTTGTGGTGAAAATTGGAGACTTTATGTGTACTCAGTTGAAGATTTCAAATTTTGTTCAAATTTATTTCACATAAACTTTATTTGTATCAAATTTAGTAACAATGTTTAAAACATATATATAAATTAGACTAATCATTTCAAGAGACGACAAATTTTCATTATATTTTAGACCAAAATATGACCTGCAACAAGTGATGACAAATTTTTAGTGTATTTTTAGACTGAATTTGAGTCCGCCGTGCGTGCACGGCGTCTTACATATAAGAAAAAGTGTGAGTGTTTTTGGGCCTGACACACGTAATTTTTGTTCAAGCATAAATGTCCTCCAATTTCAGCTATTTTTACGAGTGTTGCCACTGCATTGAGCGTCAAATTACTGGACTGTCCTTTGAAGACACTTTTGTTTGCTTTTTAAGTGATGGAGGCCGAATTTTTGGGACTGACAACTTTTTCTCCGCACGAAAGCTAATGTGACAGCCTTTTTATCTGCTTCACGCAAGTTTGGGATTGATTTTCTCTCAATCAAGCAAGTTACAGCTTTGTGTACATTTCTTTTCTCTGCCCCAATTTCGGCTCTCTTTCTCTTGCCCGGCGCACTCAAATCATCGGCGGTCATACCTTCTCGCCACAGCTATCACACAATCCAAGCATGATGTGGTCGCCCCGGAGGTTTGGGGTGTGCCGACCCGTGGTAGCCACAGCTCGGTGGCCGTTGGAGGTAGGCTGTATGCGTTTGGTGGAGACTCGGGATATAAGTACCAAGGGGATGTTTGGATGCTCGATGTCGATAATTTAGTTCCTAATTTAGTTCCTAATGTTTGGATGCTCGTGATGTCGCAAGCGAAGGACATCGGGGAGAAGGATCGGGCGTGAAGATGTACATGAGCGACTGCCCCTTTGACGACAACGACGAGGATGACAGGGTAGGAAAAGGGTATTTGGAGTTCATTTTCCAGAGAAACGTATTTCGTTTCGAGCGTCAAGGTGGGTTGCTTTGTTTCAGGTAATAAAAACATTGATAAACATATTTTTTATTCATTTTTCGATTTGCGTCTTCTTGGACTGGGGGCATGGTCGTGATTAAAGATTTCATTTTTATGTTTGAAAAAATTGGGATTTAAGCCATGAAATGAGAAATTATTGTTACCGTTCTTTTGTTTTCTTTGTGGGGGCTAAACGACACTCATGATCTAATCGAGTGACACAATATGCTATGATTTAGGACAAGAAAGGTAAATTATTTGGTTCGTTTGTTTTTTTTTTTACCTAATCGACCAAGTTTCAGCTCATTTCATGTTTATTTGGCAAATGCAAAAGAAAAAACAAGACAGATTGAATTTTTAATTGGTGTTCTTGAGTAAATTTTTGTGGATTTATTCAACATTTCCGTTTCAGGGATAGCGTTCGATCTTTGCCGAAAAACAGATCGAAGATGGTCGAACCCTTGCGGATTAACAGTTTAATGGATCATGATCTTTGCTTTTGTATCTTTTTCAAGGTATATAGATATAGATTAACATTTGATCATGGATTTTGTATGATTTGTACATTTGATTGAGCTTCCAATCTCAAGTTTTCTGTATGTTGGATTGTTACGGTTTATGCTACTATTTTCAATCATTCTCTTGACAGGGACGACCACCAAACCCACAACAGAAACAACGGCAGCATGCACGAAACCCATAGCCTGGCTCGCACCAACAAAAATTTCGTCGGGGGGCTCCTGTCCACAATCACTGAAAGCAACATGAAGAATTATTTCGGCCAATTGGGAACCATAACTGATGTGGTCATGATGTACTCCCACAACATGCGAAGGCCCAGAGGTTTCGGGTTCATAATGTATGATTCGGAGGCACCAGTGAATAGAGTATTGGTGAGAACATTTCACGAGCTCAACTATAAAATGTTCGAGCTCGACGGGCGGGCTTTTCAACTGTTATTATCCGGGCTACAATAGTTTGAATTCAGCTGGTGGATACGGGATGAGAATAGATGGCCATTTTAACACTATTGGTCGGGTACGGGTATCCACCGTACAACCCTGGAAATCATAGTGTGGGGTCGAGTTTGGAGACTGGATGGGGTAACTGAGATTTTGTATTCAAATAATACACCGTTATTTCACTAGAAATATATTTATCTTTTACATTGTATCGTCCCATGTCATATGAATCTATACGGGCATCATCTTCTATCTTACAAACCTATAAATACCCTTTCCATTATAGGATTTTATTGTTTTCTAGACAAGATAATGGTGGGGTGTCTAGATGGAGTGCATCATATGCTATCTGCTTTAGTAAATTGTTGTGAGTCTGATATTAACAAGCAACCTGGGGCCTGGGCTTTCAATTTCTTTTCTCATGTTTCTCTTAAAATAAAGATTGCATCTTCACATCATGGTTAGGTTTCTCACTTAGAAGGGAGTTTGTCCAGTTCAACCCTCAATCCCTCCACATTCCAATATCACTCTTTCTTCCATTTTCCTGTTACATAAATAAATAAATTAGCTCCTTTGTTAAGTTGCTTAATTAAATTGTTGGTATATCAATCTTGTGTAGTTTAGATTTGGAATTTTCGGGTTTAGTAGAGAATAAGTATGATCTTTCTCTGGGAAGGGTCGGATGAGGGTTCCTCCCCACGGACCTCTGTATCGGACAACAGAAACGCGAATCAGACCTCTGATTCAATGCTGTGAGTATCTGGACGTTCCGTGAGGGGATGTGTATTTGACTATTAGGCGCTAACTTTTTATTTTAAAATTTGATATTTATTAGTTTTCTTCTATGGCTACAGGTTTCGAAAGGACTTGTTGAGACTCAGGAGAATACATCTGAGGTTCTTTCTCCTTTTCCACTTGATCACGTGCGGTACTTAATTCAGTATCTTATTTTGCTTGGGTTGGTCATATTTAGAGTTTACTAATATTCTCACCTTTTCCCAGTTTCTGTACATCTATGCATTTGGAGGATCACAGGGATCACTGTATAAATTTCATTGATTCAATGTCTATTTCTTCCTCTTAAACTAGGAGAGCATAATAGAATTTGAAAATTTTACTTGATGTTGAGTGTTCGTCTCATTGGAAAATGATGAATCTGCAGGGTTAATTTGGACTTAGGGCAGGGCATGTGAGAAAATTGCCTAATTGGAAAATATAGTCTTTATGTAGATTTAGAAGTTATTTGAATATATTCTGCCTAATTGGAATACATAGTGTTTATGTGGATGTAGAAGTTATTTGAATAAATTCTAATTTAAGGCATGATGGATACATCCATCGCTTTGTTGAATGATAGACGTAAATTTCGAGTAGGATTAGATAAAAGCAACTGCCTCTTGATGCTTTTTGTATAGGATGCCCATGAAAGGGGCCAACCTGTAACGGGCGACCTGTTTTTTAGGAGACGCGAGAGCTTCGACATGGGGCCCATGACCTTTGCGAGGGATGCCACGAGCATGATGCCCTGCTTTAATTGGTAAATGTTTTTTTGGTCTTGTTTCGGGTTCCATTGATGGTTTAATCGTGTTTTATGCAGTGATCATGTTGCAGATAGAATTGTGGTGATGTAATTTGTGTAGTAGGACGTGGTTTTCTTCAAGTTGTGTTGCTTCTTTATACCAACAGTTTTCTATTGTTCCGGTACACATTATTATCAAATTGTCTGAATGTGTTTAATTTGTTCGGATTGTAATTGCGGAAGTCTGATTTTGTGCATAAATATATATGTTTAAAAACCCTGTTCATAGTAGTTGATATGTGGGTACGTCGGTAGACTCAGTACTCAGTAGTAATGCAACAGTTTTAATATGACACTTTGAATAACATGATGATCAGAATAGTTCAAAATTTAATTGTAAAAACAATCAAGCAAGCAAATATCAACATTTGCTTATGACCTTTGGAGGTACGTGATTATTTCTGAAATATTGGCCTTTTTGTGTTGAAATTGTTGTTATTACTACTGATGATGTTTTGTTATTTTGCTATGGGATAGCTGCAGTTTGTATTTATTGAGAAATGCAAATTTATCACAAAGTAGAGTTTAGTAGTTTGTATTTATTGAGAAATGCAAAATTGTGTGTGTGTGTGTGTGTGTGTTTGTGGTTCTTATGTATAACTTAATTTATTGTCTTATGTTAAAAAATGTGTTTGTATATGTTACTATGAGTGTTGAGCTTTTATGAAAGTCTTCGTTCATGTCTTTAAAGAAGAGGAATTCAGAAGGCAAGCAGGGAATAATAACAATAATATGAGAAAGGATCTTGAGACAATGTCAAATTAACAAGCATAATATATGTAAAGAGCTGAAACAACTGCCCAAAAAGATGTGTAGTGAGGCTTTATGGTGAAAGCTTATTTTGTTAGCTAAGTAGGGTAAAAATTGGAGACTTTATGTGTACTTAGCGGAAGCTTTCATTCAAAAAATGAGACGTTAAAATACATTATATAAAATTAATGCATAGAGGATTTTATAGGTGCAACAAGTATTAAACCATTATAACCACCACACCCAAAAAAAATAATAATAATTATTAGCAGGAAATATGTTTGATTGATAATATTATGTGCCTGTAAAATCTCAACAGTCATATGGTTAGTGAACAAAATTCACATCAATTGTCAAAACAACATTTAAACCCAAAGTATTTTATAAAAATGGCCCAATCAGTTATGGAACCCAAATTATTTTAAAAATGGCCCAATCAATTATGGATGTGCTGGACATGAATATACAACTTTGTCGTGCTTTTTGGCTGCATTGTTAAGTAGATATTAATCTTTTGTTTTTTAACGCGTTTTCTCAAATATTGTGTTCCAACAATAAAATTTTATTCACGCTTTTATAAATTAGTAGATATCTCATTATATTATTGCTTTGTTTAGTTCCTTATGCATTGTTGTTAAGTTATTTGAAGCTAGATTTATAAATGCCATAAAAGGTGGATATGTGTATTTTTTTATTTTGCCAAATATTAGTAATAATTATAAATTGGACTCGAGGCGGCTGTGCGTGCACAACCACTGGTCAACTAGTATATATATATATATATGAGGACACCTCTTAACCATTGATTTTGTGTTGATCAATGGCTCAGATTAAGTAATTGGAATACTTATACACCTATGTTGAAATAAATATGTATCTAGTTGGTTACAATAAATATGTCTCTCGTGTATAGTGTTTTTGCATCATTGTTCCAATAACCATGCAACATTTTTACATTAACTGTGCAACACTTTATCACTAACTATGCAACATCGTTTTTGCATTATTGTTTCAATAACCATGCAACATCGTTACACTAACTATACATCATTTTTACACTAACTTTGCAACACTTTATCGCTAACTATGCAACATATTTTTTACATAATTGTTTCAATAACCATGCAACATTTTACACTAACTATGCAACACTTTATCACTAACTATACATCAGTTTTACACTAACATTGCAACACTTTTTATCACTAACTATGCAACATCTTTTTGTATCATTGTTTCAATAACAATGCAACATTTTGACACTAACTGTGCAACACTTATCACTAATTATGCATCTGTTTTGTTTCAATAACTTTGCAACATATTTACACTAACTTTGCATCACTTTTTCTCTAACTTGCAACATCGTTACACTAACTGTGCAACACTTTATCACTAACTATGCATCATTTTTACATTAACTTTGCAACACTTTATCACTAACTATGTAACATATTTTTTACATCATTGTTTCAATAACCATGCAACATTTGTACACTAACCATGCAACAATCACTAACTATGCATCATTTTTACACTAACATTGCAACACTTTTTATCACTAACTATGCAACATCTTTTTGCGTCATTGTTTCAATAACCATGCAACATTTTGACACTAACTGTGCAACACTTTATCACTAATTATGCATCTGTTTTGTTTCAATAACTTTGCAATATATTTACACTAACTTTGTCTCACCATATTTACTTCATACACAATACATATTATGGTCGACGGATCAACACTAGAAGTCAACAATCAACGCCGGAAGTCAACGATTTTCGCTGGAAGTCAACAGTAAACGCCGGAGTCAACGGTCAACGGTCAATGGTCAAAATAATATTTAAATAACTAAAATAAAATAAAAAAATTATTATTTAAATAAAGAGTTAAATCTTGGCCACACATCTTGATACCCTTTTAGTGGCTAGGATTGAGTCCCATGTCCTCATTTTAAGAATGTGTCCTCATTGAAACCAATCCCTACATATATATATATATATAATATATATATATATATATATATATATATATATATATATGTCAAATATATGTGTTTGTAGACATGTTTTCCTTACAAAATAATTTAGAAAAATTTGAGATGACTTTAAATTTGGTAAGAAAAATATAAGAATATTTTAGATACTTTTATGTATGTTATATAATGTTTTAGGTGTTTAAGTATTTTAAACATACATGTTTTGTGTTATTTTATACAAATAAAATTATATTGTTTACAACAAAACGATATACAGACTCCTTTCAAGGTTAGCCCTATCAAGCTCAAGTAAAGTCATATCATTTTAAAAGTGAAGTCATAAAGGAATTCGTGAAAAATCAAATTATATCACATGTTAACCCTACATTTTTACTTTATAATTATTAGTTAACATTGTTTACATACATCTATACTTATATAATAAGAATTAACATTTATCCAAAATAGTAGGTCAAATTATGGTCAATGTCGGATTTGCATTAAATATTTTCCAAAACTGGTAAGTTTTTGTCCTTTTCACACTTCTCATTAATTATGTCTTTTTCACACTGCTCATTAATTATGTCCTTTTCACACTTCTCATTAATTATGTCATTTTCACACATCTAATTAATTCATTAATTACGACATAATTATCATAAATCATTCCATCTGAGCTTTTATCGTTAAAATGTATAGCGATCTGTTATGATCTTATCCCATTGATATTTCTATGAAACGTTATTATCGCGTTCTTTTTTTTGGTAACCACTCTATATCAATTACCGGATATTTGGTTAATGATAGCACACGTCTCTATTTCAAGGAGCGGATATTCTTTGACCTTTAATTAATTTGAACTGATTGCCTTGACTTTTCAATTTTTAAAAACTCTTTATTTAAATATTTCGACCTAAGATTCGGATTTCATTATACAAGTCATCGGATTGTTTGAATGAAAATGAATGAAAAGAACACCAAAAACAAGTAGCCTTATTCATATAACCAATCCTAAAATATTACTCCCTCCGTTTATTATTAAATGTCGTTTTAATTTAAAACTTCTAAATTACGATTTTAATGG
Organism: Striga asiatica; assembly: GCA_008636005.1. Lineage (NCBI taxonomy): Eukaryota > Viridiplantae > Streptophyta > Magnoliopsida > Lamiales > Orobanchaceae > Striga > Striga asiatica. The sequence goes on from BKCP01006183.1 coordinate 2,170,965, forward strand.
GTTGTGTAATAATCTTATTTTTTAATCTTATTAAATTTAGTTTTTGAATTATTAATGGGTGGTTTTTAAAGATAATGATAAGAGATAATGTTTGTTAAAGAGAATAAAGATGTAAGAATGAATATAATATTTCCAACGACAATTAATTTGCAAAAAAGTTAACACCCTACAACGACATTTAAAACGAAACAGAGGGAGTAGTTTATTTACCAAAAAGAGACAAATCTTAGAAATCCTAAAATATTAGTTTGTTCACCAATCCTAAAATATTAGTTTGTTCACCAAAAATATTAGTTTGATTTTTAGGATTTGTCTCTTTTGAAAATATTAGTTTGTGATAATGAGGAGTTACCAAATAATCAAACTCATAATGTTGTCTACAAGGAGGTTTTTAATAATATATGATTGTTACCGAAATTTTTATGATTCAACAATGTTCCTATGTATTTTAATGATTTCAATTTCGATCCTAATGCACGTGGGGTTATATTATTCTTCCAAATTTTACATTCCGTGCATCGCACGAGTTACGTACTAGTCCTTAATTTATATATACTATTTAATATTGTTACCCCTGCATCATCACACGCTATACTAATATATATAAAAATATAAAAACAAAACAAAGTATACATATAAAAAAGCCCCACACATATGTGAAAATAAGTAAATAGAAAAAAAAAAAAAGCATGTAGCCACATCTGACTATACATCTTCTATCTACGTTGGATATAAAAGATATGAATCTGGAACGCAACTCAACTCCAGCGATAAATATGGATCTTGAGCAGGGTTGGAGAAACTGTAATAGCATCTCCAATATTGAAGAGTTTATGCCGCATGGTAGTCAACAATTGGATTGTGAATCCACCTAAAACAGTTGTTCACATAATAAATCATAAAATATTAATTTTTTTTAAGAAATAATAAAATTATAAATACTTGCTTTCATCTACAAAAAAAATTAATAATAAAATTGGGAGAAAGATAAGAAAATACTAAGGATATGAGCCCAAGAATTTAAGTTCTATCCATAAATGTTCTGATTGCCAACTCACCAGAATGAAGTCGGGTAAAACTAAGTGGAGCTCTGAAACAATGATTTTTAATATTTTCTACTAAGTAATCGAGTACCCTGATGATTTTTTATCTTTTACTAGGTAACTAGTACTCTTGTGCATGAACATAAATAGGTTTATTCTTTGTTAACTTGAAGGGTGGTACTATTTACCGCCCCCATTTTACTAATCACCGTTCCTCTTGGACGATTTTGTCCTTTTTATTTTTTCTAAACATCTCAGAGGAAAGTGTACGGTGAAATGTTGTCAAATTCGGAGGTACGAAAATTTTTGTGTCCGGCCGCCGGAACCGGACGGCTTTTAGCCCGTCCGGCCGCCGGCATTGGACGGATTTAAAGCCGTCCGGCCGGCCGGTTCGGATAAGCTAAAAGCCGTCCGAAAAGTTCGGCCGGTCGGACGGGCCCTGTCCGAACCGGCCGGCTGGACGGCTTTTGACGGCCGGTCCGTCCGGTTCGGCCGACCGGACAAATTTTTTTTTATATTTTTTTTTAAATTATTATGTTATATATTCGAAATAATTATGTTATAAATTGGACTATATTATTATGTTATAAATTATTATGTTACATTTTAGACTTGATTATGCTATATATTAAACGTTTATCGTGTTAGGAGTTACAAATTATTATGTTACATGTTGATTATAATATAAATTGGACGTTAGATATTATCGTGTTACGAGTTAGAAATTATTATATTACATGTTAGTCTTGGTTATGTTATAAATTGACGTTAGATAGTATCGTGTTAGGAGTAACAAATTATTATGTTACATGTCGTAGTTGATTATATTATAAATTGGACGTTAGATATTATCGTGATGGTGTTAGGAGTTACAAATTATTGTGTTACATGGTAGACTTCATTATGCTATAAATTGGACGTTAGATAATATCATGTTATGAGTTACAAATTATTATGTTACATGCTACAATTAATTATCTTAATTTAACATGTTCTAAAAATATAAATATTGTACTATATAGCAAGAGTCATGGGAAGATTTTGGAGGAGATGGTGTTGATTACAGTCTGCGTTTCGATACCTGTACATTATATAATAGTGCTCAGGACGCTATTGAAGCTGCAAAACACCAAACAATGCTGAATGGTTTCCTATTAATAATTTCGAGCCACAAAAAGAAAACGGTCAGTCTTTTGAAGTGCCATAGAGCAGAACGGTACAGAGGCACATGCGGAAATTCGAGAAAGACAAAAACGAATAAGTGCGGCTGCAATTTTGAGATCAAAGTAAAAAAGGTGTCCGGCGCTCCATACTGGAGGGTCTGTAGATGTAGCAATGAAGAGAAGGGCTACCATAACCATACATTTGTTGTGTATCCTGAGGGTCATCGCCAGTTGAGCGGCCTCAGCACTTCATCTAAGAAAATTATTCGTGATATGACGGACGCTCAGGCGGCCCCGGCAAAAATTATGGCCGCGCTGAAGGAAAAGAATCTGAGAGACAACGTTCATGTGCGACAGGTATATATATTTATATCTTGTAATATATGTTTTAATTAATTTTTTGAAGTTAATTATTATAATTATTAATTGTTTATATGTAAAAGTTGTTGTAATAATTAATAAATTTTATTATATTTACTAATGTATTATTATTGTGATAGTTAATAATTTTTTTATCAAATTAATCGCATTAATATACTTTTTTATTTATTAATATAATATTTTTTTGTTTTAAATTATAATAATCATTATAATTAACGTTAATCGGTGACAGTACATAACTTTAGAGATAAGCTGCGGAAAGAGAGTTTCGACGGTAGAGAAGTTCCTTCCCAGCTTATGCATTTAGCCGTGAGCAGCGAGTATACAGTTTATGCAGAATCCGATCCGAACACGAAAGCGTTGACGCATATATTCATGGCTCATCCTGCGTCGATCAATCTATTCCGAACATATCACTGGTATGTCGGCATAGATTCCACGTATAAAACCAACAGGTATGTTCAATAGTGTGTTTGATTTAGTATGAATCGTAAATAGTGTGTTTGATTTAGTAAACTTTTATTTGATTATATTTTTTGTCTTCTTGGTCTCATTTGCACAGGTACAAGATGCCGTTGGTCGAGATGATTGGGATGACACCGTGCAACCAAAATTTCCTAATTGTGTATGCGCTCATCAGGGACGAGAAAGAGGCCAGTTACGACTGGGTTCTAGAGAAGTTGAGACTACTGATAGGCCAAGACGTATATCCTTATGTTGTTGTCAGTGACACAGAGTTGGGTTTACTCACTCCTATTCAGAGGCATTTTCCTGAATCAGCCCACTTACTCTGCACACGGTACATCAACAAGGATGTGGAAGCCAAAACCTACCAACTATTTGGGAAGAGTAAGAAATTCTCGGAGATTTTCACGCACAGTACGTGGAAGGCGATTGCAGAGGCTAGTACGTTCGATGCCTACACCGATGCCGTTGCCGAGCTGCACGCAAAATATTCGAAGTCTCCAGAGGTGATACGGTATGTGGAGGGCACATGGTTAGGGCACCGCGAGAAGTTTGTGAAGGCTTGGACCAACCGAGTGACACATTTTGGAAACACAACTTCTTGTAGGGTGGAGAGTGCCCACTCTGTGTTGAAGGAGTGGCTTCAGACATCCACCGGTGCGCTCGATACAATTTGGCAGAAGATTAATAAGCACATCGGTAATCAAGTGACTGAAATCAAGTACGTACTGCAATTTTTAAATGCGTTATTATATTACTGCATTAATTAATTATAATCTAACGTTATGTAAATTATCAGGACGGCGCTTGAGGCCTCGAGATCTAAGAAGAATACACGGTATAAGGGAATCCTTTTCACGAGCGTGATACTACAGGTCTCGCATTACTGTCTGAGTTTATTGGACGCTGAGCTTACGAGGATGCACGGCTTGGACGCCGATGTTTACACTAGATGCGGCTGTGTATTGCAGCTCACTCATGGACTTCCTTGTGCCTGTCTGCTCCGTAACGCAATTGATTTTAACATTCCGATTGATCTCGGAATAATTCACCAGTTCTGGAGAACGCTCCAGATATTAGAGCCAGGTAATTTAAGGTTAATGTTTTATTTATAATTTTCTATTAAAATACATTATTTGGTTTATTTCATGGACTTTTTTTATCGTATACTTTTAGGGACTGGTCATCAGATGCAGAGTTCTTTCAGACGCTTGTGAGTGAGGTTGAAACCCGCGATCACGCGACGATGCGGTACGTGAATCAGTTCATGTACAATCATCTTTACCCAGACCAACAGGATTATGCGGAACCTGAGGTTAAGGATAACCCGCGAGGTCGTCCCAAGAAAACTAATCAACTAAGCGTAAACCATCTGCTTTTGAGTACAACGATAGATCGCGAGGTCGAAAATCGAGCCGTATGACCACTTCTTCGCGTGGACAGACAAGTTCATCTTCTCAACAGTCACAAGGGGATGAAGGTCATACATTTTTTTTTAAATACGGCTGAGCGTTAATTAAAGTTTTTTAAATATGGCTGCGCGTTAATTAAAGTATTTATATGATTATATAAATTGTGACGTGAAATTATTATGATATTTATTACAGAGTTTAGACCGACAAATATATTTGGATTTTCAATGTGGCAAAATATCCACTGGCATATGTTGGACTACATAGTGAGTTACCTGAATGTGGATGCGGATGGTAACTGCGGATTTCGGGTCATCGCGAGTCACGTGTATGGTCACCAGAAGTACTGGGCAGAAGCAAGAGACAACATTGCGAAGGAGGTCGACAGCCACCGTGACTTGTACGAGTATATCTATTTTAGAGATATCGACACCGGACTCCGTCGCGTAAGGTGGGGCAAGGGCCCTTGTGGACGGGCTCACTGGTTCGAAGTTCCGCAGGACCTCTACGCCGTTGCGACCCTATTTAATGCGGTTGTCGTTCTGTTCGGCTCTGGTCCGCAAGGTGGGCAGCATGACTTCTTCAGCATCACAATGTTGTCTCTCATTGCACGATCATCGGCTAGAGGACCATGTCGTGAGATTGTCATGTGCCATCTTGGTACCGTAGAATACTACATTCGTTTAGATTTGACTCATGATTGTCCATTACCGCCTATTCATTCCATGTGGTTCCATTACCGAGATCAATTGGTTGTAGGTTGGGAGGATCAGTACGAGGCTAGGTTGCGATCGTGGTTTACTGTTAAAAAAAAATCTTCTTGAATAAAAGAACGATATTATTCACTTGTGGTATGACGCTTCTCATTCAACTTAACTTTAGCAGATAAAAAAAAAAAAAATTCAACTTAATGATTTACAATAAGAAAAAAAAATCTCATTCAACTTACTTAAGTTTAGCAAAAAAAAAAACATTAATTTGAATGCTTTATGTACTAAAAATGACAAAAAAAATACCGGGACTCTCAGGAGAACGAGCTTGTCTCGAAGCGCAGGAACATACGTTCGTGTTACAGGGCAATCGAAATCGCATTTATGGTACTTTTTTTGTCATTTTTTATATAAACCATTCAACTTAATGTTTTACAAATAATAAAAAAAAAAAAATCTCAGGAGAACGAGCCTGTCTCGAGCGCAGGAACATACGTTCGTGTTACAGGGCAATCGAAATCGCATTTATGGTACTTTTTTTGTCATTTTTTATATAAACCATTCAACTTAATGTTTTACAAATAATAAAAAAAAAAAAAATCATTCAACTTAATGTTTTACAATAATATTTAAAAAAAACATTCATTACATCATTATTGGGCATTGTCGTAATCCAACTTAAACTTAGCAAAATCTTCTTGGACTTCCGCCGCCTCCGGACATTCAACAAGGAACTGCTGCATGATCGATGTAATGCCCAAAAGACGGTCCACCCACTAAAAAAATGAAAGAATAAAAAGATAAGACTAAAATTTATTAAAAAAAATTATTGTAATGAAATAACATTAATTAAAATTTAGTAACCAACTTACATAGGCAGTATTGACACGCGTAGGGACCTCGTTCTCGTCCGGCAGCTCCTCGCCCATGAGAGTCGGATGGAAAACCCGACTGTACCATTGCAGCTAATCCTCAGTCGCTTCCCCGCGATCCTGTGTGGTGGGGGTCAACATACCGGTGTTGACCGTCCCAAAAATCGGGAACTGGGTCCAGGCACCTACTGCAGCAGCCTCAGAATGCTCAACCCTGTAGTTCCTAGACTCCCAAGCACGTACTGCACTGATTGGCTAGTATGTAGGGGGAGGAACAGTCTGGACATACCCCAACTGACGCAGACACCGCGCAGGCAAGTACGGCTCGACGACATCGCGATATCGAATCAATCCGCTATAAAGAGTCATCGGCTCTATCGCATCTGGGCTGGAGCTGCCGTATGGCAACCATTGCACCTGTTCACAATTGCATAAAAGCATTTATAAGAATAATTATATTATTTAAAGTAACGGGTAACTAAATTTAAATAAAATAACTTCACGTACATCGGAGGCAGTGAGTCTGTCGAGGCGCCGACGGATGGCTGTGAGCCGATCGTCTGACCGTGGCGCATTCCCTATGCTCCACGAGCGTGATCGTGCGAGACAGTCAAGACCGATGGGTAGACGCCCCCGGGGTCGGAAATCGGGGAAATACTCATATATCCAAGACTGCAGAAGAGTCAAGCAGCCCGACATCTGGGCAGAGTCCCCTCGGCTGGCAATACCTAGTTGTCTGTACATGTATGTCAGCGTAGCCGATCCCCATGAGTAACCCCCAATCAAATCCAAGCCGTCGAGCACCTCGTGCAGGAGCTTGGGGGTCACTCTACTACCATTCTTGTCGACGAACAATGTGGTAACCAACATCACCCACATCCAGGCACCCGCCTCATCCCTAGCCGGTCGGCCTTTCCCCCTAAATACCTCCGAAATGGCGGCTTCGGACACCGAACCATGCTGCCAGAATGAACTCATGAGTTCGCCCTTGGTGACCGAAAGTGTCGACATGCAGAGCCCATGGCAGGCGTCTGAATTCGGGTCCTCAGCGACCACGGCTCCCTCCACAGGAACGCCCAAAATGGCCCGGACGTCGTGCAGCATGATGCTCATTTCACCAAAAGGCAGGTGAAACGAGTTAGTATCCGGCTGCCATCGCTCCACAAACGCAGAAAGGAGTGGGGTGTCCAAGTGGATGTGCATTGAGTCGGCCAAATGTGACAGCCCGGTCTGGTCGAGAAGAGCTCTCGCATCGGAAGACATCTCTTCACGCCAAGCCTTCAGATTCTCGACCGCTCTCAGTCTGTTGTGGCATTTCAGCGGCCCCCTCAAATCTCCACTCCACATGCGGGCGGCGACGTGCCCTAGAAAGCTAGGGATGACACTCCCATCAATGGGCCCACCGGGCACTGGGCCTTTAACGATCTAGGGTGCATCATCATCGGTCCTAGCTCGTTTGTTAGTACCTGCATTAAAATACAACATATCTGTATATATTGACTTGCTGGCTGATGCATTAAATAAAATATATTTAATAAAACATATTTCATAAGTTTCCCGTTCTTTTTTTTTTTCAATTAATGTACAAACGTTACATTTTACATTAATAAAATATAATAAAAATTTTAAACTAATTTATTATGTAGCATTACTACTAATTGATTATAACAATAATAAAAGCATATCCCTGCGTAGTGGGGAAAAGCATGTCCCGGCTGATCGTACGGTCCTGGTGTCGGGGGCATCGAACTGCCCGCCTGGCCAGGATAATAAAATCCGTGCTCGCCGTACGGGAGGACTCCGTGGGGTCGCGAACTATCTGGCTGACCCTCAAAATGATATCCCTGCGGACCATCTCGTGCTGGTGCGGGGGGTCTCGAACTCTGTCTAGCCTGAAGAGTCTGTACCCTCCGAGCCTCATCGATCAACGTCTGTCTGTCCCGACGAACGGACGCATTGACACCCCGACTTCTAGTGTGTCGGGTGCCAGAACCATCATAATAGTCATCGAACGCCTCGTCGTCGTCTCTGCCATCAGATTGTCCAGGTCTGCTAACACCTTGAATTAGAAATATAATTATTAAATTTTTTCATATGTAATGATTATTCTATTAACTATTAGAATAGATTATAATTTATTTTTATTTTAATATATAAATTTTATTAATTATTATTATAATTATAATTGTTGAGATTTATAATAGTTATTATAATTTTTTATTTAAATTATTATAATTAATACTAATTTATAATTATTATTATATTTAATTATAATTATCATTACAAATTATTATTATTATTTCTTATAATATTATTATTATAAGCATTTATAATATATAATTATTATTATAATTTATAATTGTTATTATAATTATTTCTAATTTGTAATTATTATTATTATTATTATTATTATTATTATTTTAATTAGAATTATTTATAATTATTATTATTATAATTATTATAAAAATAAATAAATAAATAAAATAAAAACTCTCCGGCCGGCGGTTCCGGACGGTTTTTCGGCCGTCCGAAACCGGACAAATTATGGACCGTCCGGAACCGACGACCGGACGGTTTTTCGGCCGTCCGGAACCGACGACCGAACGGCAACTTCGCTGGGACTAGCTGCTCTAGAAGGGTCCGCCGTCCGTCCGGAAACGACGGCAGGACGGCCGGTCAATTTCAAAAAAAAAAATTAAAAATATTTCCAGCGAAAAAAAAAAAAAATTACCTTGCTAGAGAAGAGTCATTTGCCAATGCCGTAAGATTTTTTCGACATTTTTTCAGATTTTTTTTTGTGCTCGAATCGCTCGTTGAAAGTTCGGGAATTTAGAGAGATAGAAAGTTTAGAAAGATAAAGCCCTCAAAAAGGTTAAGGGCAAAAGAGTAAATGAGGGGGTAGTGAATAGCAATTGAGTAACTGGAATCGCAGCAATGATGACTTTTTAATTTTTTCTAATAGGTAATCTGGTACCCTTACGCATGAAGATAAATAGGTTTATTCTTTGTTAACTTGAATTGAAACTAAAATAGATATTTTTTGTTTCTTGCTCATGTATTTGAAATGTTGATGTATAATAAGAGTTAAATTACTTGGAGAATGCCTTTTGTATATATCAAAAGGATGATATCACCGCGCGCGTCCAAAATTTTGCGCAATTAACAATGTGCCACCTTAATTTTTGTTAAAAAAAATATCTATGTATATCAAAGGAGGTTGATGTTTAATTCAAAAGTGAAAAGTTGACTTTTTTATTTTCATAATTTGACTTACTTATAAAGGAACTTCTTTTAATGAAATTTAAAATTATTATCTTATCCTTTTTGCGTGAAATTTAGTTTTAAAAATTGTATACTTCAATATTTTCGTACTTTTTTTTTGCTTAACATGCACTTTAATTTTTAAAATTGTAAGTCAATATACTGCCAACTTCTTTAAAACAATTATGTGTTCTATTTTCTTGAAAACATTTACATATCAATAAATATGTTTAAAAATACAAATATGTTTAAAAATAGACAATAAAATTATTTGGTATTTTTACGAACAATATCAAATAGTTGCAGTATTATAATGTTCTACTCATGAAATTTTCATAATGTTTGAGTAATGATATATGCTAATTTTTTACAATTAAAATTATGATATAAGCTATCCAAGCGAAAAATATTTAAGGTAAAAAAAAATTGATTTTATGACTTGATAGATAACCACTATTTAAATACATGACCATATAAAGAGGTGCAATTAAATAAATACAATGTACAAAATGGTACAACTAAACTATATAGCAAGCTCAAATATTTGATGCACTTCACTTTAAACCAATCAAAAATATTTAGCGCACTTATTATACCATTTGAAACTTGCGGTATAATAAAAAATAACTATTGCACCTATTATACAAACTGAATTATTTTTATATGTTATTTATAATTGATACATATTTATATTTATTTATTATAGCATGAATGTTAATTAAATTAATATAAAACATTAGATAAAATTTAATACATACCATTCAAGAAAAGCATATAATATTTTAGAAACTTTTTAACATGTTAACTAAGTTGTATTAAATACTTTTATATATATATATATATATATATATTATTTACTTAAAAGAGTAAGTGAGAAAATTTAGTTTAATTACTTTTATTACGAATATTTTTAAAAAGTTTAGTAAATGTGAAAAAAATATATTTGCATTATATTCTTTTTATAATGTTAGCTTCTTTTTTAATAAATTATAAAAAATAAATATAACTAATATAAAATTCTTCACAACTTTTGAATTTTTTCAAATTATAGTTTTAAGCACTGTACTAAAAATTGATCTAATCGCTGCATGTCCGTCTCTGATTCGCATGAATCGACTGAAAAAATCGATCAGGAGGCTAGGACGGCCTAGGCGCTCCTCGGCTGGCTCGGCGGAAAGTGTTCAATTTTCTTAAATACTAACTACATTATTTTTTATCATGTTTTTGTCATAATATATTAATATTATTATTTGAACTTATGTGTGTGGATTTATTATAAGTTGTGATAGTTTTACTTTATAGATAGTGAAAATAAAAAAATAAGCTATTTAATCTTAACTAGTAGTCACCCGTGCGATGCACGGGGATATTATTATCTATAATGTTTTTAAAAAATAATTTTGCATATAAATTGTGTTATGCAGGCAATGATCATGATCATAATAATAGACATATAAACATATCATTAAATTGAAAAAATCATATATTATTGAACACTTCCCTATATACAACATTATTGGTTTGATTCTTTGGCACGTCATCTTCGCCACAAATTAAGATTTTCAAACCTTTTCGGTTAGTGACACGGGAAACAACAATATATAACTGGCCATGACTGAACACTGGTTTCTTAAGAAATAAGCCAACATGAGATAAGGATTGTCCATGGCTCTTGTTTATAGTCATGACGTAAGAAACCATAACGGAAAACTGTCGCCGCTGTAACTTGAAAGAAATTCTAACATCAGAAGGAGTTATTTCCATTCTTGTAATCAACACCTTATCACCAGCATGATCTCCTTTGAGTATCTTACACTCAAGAACATGAGTCGATAGCTTTGTCACTACCAATCGTGTCCCATTACACAAACCCATAGAATGATCCATGTTCCGCAACAACATGACTGGAGTTCCAATCTTCAAATACAACTCATGGTTCGGTATTCCAGAACACTTGATACTATAAAAAAACTCAGGCTTATACAAAAAATTAAATAAGTGAAAATGCAGCTACCAAATAGCATTGATTCGTCGATTTTCTCGATATCAATCAATGTGTTGAACCTTCGAAAGTCAAAACGGAAAATTGAAAAGTCACCCTTGTAGCTTATGTGTTCGGTTCTACCATGTAGTATAAGCCTGTATTGTGCAATGGTGAATCTATACATTCCGATATTACTCTCGACTTGATAGTTTCGAAATGCATAGACAACACCTTCTTCGAATTCATTGATGAAAGTTGGGATGTTGATTGCTCTTACTATTCCAGTAATTCGACCTCCCTGAAAAAAAGAATAAAAATAATATTAGATATTAGATATTATAATTAACATGATGAGAAAAATGGATAATCATTATTTTTTATTATGAATTCAACCTCAATGTCATGAAAGACAATTTCAAGGATGTTCTTGTATGATGAGTATTGATTAGTCCTTTGGAAAACTCGAACCACCCTCAACTTGAGCATTGGCCTGTTGGTCCTTGTTACTTGCTTGATGTTTCCCCATGCTCTCGCCATTTTTCTGTTTGTATGTGAAATTGTAGTGTGAGATTTTTCTGATACGTGATATAGGCTTCGACGTTTATTTTATAGCCATGGGATGAAAGTAGATAACTACTAGATGATAAGATTAGTTGGACTCACGTTAATCTCTCTTGATAAGATTCTTTGCACGTGATTTTAATTTCAGAGTTCCAATAAATTCAAACTCTAATATCATGATAAGATTAGTAAAACGTGATTTATCAGATTGTTAACTCTCGTGATTTATCCACCGTAGGACTCGCTATTTGTTATGTTTTTTAAATGAATGACATTGAATTCAAATGGAATATATTTCGGTCAATCCAAACACAAATGATTATCACGTTGGTATGGACCGAAATTTTTATGATGATAAGATAAGTGGAAAGTAGTTAAGAAGTGGAGATTTTTGTGTGATAGCATCATTACATAATTACCATCACCATCAATCTTTCCATTAAAATTCGGTCCATACCAACGTGATACAAAAAAAATTCTTGAAAATTTTTTTACGTCAAACAAATAATATAATCTTTTACGTCAAAAATTTTGTACGTCAAAATTTTAATTCAAACAAATCTTTCCATCTTTTTACGTCAAGATTTTAATAATAATAATATATATATAACACAAATTAAAATAAATATTATAATGAAAATCCATATTTATGAATATAATCCATTATGATAAATTATTGAAAAATCACGCAATATAATCCATTAAATGTACTTGATTTAGTTATTGTTAATTCCGTAAATTTTTTTGTTTAAATAAAAAATACAGAAATTTTGAATTCAAATGGAATTCAAAGAGTGATACTCGGTCAATAAAAACCTAAACCAATTTTAAATACTGTATATTAATTTTCAACCTTATCATGTATGATGATAAGATAAGTGCAAAGTAGTTAAGAAGTGGAGATTTTTGTGTGATAGCATCGTTACATAATTACCATCTTTCCATTAAATTTCGGTTTATACCAATGTGATACAAAAAAAATTGTTGAAATTTTTTTTACGTCAAACAGATATTATAATCTTTTATGTCAAAAATTGTTTACGTCAAAATTTTAGGTCAAACAAATATTTCCATCTTTTTACATCAAAATTTTAATAATAATAATTTATATATAACACAAATTAATATAAATATTATAATCAAAATTCATATTCATATTTATGAATATAATCCATTATGATAAATTATTGAAAAATCAGGCAATATAATACATTAAATGTACTTAATTCAGTTATTGTTAATTTCGTAATTTTTTTTTTATGTAATCTTATATTTGAAATATTTGTTAAAATTTGTATTAATTTATATCTTATATCATGACATTCTACTAATTTTAAACTAATATACAGTAGAAGTCAAAAATAAAATGACACGGGAAATTTTCACATTCATGCGACATTTAATAAAAAAAAAAATATCCAACGACCTTTTATAAGGATAAAAAATATAATAACACTAAAATTTATTATAGAATTCGGAATTCAACGACATGGAATGAAATTAAAATTCATAATAATCAAACTCTAAGTATCATAAATATCTCCTGCTCCTTGCTAATGTTGAGGGAAAATATCAATATTTTGAGGAAAAATCTTACCATATTTGATAACATAAGTTCTTCCATGAAGCACAAGTTTCCATATGTTGGTTATGATATCCTTCTTCCCATGATTAAATTCAACGACATAGTTGTTGATCGCATACACCTCGCCTTCGTTCAGTACACCTCGAAATGCTCCCATATGTTTGGAACGTATTATCCCTTTAATGAATGTACCCTACAATATAAATTTATAAATATGAATTAAAATATGTTTTAAAATTACATAAATTTGATATTACAAATAAAAATATTTACCTGTTCATCACGAAACAGTATATGGAATGCGTTCTAGCTCTCCCGTTGGTGATGCGTTTCAACTATTAGAACTACTGTCAAGTGCAAAAAAGACTTGTTTCTCCTACTCACGGAATCGAGTGTATCCCAGACTGGCGGCATTTATTATCAATGTGTTCTGAAATTTATCTCTTTTTTTTTCTCTGTACAATTTATCTCGGTTTTTTTTTTCTCTGCTGTGAATGACGTGAATTTTTTTTTTTTTTCTAAACTGTGAATGACGAGAATTGTTGAGTAGTGGTAGTGCATATGATTTTATACCAAACAACCGTCTTTGAACTCAATATTCGCATAATTATGTAATGATAATTATGGATCTAATTGTGACTTATCCACATCCCTATAATATCTCTAACCAATTAATTTTTGAATTAATCATGTGATGATAATTATGGATTCAATTGTGACTTATCCACAATCCCAATAATATCTCTAATAAACAAATTTTTGAATTGAAGTATGACTATTTTAAAATTTCGTATATTATAAATGCAGTAAATATGGTTTCTATATTTAGATTGTCAATTTTTTTTTTGGTCAAAAGTTTCTAATAATGTATTTTAACAAAAACCTTATATATATATATATATATATATATATATATAGATTTCTTGGCCCGGCCTAGGCGCTGGTCGAACGCCTAGCTACTTCTAGAACACTGGTTTTATGTTTTGAATTTTCTATTGTAATTACAATTTTAATTGATTTTCTAACCTATAACGATTATTTAATATTGTAACTTAATAGAAAATATATAGAAAAATTTTAATACTTAATTCATGATAAATGAGAGACAAAATAAAAAAATTCGTATTATTTCATAGTGTTTGGAAAAATATATACACATTATCACATTATACTAATTTTCAAGAGTTGTAGACGAATTAGTACTATTTTAAACATACTCACATTTGTTCTATATCAATTGGATCATGTCATTTAGTTTATTTTATTTAATTAAAATAGTAAAATTTTTAATCATCCATTAATATAAATAATATTTAAGTTTAATTAATTATCTTAAATATTAAATTTTTAATTATTTTAATATAAAATATTTAAATTCACTACCAATATTTCTTATGTAATGAAGGTTAAAATTTATAAAACAATAAATACTAGTCATTTAGCAATTTTACCATTTGACTTTTTCGCCCCAAATTAAAATGTATCAACGCCCCCAAAATAAAGATTTTCCAATATAATTTATTTTTATATATAAAAAATTCTTCAATTATGTGTCTTATCACAAAAAAAAGTGAATAAACCAAGTTTATGTTGCTCAATATTAAATTTATAAAACTAATTTTAATATTAATACGATATTTGTTATTACAAGAATATTTTTGATATTTCTTTTCTGCATCATAACCATAATAAAATTACTTTTAATATTATTATCACGTGCACTAGTTGAATTCTAATTTTTTCAATTATGAAATATAATCAAATAAATATTAAAGTATTTTAATTTGTTGAAATATTAAAATGTAATTTTTTTCTTTGATTTTTGAGGTGTTCTTCTCTATCATTTTTTTCGTGCAATTTTTGTTGTTATTTTTAGTGAGCTCTACGATATTCTTGTCGTTTCATCATAAAAATCATAACATAGCTTAAGCATATTCTCACTGGAGCGGTAAATATGACCGCGAGGTCTAATATTATGACATTGCATATATTTTTTTTCCTCGTGTCACGTTAGAAATGTTCTAAGTACATGTACATTCTTCTTAGAGTGACATCTTAAAATTTGAGATTTATTTAATAAAAAAAAGAATTAAATAAACCTTTCTTATTAAAATAGTTAGAAATCTTAAGTATATAGATGAAATTTCGGGTAGGATTTTGTAAATGTATTTCGTCTTTGAATTAGTAAGTTTTAAAAAGGTTTAAATAAAATTTCATATCTCATGAATTTTTTCACTTTCAAAAACGAATATCACTTTAAATGTCAAATGAAAGCTTTAGATCTTTTTAAAAGTTTTGAAAAGTTATAATTAGATAGACCAAAATTTTTAGAATCTAATTTTTTTTTTTAAAAAAAATCAATGATTCACATGCGTGCCACCTTGAAAAAGAATGGTGTGGTGTCAAAATAGTGAACTAGTTTGATTACGAGAGGTCGAATTTTGATTTCGCCTTTATGTTAGACAGATGAACTATCATATTTTTTTTAATAAAAAACATACTTTGTGTTGATAAATGTTATAATTTTAATATATTATTATTTTTTTAAAATATGACATTTCAATTAGCAAGTATGCATATTTATTGTAAAATTATAATTATCTAACCATAATGCATGTCAAACAACAATCTTACCCAAAAAATAATATGATCTAACAAACCATTTTTTTTAAGGTTCAAATTTAATTTGAACTAGTTTTTGTTCCGTGCATTTGCACGGAAAACTATATGATACATGAAAAAATAATAAAAATTATAAACAATAGTAAAAATCATAACAAATTCATTGAAAAAAATTAAGAAAAAAAATATAAATATTCTTAAACACTTCTTTATAAAACGATGTCGTGGTTTTTCTATCGTCCAAATCTCCCTCAGCTCAAATCAAAATCTTCAAACCCCACTGACTCGTAACTCTAAAAAGCGCCACGTATAATTGCTCATGACTAAATGCAGAGCTCTTTAGCAGTAAGCCGACGTGCGACAGAGACTGTCTTTGACTCTTATTGATCATGTCATAGCATAGGAAACACTTCTTTATATTGTTTGTCCTTGACTCTTATTGATTGATAGAGATTGTCCTTGCTTCTTAATAAAAAAAATACCATCTAAATATAAATGAGTAAATATAATATTAATTTTTTATTTATATAAAAAATTTAAAGTAATTGATAATGAGTATAGAATTACCCTTGCGGATTCAAGTTATTTCAACAATGTTCTTTTTATATATCTAAGATTTAATTTTTTTTCTAATTTATATGAATATAAGCACATTTGACTAATTTTTATAAAATTTATTGAAAAAAGTTACTATTTTTTTTGAAAAACTGATAAGATATTAAGATAATTTAGTCATTAACTAATTAAATTTAACTATAAAAAATCTTCTTAAATGTGAGATTAATGAGCAATTAATTAAAAAAATATGTAACTTCTTTTGGAGGGAAAGTAAAAATATTTTTATTAAATGTTTTATTAAATGGGATTAGCTAGCAATTATATACATATAGATTGCTGCGAAAATGATGGTGAGGTCATTTTTGTCCATCGGTCTTTGTTTACAATGATTATTTGAAGGCCTTAACAAAAGTTGATTTCACGTTAGCATTAAAGGAAATTAAAATTTTTAGGAATAATATGTTCAAAAAGATCTCGTGATCTTTCAATTATGCCATAAAGGATATATACTAACATTTCATAAAATATTTATTTTAACAAAAATAATAATATTAACATATCATAAAATATTTATTTTAATTGAAAAGAATATATATAAACTAAGTATGAACATAAAATAAATATAAAAATATTTTAAATACATCTCAACTTAAATAAAGACTACAAATAGATTGAACATTATAATGATATTATAAATTAAAAAAAAATATTAATTATGATTAATAAATAAATATTATATTTTATAAAGTTTAAAACTATTACACTCATACACATAATATTTTAAATTATTGAATATTATAAAGTTAAAAAATATTTAAAAATATAATCAACGAGGGAAGAAAATTGTGTATATAAAATATTAACCAAACTTGGAAAAAAATTAAATTCATTCAAAATAAAATTATTGAGTTGTAGATAATATAAGTATTATGTGTGTATGTGTGTGTGTTTGTGTTTGTACTAGTAAAACATATCATTTTAACACATCGAGTGTAAAATATAAGTATTCGTTTATATAATTAACTTTATTAATTTTTAATTATTAGTTTTATACTTAATTTCTTATCATTATATTGTAAGTATATAAATTTCTTTTTATACGAATAATTTATTTTTATTTAATGAACTCAATTGTTCACGGGCATTATATTAACTACAGAATAAATTAATTATTCTATTTAATTTTAAGAAAAAATAATTATATATTAAATAAAACAAATAATATTTATATAAAATATTTTCTAGAATTTAAAATAATATTATAAATTCTTTTACTTTATTATTAATTATTTATAATTTTTATTTCACAGTAAGAATTTTATTTCTTTTTCATTCTTTGTTGCACAATTATTTTTTTCTTCAAATTACCACCTGTGTAATTCAGGGCATTGTACTAGAATTATCAATATAATTAAATAATATCAATCAATCATGCTCTCACATCACATTAATTTTAATTCACTATTCATCTACTAATATAATTTTAAATACACATTCTTCCAATCACATTTTGTCTACTTTTACATTACATCAACTTCAATTATTATATTTAAATATTATTCAAATAAAAACAAAATTTCGCTCAAACCAAATTCAACCATTTTTTGTATTAATTCTTTTAACTAATGAATTCAATCAAATAAAAAATAACTTATATCCAGACACTTAAAAAACTTATTATATATTATTGAGTGTGCTCTGTGTTGACAACACCTACTGTAGTATACTAGTGTTTGGAGTTTCCACAATGCAGAAAAACAAGAATCAAATAGAATATTACCAAATATAAAATACTGGGTAAGGCTACAATCCCGTTACGGAACCATTCCGTTGGATTTGTAACCGTTAGATAAACTATCATTGACGGTTACTTGATGATCTAACAGTTACAAATCCCAACAAAATGGTTTCGTAACAGGATTGTTGTATTTTCCTAAAATACTATTTATTTATTATAAACATTTTCCATCTATCTACCATTTTCCACACACACATATATATAAAATATATTAACTTTGGCATTGGTCAATTTTGAATATTGACTTGACCCTCCATCTCCCAAAACAATTTACGTCAGAATTTCCGTAGAAATTTGGTATGTATTGGAAAACAGAGAAGAATTGCAAAATTCATACGCGCATTCTCTTTTTCAATTTTTTATTTTAAGTTAATCATACAATGATTTGACTAAAACCATAGCTTCTTAAACTTTTTTTTCACCCTTGAAGATTGCAGACTTTTCTCACAAATAACAATTTAGATGCACTAAGGCTAATATTAAGTAGTGGTCATATTTTTTCTAATAGATATGTATATTTTAAAATTCAAATGTTATGCTCTACAAATAATACAAATAAAAGTATGATATTTTATAGCATAAATATACATTTAAAAAAATAAAAATTACGATTGCTCGATCCGCCAAACAGTTATGTCGTCTCATAGAATAATATACAATTGAAATGTATTTGTAATCTTCAACATAGTGGACATATTTCGTATAAAAATCAAAGATTTCCTGTAATAAGCAATCTCACCATATCTTGACTATATACTTCGTTTACCAACATGAGAATTTTTCCTATAAAAAAACAGACAATATTCATCAAATTTAATTCATACAAACTTTTGGCCAACATCTCTCTCTCTCTCTCTCTCTCACTCTCTCTCTCTCTCTCTCAAACATGGCAATTTGGCTAATGTTAGTGTTTATGTTGTCTGGTTCATTTTGTCCTAAATCATTCTCAACACATGTTACCAACACAAAAAAGACCAAACCAATTGGCTTCCCTTTTTCATTCATTCAGCCAGAGCAAGCACAAGCCTCTCTTGATGCAAAAGCTGTTGTTAGGCCATATAAAGAGAAGTTCTACACACAAATTCTTGATCACTTCAACTTCAATCCAAACAGCTACTCAACATTCCAACAGAGGTACTTAATCAACGACACTTTCTGGGATGGCCCCAAAGGAAATTTCCCGATATTCGTCTACACAGGAAATGAGGGAGGAATCGAATGGTTCGCACAAAACACCGGCTTCATGTTCGAAATTGCGCCCGTTTTCAGAGCTATGTTAGTTTTCATCGAGGTAATTTCTATCTCTTTTTTTTTCTTTTGCCGTGGATGAAATGTTAATTGTCGTACGTACAAACCGTGATGTAGCATAGGTTTTACGGGAAGTCAATGCCTTTCGGGGGGAGTCATAAGAGAGCGTATTCGAATTCCAAGACGCTCGGTTACTTGAGCGCGACTCAGGCGCTTGCGGATTACGCGACTTTGATTCTCGATCTTAAGAAGAATCTGACAGCCGAAAATTGTCCTGTTGTAGTCTTCGGAGGTTCTTATGGCGGAAGTAAGTAGAAAAAAGTTGTATGTTTTGAATGATTTAGCGTTTTGTAAAAAGTCGAAATTGCACTTCAACTCGATTGTACCCTTGTTTGTGCAGTGTTGGCTGCATGGTTCAGATTGAAGTATCCTCATGTGGCTATAGGGGCTTTAGCCTCCTCAGCTCCTATTCTAAATTTCGACAACATTACTTCGCCGTATAATTTCGACGATGTCATCACCAAAGATTTTCGGGTTGGTCCTTTTTTTTTTTTTTTTTTTTTTTTTTTTTAGGCCTTCATGAGATTTGATTTTAGTTTTCCAACAAACATAGTTACTTTTGTTTTTCTTTGGTAAAGTGAGATCATGACTCTGTTTTTGTCCTAATTTTGCAGTTATAATATTGCTGGCTGACTTAAATTATGTATTATCTGTGATTTAATTATGATGCATCTTAAGATATTATATTGTTCCTAGAGATGCTAAATGGTGTTAGGCCCGAGTCGGAGAAAAACAGGGTTAGGGCCTTTTATAGACAGCCCGGCCCGAACCGTTTAACCCGAAGCCCGCTAGGGCTAGCCCGAAAACCGCTAGAGATAGCCCGTTTAACTTGGGTTGGGTAGTGTATATGTTTTTAGAAAGGTAAGGAATATGTCTCTTGATTCCTTATATATTACAATTTTGTTATTCTATTTCACATGTAATTATGAGTTATAATGTAGTATTATTATTTTGATATATAATTATTAACAAATTTTATTATATTTCACAGCAAAATACTTAAGCTAATTAGAACGCTAATAAAAAACAAATGACACAAAGACCTAACACATAGAATATAGTGATAGAATATAAATTCAGCAGTGAAAATTCCTGAAACATACCAAACAACTAGTAAAATGGTAGTTATAAGTAATAGTTCGAACATTTTTTTTTTCTATTGAGAAACAATATGTTATTTAAGAGTTTGCAATGTGTGTTCATATATGAAGTGTAGTTGTATATATATAGTGGTAAATACTATATAGCCGTTGAAAAAAACTGTTAACTAGGTGTTGTAATTTATTATTATTATTATTATTATTATTATAGCCCGTATAACCCGTTTAACCGGAAGCCCGCTATGTTTAGGGTTAGGTCATTTTATTGGTAGCCCGTTTAAATCTGGGTTTTTTAGGCCCAGACCGTTTAGCCCGAAGCCCGCTAGGGCTAGCCCGAAACCGCTAGGGGCCGCCCGTTTAACATCTCTAATTGTGCCGTGTCCTCACATGAAAATTGTTTCATGTTTATGTAGTTAAAAATTAATGTAGTTAATGTCTGGTTAATCTAATAATAAGATGACTAGCTTGCTATTGGCCTAGAGACTAGAAAAAACAGTATATGTATGCAAATATTGCCTCAATAATTGTGTATCTGAAAATGTCTGAAGACTTTTAAAATGAAATCAAATGACTATCTTGATGATCTTTTTCTTATAGTCAAGAGTGAATGAAAAAGATTGATGAATTGATAATTATACTAACCTTTTTTCTAATTTTTGTCTGGCCTCATAAATTTAGAGTGAGAGTGAGAATTGTTACCAAGTGATCAAAAGATCGTGGCAAGAAATCGAAGAAACTGCAGCGAAACCCAGAGGACTAGAAATTCTCAGGAAGTCATTCAGAATATGCAAGTATGAAAAAAAAGAAGAACTACTATATTTCTAAATGCTTATTTTTAGGGCATTGCTGTTGAAAGATTAAAATTTTATTATTGGAGTGGTGTATATAATATTCTTGGTTAATTATTTTATTTTTCTAGTGTATTAAGCTAATTAATCTTTTTACTGGTTTTATAGGAATCATATAAGTGTAGGTTCTCTAGAAAATTGGCTATATACAGCTTACTATTCTACAGCCATGACAGATTATCCAACTTCTAGCAATTTTCTCAAACCCTTGCCAGCATATCCAGTCAAGCAGGTACACACAAACTCTCTCAAATCCAGATTCGTGATCGTAAAATATTTCGACATGTTTCGTTAATCGAATCATAAGATGGATACATCATATGAACAATAATAGTCAATAACCGAAAAAAAAAATAAAAAATTAATGTTCTATTTAAGTTTATGGTGTCGTATAGTATACACAAACTCAATTTTCTCGGTTTCATTATTTATAGTTCGGTTTAGCAATCACAGTCAATATTCCTATTCATATTTGAACTAATTGTATTGGTGTGGAAATTAGGAGCTCACTTATTATGGAAATGCAGATGTGCAAAGCAATCGATAATGTAAAGACCGGGAACACATTCGAGAAATTATATCGTGCGGCTAGCGTCTACTACAATTACACTGGTCAAGCCAAGTGTTTTGACCTCAACGACAATTCAGGTCAAGTCGGGAACGAGGGATGGGCATGGCAGGTATGACATTTTGAACTTTCTACCCAAAAGTATAAGTTCTAAGCCATCGATTATAACTCATAAGCTACGAAACTAACTTATGAGCTATCGGTTTAACTCATCAGATATCATCTATCTATCCTTTTCTATCCTTTTTCAGCTAGATTTACCCAGAATACCACGAATAAATTAGCTACACTGTAAACTAGTATAAACTGTAGTGAAATGAAAAGTTGTGGGCTTGTGGCTTATTTTTCAGGCCTGTACAGAGATGGTTTTAGAAACAAATGGCGACTCAAAGGACAGCATGTTCCCGGCCTATAATTACACCTACACTGGTACCTTTCAATCTTGCAAGGATTATTTCAAAGTAGCGCCTAGACCCACCTGGATTGCCACCGAGTTTGGAGCCCATGTAACTTTTCAGGCCCAACTTAAAATTACCCCATTTATCATCATTTCTTGGCCCAATAAGCTCCGTTAATAATACAAAATGTTATGTATTGCAGAACATAGGTAGAGTATTAAAGCGTTCTGGGAGCAACATAATTTTCTTTAATGGGCTGAGGGACCCATGGAGTCCTGGAGGGTAACTTTTTTGCTCTTTATCACAATTAATAATTATTTTATGTTTAGCCTTTTAGATAAGAATTTTTTGCACATAATAATCATTTTCTTTATTTTTAAAAATAAAATAAAATTATGCATTAAATATGATTTGATTTTTCTTATTTAATGGCAGGGTGCTAAAAAATATATCAGAAAGTATAGTTGCAATTGTTGCGAAAGAAGGTAAGTTACTTTCACATGTTTTTGTATTTGAATTGGTCTTATGGTTAATAATAGGACTAGTGTGCAACATTCGTGGTTTTAATAACTAAATTTGCAGAAATATACATAAGTGAAAGTATTTAGTTGACATTTTAAATATATCATTCCTAAAAATTTATATTATTATTTATACTTAAAATGGCACTCATCAATTGATATTATTGTAATATTTTTTTTCTAAGTCATAATATATAATGATTTAACAGATGAATTTATTTAATTGATATATATTTTTATTATTTTCAATTAATATTGATGTATAATTTAATATTTATTATAAAGGTAAATATATATTTATTTATACATGCAATATAGACATCCAAGCTCGTGAAGAGACGACTGATTGATATATTATATATGAAAATATTATTAAAATACAAAAGTTATTAATTTTTAAAATATATTTATAATTTAAGTTTATCACATGTTTCATAATTGTAAAAGTCCTAACAAGCACACACATAGATATCTAAAATCTATATGAACCACTCCAAAATAAATACATTGGATTATAAAGAAATAAAATTCGACACATAGGATTATGAAGCATCAAAAGATGACACATACGCTTAAACTCTGCATTTCTATATAGGAGGGATGTTAGAGAATTTTTTTCAAGATCACATATTTTTTATTTACAACATTGAAAGAATATTATGATTTTTCAAAATTATAGGTGCACATCACGTGGATCTTAGATTCTCAACAAGTGAAGATCCAAAGTGGCTTCGAGATGTGAGAAAAGAAGAAAGGCACATCATATCACAATGGCTCACTCAATATCATCATGATTTGATTGATTCTCAATGCTCTTAATAGAGTTTTTGGAATTCCATTTGAGAAACTTTCAATGTAATGACAATATAATAACATAAAGACACCAAATTTCACTTTGGTTTGAGAGCTATTGAAACATAACGAAATTTCACTTTCTTTTCATTTATGATTATTGCTTCTTGATTTTGGAAGCCAAAGACATCAAATAGATTATATAGTTGTACTGAAAAAAGTTAATTGAGATCACATAATTGTAGATGTGAACTTCTAGATGAAACTATATAAATTAATCAGAATTATGATCATAGGTATTTTTTATTATATATAATCCGTATTTAAAATGTGCAACAAAAATTTGTTGAGAACAATGTTATTATAAAATGTTTAATTTATATGGAAACATCTCAGTTACTTTATAACTAGTACAGTACCCGTGCGATGCACGGGAGCATTTATTACCTCCTTGCTTTTTAAAAGGTATTTTTGTATTTAAATTGTCTCATGACATTAAAAATATCATGAAAATGAAATTTATATGTTATTGAACACTTTCTTATGTACAACATTTTTTGTTATAATACGTAGAGTACTACATGGGTGTTCGAATTTTATCTAAAATTACGTAATATTAGTTATTAGTTAACAAATTACTTTTTTTTTTAAATAAGAAATCTTATTTATTGGACAAAATTCTAGTTAAAAAAAATAAAAACTTTTAGGGATTTTCTCGCCATTTTTTTTAAATCTTATTCAAAATTTTTATTAAGAAAACTTGAAAAGAATCATTAGTTTTTCCTAAAAATGAAACCAATTTCCTACCAATCCACCGATTTTTTTACCACACAAATTGATCTGAATATTTGGTTAAAATAAAGTAAAAATAATCATCAATTTTTCCTAAAAATGCAACCAAATTTTTCTAACATTGCAAGATCTTTTTACCAAACAAATTGAATTAAAATAAATTCTAATTAAAAAATAGAATAATTTGTTAAGGTTTATGCTACTGTTTCTTTCCTAAAAAATTGATCTGCACTTAACAAAATAAATTGATATCAACTTACCAAAATCTTGGTAAAACATAGTTAAAAAAAATAAGGATCCAAAAAATTAGTGCATTCAAATTTTAAAAAGTTGCATACGATTTTTCCTTGAGTATTTTTGTTCCCAAAAAAGTTGCACATGGTTTCTCTTAAAAAATAAAATGATTAAGATTTGAGTATTTTTTTTTCTTTAGATTCAACCGTATTTGTAACTAAATTCACTCTGTTTTTTTAGTTATTATCCCATACAAATATTTTAAAAAATAAATTAATGTCCAAAAAATTGAATCACACATGTTTGGGCTATTTACTTTCGCACTTCTGTGTGATTTATAAAATCCCCATCGTTTCGAGAAAAAAAAAAGAATCACACGTTTGAAATGAGGTTGACAATAATTTTAAAATAATACTATATCATAATGATAAGATTTGTTCAAATAGATAAACATAATTGAAAGAGATAAACACAATTAATTTACTACTAAACATGTTTATTGGAAATACACAAATAATTAAAATAATCGAACTGAAATTATTTAACCAAAATATAAAAAAAATTAAGGAAATGTGAAAAGAATAGATAAATTTTTTTCTTAAATGTGCGATAGATTGTTACAAAAAAAATTAAATTAAATATTGACACCAAAATGTCACGGTTTTAAACAATAATATCTCACGTGTTTTTTAAAAGATACCGTGCAAACACCAAAGATACACCAAGTTTTATTCCAAATAATTGATTTGAAATTAACTTATCAAAATTTCAATAAATTTGTTAAGAAAAAGATATCGTAATCCACATTTTAAAGGTGATATCAAATTTTAAAAAGTTGTACACATTGTTTTCTTATAAAATGAAGTGTAATTGATTTGAATAGCTTTTCGAAAATAATTGCAACTGAATTTGTTCCAAAATATCTTGGAAGTTATTATCACAAATTTTTTTCCTAATTTATTAATATTTATAAATTAATATTTATTAATATTTATAAATTAAAATTATTACTAATTTAAATGACATAACCGATTAAATTTAGATTAAAATTATTGACTAATTTAAATAACATAGCCGATTTGCACCAGAATTACAAAATTTAATTTTTAAAAAATCATCAAATGTCCTTTGGGCGGAAATTTACGAAAAAAATCATTTTTTTCGATATCTAATTATTTTTATTAACTTGTCTCTAGAACAAAAAAAAAATGAAAATTCAAATATAACCATACGTGATATGTCTATTTTTTTATTTATTGACCACATAAAAATAAATTTAAAAGATGAATTATATAGCATAACTTATCTATACATCTTTTAGAAAAAAATTAATTTGTCTCAAATGTAACCACTTAACGGGGTTTCTAGAGATTTATAATGATGCGACTATTGTAGAATAATATTTGAACATAAACAAAAATATGCTAACTACTTATTATCCATGAGAATATATTATATGCTAATGTTACGTAACACGTCCACTGACTGTGAGTTTCCAATCGTGAAGCTCAACTGCCCACCGATCAAACCCACACACGAAGCAGTCCCAACGCGGCCTGCGAAGGCCCTCGAGTCACCTTTTTCGCGCTGAAACTGTTTAACCGATTTATGCCTAAACCCAAAGCAATTTGTAGATCGAAACATAAAATTAATTCTCATCCCAATTAAAATAGAGGCAAGAATCAAAATTCATAAACTACGCCAACCAATTGGCAATTGCAATTTTCACATCAAAACAAAAATCTTGATTCCATAAGCAATTTGCAGATCGAAAACATAAAATTAGTTCTTTGCACATTAAAAAATAGATGCAATAATCAAAATCAATAAACTACACCAATCAATTGGCAATTGCAATTTGCACATCTTTTATTTATTTATTTATTTTTTATTTTTTTTGCAACGATAGGAAATTTTATATCAATGTACACAAGATAAAACTGGGAGAAAAATGCTCAATGCCACAATGCAAAGGAGAACCACACTCACTGGTGGCCTATACCCAAAATCTACACAAAATACTAACAAACTAAGGCAACATTACATGTTATGGCCCTTAGTCTGCACAAGAAACAACCCACTGCAAGAGAATAAGAATTTGACAGCACCCACTAAAACAGCAAAGCCACAAAGCAGTCCAATGCCAAACTACCATAATACAAACAGATAAGAATATACAATCAGAAAATAACAAAACATGGACAAAGGCATAACTCAGCTTTGAAGAGTGAAGTGTCCACTGAAACCAAATTGCAATTTGCACATCAAAACAAAAAAATTTATAAAAATATCTACACGCTAACAACTTAGAGCTAATTTGCAGCCAGAAACCTCCAGTTACAATTTGAGCAATCCCACACATTAGATTACTGGACCATTTCATGAGCAATATACATGACATAAACAATGGCCAACTCGAAAATCAGTTGATGCAGACACAATTAGTTACATGTATATTCAAACTTCTTATACGTGAAAGTTTAAGGAATTAACATATGGATGAAACATGACAACTAAACAAAACAATCAAGAAGTCTCCTCTTGCTTATGAATTTACTCAAGAAAAGCCCCAGCTCCTTTGCTAAGTTAAAGCACTAAAGTCCACCACGAGATCTATCGATGTGTGGTACTTTTCTCGATAGGTTACTCATGAAATGGTGCTTCCATAAGGTGCTATAAATTTATACATGTTTTCTACTAACCTCTCAAACAAATCTTGGTAAAATAAAATCAGAGGCCTATTGTAGAATTACTGGTGTAGCATACCTGTTCAGTTTGATCCTCTACATCCTCCGAGACAAATTTCCCAGTCTGCAATTTTGAACAGAAAAAAGAACTTACAACTTCCCTTAACTGAATTGTACACGTGCACTTGTACATTTACAATTACAAAAACGAAACTTTATTTCCCAAAGGTGAAATCTTTCACCACATTATAAAGATAATTTTACAGACCTCTGGAATCAGTCCAAGAACTCCAAAGACAAAGACCATATTATTCGCCTTAATTGCTTGAGAATATGGCCCCACTGCTGCTGGAGCCTTTTCTGTCTTCACAGCTTTCTTAATACCTATGCTTGGCAGCACATCACAAACACCATGAGCTTTAATGATTACAGCCAATGCTCAATTGAATCAACTAACGAAAGTTTCCTACACTCAGATGACAGTAAGGTAGAAAAAAAGGGATGCATTTCATGGAAGGGGCAAGTGCACAAACTCAAACTGGCATTCTCTTCTTTCCGACAAAAAAATTGATCGAAATAATCAATACAGTGACAAAAATTTCCAGTAAAACACCTGCAGCTGCTCATTTCAGTCGACCCTGACAAAAATTTCCCGCACGTCCTCTTCACCGCCGCCCCCCTCTTCGCCTCTGCCATTTTCCATTGCCGGCGCGTACAGGGCGTCGAACTCCTCGGCATCCACCTAGACGTTCCCATTGGCGTCAATCTTCCCGATCATCGCCCGCAACTTCTCCTCTAGCATGCAGATCCGGAGATTATCTAGCGACTCCTGAACTCCTTGCTTGGAAATCGTGAGGAGTTATGGGAGATTAAAGCGTGATTTATGGAGCTGCAACAGCTAAAGAATTTGGGTGGATCTCTTGTGTTTGGGGAGAGATATGGAGTGCGGATTTTTTGAGAGACGTATAAACAGATTTGAATGGCAAATCTCTTGTGTTTTGGGAGAGATATGGAGTGCGGATTTTTTGAGAGACATATAAACAGATTTGAATTGTAAATCTCTTGTGTTTTGGGAGAGATATGGAGTGCGGATTTTTGGGGAGACCATGTGAACAGATTTTCGGCCGTAATATAAGGAATTAAAATTTTAAATTGCACGGTTTTAAAAGATTGTCATATTCAGTAAGTCAACTTGGTTGACTAAGATTTTTTTTAAACTTTCCTCATTTGATTTATTGACCTCTCTTTTTCAATATATATAGATATAAGAAACATGCCCTATTTTTTGGGTGATGAGACTACTATATTTTAACTAGTACGTACCCGTGCAATGCACATGATATCAATATTAAAAATAATTTATTATGATATGGGAAAGAAATATAAAAGTAATTTTATAAAAATAAATATCATGTTATTATTAAAATTAATTTTATAAATTAGATATTGAGCAATTACTCACTTTTTTGTGATAAGACTCACAATTGAACAATTAAAAAGAAAAAAGTATTTTGGGGGCATTGATAAATTCAATTTGGGATATAAAAGTCAATTGATAGAATTGAAAATGAGTAGTATTTGTGTTTTTTTTTTTTTTCTAAAAATTTCTACTCGAAAAGTTGGCAGTGATCTCAAATACTAATACATTAAGTGATAATTAGAAATTATATTAGTCAAGTTAAATAAATCAAACTTAAAAATTATTTAAATTAAAGGTTAATTAGAAATTATTATTTTAAGTAAATAAATCAAACTAAAAGATATGATCCAATTTATATAAAACAAAATGTGAGTATGTTTAAATAGCAATATTTTTTCTACAAGTCTAAAAAATTAGCATAATGTGATAATTTTCATATATCCTTCCAAATGCTATGAAATAATGAGAATTAAAAAAAAATCACTCTAGACTATTTTTTTTTAGTAATTTCTATTTCTTTAGAAAGAATATATAATATATTTCTATTAATTAATTTTATTTTGACAATCCATAAATTAAAAAAGAAATCTATATATTTATACGAATAATATCTTCATAAAAATATGTCAATTTAAGAATAATAAAATAAAATTTGACATTAAATTAAGTGAAACTCGGCATTTGCTCCCACTTATAAGGCCAAATTAAGTTTTAAAATATATAGTACAATTTTTTTTGCATTTCATTTAATGAGTCAAATTAGTAAAATTGTTACAATTTTTGTTAGTTACACTATTAAATAATCAATATAATTAAAAAGAAAAGAAAAAAAAAACAATGCAACTGTAATTTGCAATAAAAAATTCATAACTTAAAAAAATAATTTGCAAGAAATAACTTAAAACTTGTGAAAGAATGGTATATTATTATATTTATCTTTCATAATTTATTATGTTTAACTAGTGCCATATTTGTTATGTTAGAATAAAATTATTTTGTAAAATAGTCTCCCTATATATAATTCTCGAATACACTGAGCCTAAGTGACAGACTCGCATGACTCGGGATCCTATATTACTATTTTTTATGGTTTGTCATTTGGTTTGAATGAATTTTAATTTACTTTCAACTAAAAAATAAATAGATTTGAAATAACTATAAATATACTAGATATTTATAATCCTTTTTAAGAGCATTAATATTATTTCTTATTATAGATGTGATTTATAAGACATAAATTTTTTTTCATCAATCTTTCTTTTTTCCTCATCTTTCTTTTAAAACTAGGAAGCCTTCGGCTGTGCACGCACTGCCTGCCCACTGCAATCGTATATCATTTTATTTACTGTTAATGTCATGTAAATGTTTTATAAATGAGAGTATAAGTTGTTGATTTAAAAATTGCATAGACTTGATGTATTGAAAAATTAGTCATACTAAAATAAATTTGATCAAAGCAGTCATGTATCTGCTAAATAATAAAATTGGGATAATTTTAGGTCATTATCTTAAAGAAATTTAGCCCAATTAAATGGTAACCTACTGTTCACCATCATTGCATGCTTGAAGAAACCCATAGATATTATTATGTTGGGGTTGTACCAATAGATTATGCTAATACAAAAGGGTCCTATATGATAACAAAATTCAATAACAAGCACAAGGTACATAAAACTGAATCTTTATTTCCACAAGGAATTGAAGTTGAAATTATGTCTAGTATGAAAAGATAAACATAAAACTAAATATTTGAAATACAATAGATTTAAACCTTGCTTCATAATTCAAGTCTTCAAGTCTGTATCTTCTTCAATTGGTTTCAAGTTCTATAAAAATAGAACATTTCCAACAAACAAACATTATAACACCCTAATTAATTTATTTTCAATAAATCAGAACACAAAACTAAAATCAGCGTGCAAAAAACAAAAATTAATTTCTTGAACTCACTTCCATCAATATTATTGAATTGTCATATTTTGTCACCCAATGCCAAGCTCACCAGCTTGAGTGACTCGATCTTGCCGTTAAACATAAAGAATTGCTAGCCGCTGGTCCTCGAGCAGGCGTTGGCCATGGACAGGACGTCCGACATGGTGTGCTTCATGATGAAGTTCTCGTCGGTGACCTTAGAAATTTAAGGACATAAGCATATAAAATTATAAAACTTGAAATATTACCATTATCCAGTTTATATAAATAGCTAAAACATAAGCATATAAAGTATTACTATGAAGTATGAACTCTATCAAATTTTAATATTTTATTCATGAACTGAAAAATAAAAAAAAATGAAAACTGAAATTGTATTTGAGCACTTTTGGTTGTTTTTTTTCCTACGGAAACAACTCTTTATTTCTATTTTTCAATGCGAGAACCTTTTTATATATATATAATTGTAGTATTGTTACATTTATCTGAAAAAAAAGGTTTGATAAAGAGAACCGAAGAGGAAAAAGTTGTATAGAGCTAGCAAATGATACAACCACTAGCGCCCCACTCGCAATCTAACCCTAATCTACATCATATTTACACTCTGAACACTCCTTTCTTGATTAGTTAATTTCCACTCGCAATCTAACCCCTATTTTTTGATTTGCTAGTCGAATACTTAATCGATTGCACTGAGAATTATCTGAATATAGTTAACCGAAGAGGAAAAAGCTGTAAAGAGAAATGTGGAAAAATCCTGACAAACGAAAAAACATACCTCTCTCTCCACAACCTGTCGCCGGAGAATTGCCGGTCACCGGAGGACTGTTGGAATCTGGTCGCCTCAGTCAGCCGATGAAAAGGCATTGTCGCTAACCATGGCATTGCCTTTTGTAAGCCCCCAGCACATATAGAGTTTTCACAGGCCCGCCCGCCTGCCAATAACGAAATAGAAACACCTAAAATGTAAGGAGGAAGAAAAAGAACTACAGATTTTGTAATTGCAAAAGGGAAAAGTCAGAAAATATAAAAATATTACGCATCAAGAAATAATCCAGTATCGCTCAGGCACTTCACTTTTTTAGTCACAGTGCAAAATAGAAGCTAGGCCACCAGCCGATAAAAACCGGAAAGAAGTGTCAGAAGGGAATAAATACTACAAGAGATGAGAAAAAAAAAAGAATACGAAAAACTAAATCAAATAATGATCAATTTACTTGGTCAAAATAGCGCCTTTAGACATCAATTTATCCATTGCAGCTTCCCATATCCGGTGTCCTCTAGAATGCAAACCCGCAGCCTGCACAAATTTATGTCTCATTATAGCATGTAAAAAAAGGAATTTAATTTTTCGAAATCATACACATTCTATTGGGACATGTAGCTATTTTATCAATGGCACCTCTGTAGGGGGAGCAACTCTAAAACAAGAACAATACATAATAAAATTCGTAATTATAAAATGCCAGATAGTAACCAAATGGGATAGAATGCTAACAGATCTCATTGTCACCATCCCCAGCAGAGGGAGCACCATCACAGTAGCGTACCTTTACTTTGTTCTAGTTGAAAAAATCAGCTTATAGTAAAATGACAATGAAATAAAGTAAAAAACTATCATACAAAGTGGGGAAAGATAAGAATTGACTGTCATACTAAACGAAAAGGTTTATTCAGTCTTATGGACCTTGATTGTCTTCAGCCTTATTGCTAAGTAACCCTGTGAATGGAATTATCTTCTGAAAATTTGTTGACAACCCACGACGTATCGGTTTACGGTAAATACAGGACCTGAGACTATTGCACCTTCCTCCACCCTGCTACAACGCTAGTAAAGTGAAGTTTATAAACAAGCAAACACACAAAAAATTACGAACAATCAATATATCTTTGTAAAACATATGTAGTAGTCTGGTTCTCTAAATGCCAAAATTGATACTCACCAAAAAAACAGAATGCAATAGTATTTTTATACAATAAATAGTTATTGAAAAACAAAGCCATTCACAAAAAGCAATAATTTAGGTATCTTATCTTCTGGCATTACAGGACTTTCGATATATGTTACCATCATGCAATACTGAAATTGTTGAGAGATTTTTGAGAGGGTATTATTGTAATAAACATACAAACCTCATGAATATTTTTGATTGATTGTACAGGATACTGACAATTTCAATGATTATTGGACTTCTCATCATATTTTGGGTTAACTTGGAAATTTACTTTGGATAGAAAGGGATATGAATTAACTATGGAATCCACTGCTCAAATAGTGACCAAGTCTCGAGAATATCACGCTCCTTAAGAAAAAGTAAGCAGATTTCAGCAAATTCTACAAAATAATATTCTTATTAACAATTCATAATATCATGAAGAGCTAACCAAAAATCAAACTTCCAAGAAGCTGACTACAGAAAAACATGGATGTAAATACACAAAGTCAGTATGTGTCCACCCATGGGCGGGCGTAGGAGAAAAATGGAAAATTGTATCAAATGCATGAAAAACTACGATATGAACTTGCAATAGTTGACAAAAGCACAAATGTATCATATTATAAATTCCAAAAATCCTACACATGCAACAGCTTTCCATTATAACACAAACACACAACAACCAAAATTACAGATAATTACCGAAAATCTGCTACTCTGCGTAATCCAGTGAACTGTTACTGATGGGCCAGTTAATAATCTGATCTGGTGGCAGTTAAGGATGAAAGGAGTCCAGCTGCCTGAGCAGGCAATATGTCCCCAAACCTTCCGACTTGCCCATCCGTTAATATCAACCCTAACCGTAATGTGCAGCCACCCCTAAACTAGAGTCATCCTCAACATCAGAACTTTCGAGACATCTCGTCATTTTTGTAACTTTTCCATGAATTCCTCAAGTAAGCATCATCCGCGGATGTCGACATAGAGGTTCTGGCCGCATTCCTCATGGATAATGCTGGAGCACTTCGGATAATGCAATTGAACTAGGATTAATGTGAGAAATATATAAGATATTTTTCTTACAAATGGATAGGATAGTAGTTACTACCTGATGGGAAGGTACTTGAATCGAGGCACTATAGAACAACGCATGATGTTTGATTCGGAGTTAGTGGGGAGCTTCTGTACAGAGTCTATGTATTCTATTAAGTTGTACAAAGAAACCAAAGAGGACACCATGTCTAAGGTACGCCTGTCTCTCGTTCTTCCAAAGATATGGCTCATACCTTAGGATTCAGAAAACACAACAGCACAAGATATTTGGAGGCATAAGACATTCATATTTGGAGGAAAAAGTAAATAATAGCTCCGGATCCAAAGTAATAATAGAATCTAGATAAATAACATGATTGCAGGCAAATGAAGGAGCACCCATGGATATTAAAATTTGATCAAAGAAATTGTACGAACATGAAACAACTGCAGAAGACAGGTTCTGTTACAAATTGTCGGTGGTGGTTCCCAGATTTATTCTACAGTTACGTATAATTATTTCCATGTTATATGGGACTAGCATGCAAATCTAGTTTAAGAAATATTTTTACAAATTGTTCGATTACACCTGCTTGCCGTGCAAATCTAAATATTTCCATGTTATATATATGGGATGAACAAACAAAGTTTATTTCTAACTCAGAGTTATATTCTCACCGGAGCTTGGAGTCAAACTAGCTTTTATACATGCTTATTAATGCCTACAGCTAAACAAGCCAAACTATACATCGAACCATATTACGAGTACCTAAACCAAGACTAACTCACCAAAACAAGATTACGCGTCCAGAAATAGAAGGATGTTAGAATGATAAAAGATGTTGTCCCCATAGAAAGACCGGCTGCCAACATAATCCCACTTACATAGCTTTTATTGCTTAACTTCTATTCTGATATTTGCATTCTATTGTTATTAGTAGTGTAATGACAGCTAAAATATCAAAAGGGCAAATCAACCAAGTTCAAGCACCTGGATGCAACCTCAACAAAATATTAGCCAAAATTTTATGAGGCGGTGTAAATGCAAAATGTTGTTTCCTAAAGATCAAGTCAGTTCAACAACTTACGTCAGCCAATCTATGGGATCCAGCCTTTGTGAAAGGCGATTCACTAACTCCTTAGTGCGTTGTCCTATTAATGAATTTTGTGACTCTGTTTTCTGCTTCCTTCTATAAGGAGATTTCACGCTTGTGATTTCAGATGCCTCCTTATTTGCATGGAAATCGCCCCCAGACAGGATATCAGAAGCAAATTTTAAATCGAATAATACTTGTAAAACACCTTTGTCTGACACTTGTGACCTAAGAACTTCAGCTGACAGGAAGTCATCATAAATCCCATGAACCTACACAAGTATAACCCATAAGAATTCAGTGGAGGGCCAGGGGTAATAAAAATAATGATAGGAAGGTGATATCTGTAAAACTGCACACCCACTGAGATAAACCTCTTTTTTAATACACAAATCTGTTCCCCGAATCTTTTAAGTACAGTACATGACATTGATCGACAGTAGATCCAAAATCGCTTTACATCCTTATTTCATTATTTAAGTGGGAAAACTAAGAAAGATATATAACATTCAACTCCACATATAACAAGTGAATCCTTTCAGATTTGACCAAACAAATGATTTAAGAGAAACTAAAGTCAGCAGGAGATCTAATCCACCCCATTATCTATTTGTATCTTACCTCTCCCTATCCGTTATTGAAGATCCTTTGTTCGACACTCCTGTGGCACTATTTTTCACTAAATAAATAAATCTCACTAAAAGTTGTGTGCTGTTATAACTACAAAAAGCAAACATCAATTACGAACAGAGAACCCCATACAGTTTCAGTTACATCCAACGACATTCCAAAAAAAGAAAGCAGTAGTAAAAGGCACAGTACAATCTACTGCCAGAAAATATTTGTGGTTTCATCAGCCAACAAATTTAAAATGGTAAAGGAAAATTTCAGAAAAAGATAGTGGCAAACAGTGAGTCCACAAGTCCTATCACTTAAATGTGACAAAACAATTCAACCCTTATACCCAAATCCTTCTACACAGAGTCACATCCAGAAATGTTAAAGTCGGGAACACACCTTGTCAAAAAGCTTGGTTGCAAAGTTCTGCAGAATTGCTTTATCAAGTACATGTCCACCGACATGATGAATCTCTTCACATGCAAAAAACAACAAAGAAGTCATGTATAGAGAAGGCATTGAAGGAAGAGATACCTTCATCTCTGACTGGACGTCACTTGAATGTTCTTGCGGCTTGACTACAGTCTCTTCCCAACCCTGTCCACAACAACAACAACAACATACCCAGTATATTCCCAACAGGTTGGGGTCTGGGGGTCAGTTGTACGCTGACCTTACCCTTGTAATTATACAAGGAGGTTGTTTCCGTAGCGACCCAAGGTGCATTGCGCCGTTTGATATATTTTTTTTCTAGAAACTTCACAAATATAAGAAGCACTAGAATTTAATTGAGTCATTTTGATCTAGTCCATTATTAGCACTATGCCAGGAGAATTGTCAACAATGACTCTTCCAGTAGTTTAAAATAATTTAGAGATGACAGACTGATTTATTGTTATTTAGATGCCAAAGCAAGATAACATTGATTTACACACATCAACAAATTAAAGAAAATATTATCTAAGTTCATGGTATTTCCTCATAGAAATACAACTAAATAGTTGTTACTGCACTTGGGTATATAAGCTATATGGCATGTATTTAAACAGTAATCACAGAAAGGTGCGATCAGGAACAAGAATAACAAAAAGAATCTGATGATACACATGGAGAGGGGTGAGGGGTCAGCAGACCAGTATGAAAAGATCCAATTAAAATACTTACTCTGACTGGAACAGTTGATGACAAGGCATCATCTCGTTTCAGATTTCTTGAAAAAATATTTGAAAGTTAACTAGAAACCCATGATATCCACAGATTGTAAGCTCTGACGCAAAGATCTTGAGTTGTCTGCCTTAGTTCGTCAAGATATGGGCTTAACCTGTCATCCGCTCCGAATAGTGCACCAGACACTAGTGAAGCCTGTTTCGTGCTCCCATGACTATCAATCGTTTTCGGTTCACTGGCTACCCTAATATTCTTCGAGCCAATCGGGGATGGAGTAGCAGCCGAAACTTCACTCACCCATGACCTAGGCGAACCAAGTAGCACTGGTATATATCTAGCGTGCTTCTGAAAAGCAAACAGAAGTCTCCCAATAAATAATGATCGCTCGACGAGTATAGCTGACGAAAGTGAGGACTTTTCATCTTTACTCTCATTTTCTAGATCACTGTGTAGGTGGTCAAGTTCACTTTTGATCTGTTTTAATATGGCTGACAGACTTTCAGAGCACTTGTTTTGCACATATGGCGCCAAATCCCTCAACCTACGTGGCGCGTTTGGCGACTCCAGGAAACTGAGGAGATCCTTAAGAACATCCTGACAACAACTATCCACGGCATCTTTTATCCGGCTCACTTCGGGGCCAAAATAAGTGCTGAGACAGCTTGCAAAATCACTTTCTTGAGACGGGGGCAATTTCGTGCCAGGAATAGAACTTAGTGTTTTGCCATTGGGATTCATGAACCAAACCCCACCTACTCTATTCAGGTAATCTTCAGAAACAACATGATCACCAGGAGGTTTAGATATTGATCTAACTGACTCCACCACATCAACAACTCTATCCAACTCCTCAAATTTCGAATCTATAATCCCTCTCATCCTCTGAGCAAAAGCATCCTCAAAGATATCGTCCCATATATCTGAGTCCTCTCCCAAGACAAGCTCACGAGTCCTTTTCCACGGCAGCTCAATCTCGGAACCAAAAACACTCTTCAACCACTCCAAGCTACCTTCCAAGACCTGTTTGCTGTCCATGGTTTCCCTTATCAATTTCTCGGCCAGAGAAAGTTCGGAGCCACTCCTGACCACGTCAATCAAGTGCTTGCCACCGATCTTGCTCGTGATCTCCTTCCCGCATTTCCTAAGCCAGTCGGAACAAGCCACGGAAATAAAATCCCGGCCCAACAGCACCATATTGGACTCCAGCTTCTCCTTGAACAGATTCCAAAGCCTCACCTCATCATCTGGGTTGGGTATGCCCCCAAACAACTGGGAAGTCGGAGGGGTATCCAGAATGGTCTTATAAAACAAAGGCATGTCATTCAACACCTGCAGGAACAATTCCCCCACCTGACATACTGTGATCTGAATCACCTTCAGGACATCACACAAGGCAGAGATCACTCCAGAACTAGCCGCACCCTCATCACGGCCGCACGCACTCAGCTTCTGCCAAATGATCGATTTTCCTGAGTCCAAAAACAGAGTCAAGACCTGCTTTGGCTCGAGCTCGTCCGTGATGGCCACAGCAGCCAAGGCATCCGCATAAGCACTTATTCCGTGACCAATTGTCTGGTCCAGAAGCCGCTCGCGGCTCCTCTGCGAGATCTGAGCCTTGAAGCCCTCGACTATCTGCCACTGGTGCTGAAGGAGAGGGAAATTAGAAAGCACTTTCTTGCTTTCCTTGGATCCAAGCAAGTTGGAGTGCACAAGCTTAGCCCGAATGTAACGGGCAGAGGACTCGAGGAACATTGACTCGTCAAGGCAGCCCCAGATGTTCTCTGGCGTGTCAACAAGGTACTTGACCCGACAAGCCATCCCGTAAGCACGGGTCCCAGCAAGTGCTCGGGGGAATGTGAGATAGTGTCGGGGGAGGAGACAGAGGGGAGGATGGCGCTATGAATTGCAGTAATGTTGGAGGAGATGGACTCGCAAGATGACTTCATGGCGACAATGGAGTCGGCAGAGTCGATGAGGTCACGGTAGCGGTTTCCGACCAGCTGCCGGAGCTCCTCACTCTTGGCCTGGATTTTCACACAGAAGCCGCAACACATTTAGGGAGAGAATCAACGGATGATGCTAACCATAAGCGTATTCATTCAGATCAGAGACAAAATAGCAACGCAGTTGGTGGAGTAAATTTAATGGAGTTAATAAGAAAAACGCCGAATAAGAGAGAGGGGTGTACTCACCGGAACTAAGCAGAGGGAGGGTGTCGGGAGACGGAAAACGGTGGCGGTGGCGGTTGATTGGAGGTAATTTCTTGTTAACGCCAGATTTCGATTTTGATTATTGATTAAAAAATCTTCCGAACAAAATAAGTTTGATGGACCTTACTACTAAACTAAGTAGCAGACTTGCATGTTTCGGAATACTAGGGCCGTGAATAGCAATTAAGTTTTTATTCCTATCTCTCCCTCATATATACAGACTCAATTTCTCACACACACACACACTCCAGCAGCCCGACGAAAATCAGCCCACAAAATCACCGGTCGCCGCCGCCACAGGACTGTCGCCGCTACCATCTCGACGAGCGCCGCCAGCCATCCCCATCAGCGCTCTCTCTCCCGTCCTCCCGGACACGCTAGAATCAACCCACCCAAACCACCGGCCACTGCCATTCACCTAATCTCTCCCGTCGCCGCCCAATCGGTCGCCGTCGTCCATCCCAGCACCGCCATCAGTCACCCGCAGCTGTCTCAAACTCGCTCAGCCCGCCCGTGGATCGCCCCGATTGTACTGACGGCGAGGGCCGCCGTTCCGGCGAATTGCAGAGGAATAGTTGAGGGATTGAGACCTGAACGGGACGAGCTCGCCGGCGATCTGAACGGGAGATGGAAGCGGCGTCCGGAAATTCTATTGGGGCTGAGGAATTGCATCATTTATTTAGGTGAATTTTGATTTAGGTGCAAATTAATTGGTCGATCTTTGTGTAGGAATTGTGTGAATTTGGAAAATACTATTTTTTTTTTTCGAAGCGATAGATTGAATAACTCGGCAAAACAAAAGGGACATTTTCACTTATCCTACACGATTGTAGGAATATTACAAAATTACCATTAATGCACAATTAATTGTGTACCTAATAGCTAGTAATTAATTATATTGTTGCCTAAAAATCAGTTACAGATCTTGATTCCATATTCCATATTTAAGAAAAGATAACCAATTGGACCTGCTCAACCACCGCCTGAGACCTTCTTGTCTGCTCGTCTCATGTACGTGATCTCGAGTGTATATCTTAGGTATATTTTATGTATATGTGGGTTCTGAAATCGATATTGAGAAACGATTGAAACTCGAGTGTATATTTAAAGTATATTTTGTGTATATTTTGTGTCTGCTCGTCTCATGTACGTGATCTCGAGTGTATATCTTAGGTATATTTTATGTATATGTGGGTTCTGAAATCGATTTTGAGAAACGATTGAAACTCGAGTGTATATTTAAAGTATATTTTGTGTAACATATACTCGAGTCCGCTCATATTGCAGGGCGGATCAAAATGAGATCAACTTTTTGCTGGAAATGTTACCACTACGGCACTACCAACCCAAAAGGCAGAATAAATAAAATAATATATAAATTATGTACAATTTTGTTAGGTAAATAAAAAAAAAATCTCTAATCTCTTTCGCATCACTCACCCTCCGTCACCGAAAAAGGGCTGTACTATCTTCTGTGCACGCCGCTTGAAGTCGCTGCTGTCCACCGCACGCCGCCTGAAGTCACCGACGACTCCCGATTTCTCACCTCGACGGCGGACGATAAACGATAGAGCACGGATCCAACTCAAGTACCATCTTCCCCGCTCTACTCGTCAGAACCTTCCCATCAATAACGCCATCGTCCTGAGTCCGCTCATATTGCTCTAAATTTGATAATCAACAAAAATAATATGAAAAAAAAGAGAGCAGATTGTAAAAATCAGTTTCGTCTCAGACAAATGCCTCGGTTTGTTCATCACCGAACAAAAAAAAGAAGCAAATTTTCAGACAAATCGAATCCGATCGTGGCGTGAATCTGCACTAGCAATTTTATTTCAGATCGAATTCAATGAGGATGTCGGATCCAGAGAACACGAATTATTGCAGATGGNTGTCTTTTTGATGTGTGTGACCCTAAATAGGGTTGGTTAACTTAAGTACGCAGAGTTGGATTGGATTTTGGATAAGGATGAAGGTATATGTGCAAATATAATAGGTGATTTTGTATTTTTGCTAATAAATATTAATGAGGTGTAAATATGTAATATTAACTATTATTTTGTAATTTAGAGGAACCATACAATTAATTAGTTAAAAAATTATTATAATTATTTTTATTATTGTTATAATTAATTAGTAGTAATGTTACATAATAAATTGGTTTAAAATTGTTATTATATTTTATTAATATAAAATGTAACGTTTGTACATTAATTGAAAAAAATAGAATGGAAAATTTATGAAATATGTTTTATTAAATATATTTTATTTAATGCATCTGCCAACAAGTCTATATATACAGATATGTTGTATTGTAATGCAGGTACTAGCAAACGAGCTAGGACCGATGATGATGCACCCTGGATCGTTAAAGGCCCAGTGGACGGTTGACCCATTGATGGGAGTGTCATCCCTAGCTTTCTAGGGTATGTCACCTCCCGCATGTGGAGTGGACAGTTTAGGGGGCTGCTGAAATGCCACAACAGAATGCAAGCGGTCGAGAATCTGAGGGATTGGCGTGATGAGATGTCTTCCGATGCGAGAGCTCTGATCGACAAGACCGGGCTGTCACATCTGGCCGACTCCATGCACATCCACTTGGACACCCCACTCATTTCTGCATTTGTGGAGCGATGGCAGCCGGATACTAACTCGTTTCACCTGCCATTTGGTGAAATGAGCATCATGTTGCACGATGTCCGGGCCATTTTGGGTGTTCCTGTGGAGGGAGCCGTGGTCGCTGAGGACCCGGATTCAGACGCCTGCCATGGGCTCTGCATGTCGATACTTTCGGTCACCAAGACCGAACTCATGAGTTTGTCCTGGCAGCGTGGTTCGGTGACCGAAGCCTCCATTGTGGGGGCATTCAGGGGGAAACACCGGCCGACTAGGGATGAGGCAGATGCCTGCATGTGGGTGATGCTGGCTACCACATTGTTCGTCGATAAGAGTGGTAGTAAAGTGACCCCCAAGCTCCTGAACGAGGTGCTCGATGGCTTGGATTTGATTGGGGGTTACTCATGGGGATCGGCTACGCTGGCATACATGTACAGACAGCTAGGTATTGCCAGCCGAGGGGACTCCAGTGGACTGTCGGGCTGTGGGACTCTTCTGCAGTCCTGGATATATGAGTATTTCCCCAATTTTCGACCCCAGGGGCGTCTACCCATTGGTCCCGACTGTCTCGCACGATCTCGCTCGTGGAGCGTAGGGAATGCGCCAAGGTCAGACGATCGGCTCACAGCCATCCGCCGGCACCTCAACAGACTCACTGCCTCCGATGTACGTGAAGTTATTTTATTTAAATTTAGTTACCCGTCATTTAAAATAATATAATTATTTTTATAAATGCTTTTATGCAATTGTGAACATGTGCAATAGTTGCCATACGGCAGCTCCAGCCAGATGCGATAGAGCCGAGGACACTTTATACCGGATTGATTCGATACTGCGTGAGTTGGAGTATGTCCAGACTATCCCTCCCCCTACATACCCGCCAATCAGTGCAGTACGTGCTTGGGAGTCTAGGAACTACAGGGTTGAGCATTCTGAGGCTGCTGCAGTAGGTGCCTGGACCCAGTTCCCGATTTCTGGGACGGTCAACACCGCTATGTTCACCTCCACCACACATGATCGCGGGGAGGCGACTGATGATTACTTGCAGTGGTACAGTTGGGTGTCTCATCCGACTCTCATGGGGGAGGAGCTGCCGGACGAGAACGAAGTCCCTACGTGTGTCAATACCGGCTATGTAAGTTGGTTACTAAATTTTAATTAATGTTATTTCATTACAGTAATTTTCTTTAATAAATTTTAGTCATATCTTTTTATTCTTCCATTTTTTTAGTGGGTGGACCGTCTTTTGGGCATTACATCGACCATGCAGCAGTTCCTTGTTGAATATCCGAAGGCGGCGCAAGTCCAAGAAGATTTTGCTAAGTTTAAGTTGGATTACGACAATGCCCAATAAAGTTGTAATGGATGTTTTTTTTTTATTATTATTATTGTAAAACATTAATTTGAATGGTTTAAATTTATTATTTGTAAAACATTAAGTTGAATGGTTTATATTAAAAATGAAAAAAAAAGTACCATTAATGCGATTTTCGATTGCCCTGTAACATGAACGTATGTTCTTGCGCTTCGAGACAGGCTCGTTCTCCTGAGAGTCCCGATGGGTCGACTCAGAAGAGCGAGCCTGTCTCGAGCGCAGGAACATACATTCAAGTTACAGGACAATTGAAATCGCATTAATGGTACTTCTTTTTTCATTTTAATATATAAACCATTCAAAATTTTTTTTTTTTTTGATTTGTTAAACTTAAGTTGAATGAGTTTTTTTTTTTTCTTATTGTAAATCATATTAAGTTGAATGATTTTTTTATTTTTTTTTTGCTAAACTTAAGTTGAATGATTTTTTTTTCTTATTGTAAATCATTATTATGTTGAATGGTTATTTTTTTTTTTTTCCAAACTTAAGTTGAACTGATTCATTTTTTTTTATTTGCAAAACTTAAGTTGAATGAGAAGCGTCATACCACAAGTGAATAATATCGTTCTTTTGTTGAACCGAATAATATCGTTGTTTTATTCAACAAGGTCTATTTTGAACAGTAACAATTGCAACCTAGCCTTGTACTGATCCTCTCAATCCACAACCGATTAATCTCGATGAGTGAACCACATGGGATGAATAGGCGGTAATGGACAATCATGAGTCAAATCTAAACGAATATAGTGTTCTACAGTAGCAAGATGGCACATGACAATCTCACGACATGGTCCTCTAGCCGATGATCGTGCAATGAGAGGCAACACTGTGAGGCTGAAGAAGTTGTGCTGCCCACCTTGCGGACCAGAGCCCAACAGAACGACAACCGCATTAAATAGGGTTGCAACGGCGTAGAGGTCCTGCGGAACTTCGAACCAGTGAGCCCGTCCACAAGGGCCCGTTTCCCACCTTACTCGACGAAGTCCGGTGTCGATATCTCTAAAATAGATGTACTCGTACAATCGACGGTGGCTGTCGACCTCATTTACAATGTCCTCTCTTACGACTGCCCAGTGCTTCTAGTAACCATACACGTAACTCGCGATGATCCGAAATCCACAGTTATCATCCGCCTCCACATTCAGATAACTCACTATGTAGTCCAACATATGCCAGGGGATATTTTGCCACATTGTAAAATCAAATATATTTGTCGGTCTAAACTCTGCAATATCATAATAATTTCACGTCACAATTTATATAATCATATAAATACTTTAATTAACGTTCAACCATATTTAAAAAAAAATGTATCACTTGTTTTCCCTTGTGACTGTTGAGAAGACGAGCTTGTCTGTCCACGCGAAGAACTGGTCGTACGGCTCGATTTTTGACCTCGCGATCTATCGTTGTACTCAAAAGCAGATGGTTTACGCATAGTTGAATTAGTTTTCTTGGTACGACCTCGCAGGTTGTCCTTAACCTCAGGTTCCGCATAATCCTGTTGGTCTGGGTAAAGATGACTGTACATGAGCTGATTCACGTACCGCATCGTCGCGAGATCGCGAGTTTCAACCTCACTCACAAGCGTCTGAAAGAACTCCGCATCTGACCATGCACCCTGGCTCGCTTGGCTCTGATGACCAGTCCCTACAAGTATACGATAAAAAATTCAACGAATTAAACCAAATAATGTACTTTAATCACATAAATTGTAATTGAAAATGAAACAACAAGTAGAAAATTATAAATAAAACATTAACCTTAAATTACCTGGCTCTAACAT
Organism: Striga asiatica; assembly: GCA_008636005.1. Classification (NCBI taxonomy): domain Eukaryota; kingdom Viridiplantae; phylum Streptophyta; class Magnoliopsida; order Lamiales; family Orobanchaceae; genus Striga; species Striga asiatica. The sequence continues at coordinate 2,215,815 of BKCP01006183.1, forward strand.
CTGTAGCGTTCTCCAGAACTAATGAATCATTCCGACATCAATCGGAATGTTAGAATCAACTGCGATACGGAGCAGACAGGCACAAGGAAGTCCATGAGTGAACTGCAATACACAGCCGCAGCTATCGTAAACATCAACGTCCAAGCCATGCATCCTCGTAAGCTCAGCGTCCAATAAACTCCCCCACACTTAAACCTTTGTTCGTCCCGAACAAAAACAAAAGAAAAGAAAAGAAAACAAGACACGAGCATGGATATCAATTTCATACAAGAAGAGCCTCAGAAATATTTAACTCAACCGGGTTGAATTCCAACGATTGTACGACCATATGCCTCAAATATCAACTTGGCCTCAAAATGACAAACTCTCAAATACAGAAATATTAGTGTATGCCTCACTCATTCTTTTACATGAATATATGATAGGTTCTCTCAGATTGGTCAATATTCAAGTTTCAACATATGCTTGCCAATCGTTTAAATTACTCAGAAACAATCAAAGCTCAAACTTACGAATCAAGAGGACTTCATGGGTTGTAATGTGGGCTTAAGGTAAAGGTACGGATATATATGGACAAAAAGCTCAAATAAACAATCAAGGTTCTCGAGTAAATAGATTACTCGAGTTCTCCGCCACTCATCCAGAATAATCATGACAACACACTTACTACCCAACCAAAATTCCACAAACAACACATAGATGCTCAAAACAAGTTGCAACATCATCACTTAACCTTATTTTTTCTTTTTCTCTTTTTTTTTTTATTTTTATTTGGAGAGTAACTTTTTCCCAACAAGATTGAATCAAAAGGACAACATTCTGTAGGTGTGAACATTGGAGGTCATCCAAGTTTCCTACAGTAGTTTCCCAATGCTCATTACCTGTCAAAATGAATCGACTAGTAAGAGGAGCAGAATCCATTCGATTCGTCTTGTGAACTCTCAAAGTTTTTTTTATTTTTTTATTTTATTTTTTTTCTTTGAATGGTCAAGCAAACAAAATACAACTCAATGTCCACCATATTCAGAAATGCCACCAATCACCCAATCATCACACAAATCAGTCAACAGGTTGACAAGAAAAGGCTTTAAGCTCAAACGGGCTACTAGTGGAATAATAAATAGGACCAAAGAACAAGGCAGAAGTGAGCTAATCAAACAAAGCGCTTCAATCATATTCGCAATTTTAAACTCTAATTGATTCCTTTCAAACAAACTCAAGGCAAGTTCTAATCATTCAAGAATATGACCAATATTTGACAAGAAAGAAGAGTTAGGCTCAAAACCTCACAAGGTAAATAAATGTCACTCAAAGCAATCAAGCAATATCGAGGCAATGATCAACACAATCGTCATCACAACTTCCCAATTTCATCAAACATCCATCAACAAATCATATAATCCACCAATACCATGCTCAACAACACAAAAAAAAAACTAAAACTAGATTGATTCACCACATAAGCATGCCAAATTTAAGTAAACTCCCTCACACTTAAAATGAGGCAATGTCCTCATTGCTTCAACACAAAACCGGGGGCAACTACAAGAACTAGCAATTTCATGCAATAAACCAATACCAGCAACTAACACAAGATACAAACTCAAAAGAAAAGACAGGAGGAGAAAAAAAGGAAAAGGGATAAAGAGAAAAAAGGAAAAGGGTGTGCAAACCGAAGATGCCTCGAAGAAAATATGTGCAAGCTACTCGCCCACGATCCGCTCGGAACCTCGATATTCCTCCTGCTCAAGCTCGCAAACTCGTACCTGCCAAGAAAAACACAGAAACTCCAAACTCCAATTATTAGAAGATCAAATAAAAGGCAAAAAGAAAATAACTAAGAAAGCAATAAATCACATGGGTTGCCTCTCAAGAAGCGCTTGTTTAACGTCATTAGCTTGACGAAACCTGTGAGGAACTCAGCCAGGGTCCAGAAAGAAATGGCGATCATGCCACGCCTTCGTATTTTCCAGAAGTGGCAGCATGGGAAGGGTGGCAAGAAGGCGGGCATGGTGGATCCGGGTGGCTATGTTCTGTATGAAGTGGTCTCGGGCACGAGCAATCCCCAATTTTAAACGCAGAGCTTTTCCCACCCGAGCTCTGTCGTCAACCTCCGGGATGATAATCACATCTGTGGAGCAAGTCGAACTGAATTCTCCCCACTTCGTAACACAGTGCAACGGCCTCGAAGAAGGATGCTCCAACTCAGAAGTGGGAGGAGTGACTTGAGAATCAAGCCCATGGATCTCCTCCTCCGAGATAACATCAACGTCTCGCTGGAGCTCATCATCTTCTTCGGCCTCACACATTTGCTTCATCGTACGGGCTTGAGTATCAAGCATGAAGTGGGGGTCGGCGACTTGTGCCTCGATTGAGTCGATGTGTGCTGTAAGAATCTCCGTTTGTGTGCCCAGTCGAGCACATCTGAGCTCAATCTCCACATCTCGAGTGGCCTGGGCAGATATGTGAGCAAGGATGAGGTCGAGCTTTTCATCGTATGTCAAAGCAGCCTCCCGAGGTTCATCACTATGTATAGATTCGCCTTGAGCGGTGGGCTCAGGAGTGACATTGTTAACTTGATCCTCTAATGCTTGCACGCGCTCCACAAGGTTCTCGATTTTGGACTCAATATTGCTCCTACGGGCCGCTTGGGAGGCTAAAAGAGCGAGGGCCTGGTCGAGCTTGGCATTGTACTCTGATGAGTCCTCGAGGGACTCACATGACTGCTCAACAGGTATAGACTCCCATTGCTGCTTGTAAGGATATGACCAAGTCTGGCCATAGTCCCAAAAATCGTGGTATGAAGGTGACTGATGCGGATGGGTACACCGGGTTGCGGTCTCTTCATCCTGAGCTAATCGGGATGACGCGAATTCATAGATACGGTCGAGCTTCTCGTTGAACTCGTGGGACTCATAAGCTTGCTCGACTGTGTAGGGATCCCAGTACTGCTCGGAAGAATATGAATATGATTGGTTGTGGTACCCGGTGTGATAGCTCGGCTCGTAACCCCAAGGTTGGGTGTGCGGATAGGGAAAAGTACGGTTGAAGTTCATATCTCCTGCACACCAAAATAGAACAACCACACGTAGCCACGAAAAGGAAGGAGAAAAGGAAGAAAACTAAAACAAAAACAAAAAGAAAAACAAAGATGCAAACAAAGGACACGAACACGAAAAACACAAAATAAAGAGAAACACAGAAAATAAAATCAACACCAGAACCAAATATCCTACTTGCCTTCCCCGGCAACGGCGCCAAATTTGTTGTGTACAAATTATTATTTTTTTACCGAGTACCGAATCAAGGATTCGTTCCCCGGGTCGATCTCACGAGGAAGACAGTTCGGAATCTAGCTTTGGTGTCGATTACACACGAAAAGAAAATAAATCCTAAACACTCTAATCAGATAGCATATTGAATGAATTATTAACTAAGAAATAAAATAAAACAATAATCTACCTAAAAATATAAACGGAACAAAGATGGAGAAGCTAGGGAATCGGGGATAATTTACTCAAGTTCTTAGCAAAACCGGGCAATCAATTGTTCGGTTCGAGATTGACACTCTCGCTTAAACGTCTAGCGGTTCGCTCCCAATAACTCTTCGTAACAAGGGATTGAACATAGACGAACAAACTCGAGCATACGACACAGGCCAATTATCCCAATCCCAATAACTTTTCGTAACAAGGGACGGGTCATTGACAAGCACGTATTTCAATCTAAAACCTATAGACTATTCAATTACGAAATCATCTATCTCATGCGAGCCTAGGTCTACGACTTCTCCCCTTTCGGTTCTAAAAGTCGCTAATTCAATTAGAAGAGAATTAATCAACTAACTATTTAGAATTAACAAAACCCTAACTCGACTAATCAACATTCAACCGTTTCCAATTGCAAGATCGAAGTGTCACTCTTCGATTATATCAATTAATCCGGCAAGAATTCATTAATCCCTAATCAAATTAACTCACACAAGAACAAACAATCAAGCCCGATAGATACGAATTAAACAGGAACAATCATCCCCTATCCCTAGCAATCAGAATTAGCTACGTAAAATAAATTCAACACAATAATTCATCTCTCCCCATTCAACCATTTTTCATGAATTAAACAAGAGAGAAAAGAAACTTACAAATAATCTTAAATCCCAGTGTTGAATCTGAATTACAAGCTTAATCCTTAACACTAAGAAGAAGAAGAAGAAAAATGGAAAATAAAGGTGAAGAGAACAAAGAAAACGAGGAAGAAGAAGGAAAAGTGGAGGAGAATGGAGGAGAAGGAAGGAGAAAGAAGCGTGGTGTTTTTCTCGGACCTAGGGTTTTCACCCGGTCGAGAGGTGGTCCCAAAGATTTTTTCCGATTAAATATATATAGTCGCACGTTGGCACGACGTGGAAAGATGGCGCGGCGCGAGAGAAGTGCGCTTCGCGGCGTGGTGGGATGTTGTGCCGCGGCGTGGTGGATGTCGCGGCGTGGCGCGCTGAAGGCTGGGAGCTGCAGTCGGGGTCGTGGCAGGGGCGCGGCGTGGTGAAAGGGCGCTCCGCGGCGCGGCAGGGCTTCGCGGCGCGGTGAAAGGGCGCTCCGCGGCGCGGCAGTGCTTCGCGGCGTGGTGGATGGGCGCTCCGCGGCGCGGCGGGCGCGCGGGGCCTGGACAGCTCGCACTACTTCACATTTTGGAGTCGTTCGGGCTCGTCTGGTATCGGAATTGAGTTCCGTTTTTTCCTGTGTGTTCCCAACGAACTCTTCTATCTAATTACGCTTGCCCAACTGACTTTTTCCCAAAATTCGATCTTCCCGAAGCTTTCGACCTACACACCACAAATGAAAGAAAAACGAAGAAAACCGGAAAAATACACGAAAAACACAGAAATACTCAAAACACGAAATCAACGACAAAATGACTTTAAAACCACAAAATGGCTCAAAATGGGGGAAAAAGAACGAGAAAACAGACACGAAAAACGTAACAAAAATGGGACAAACAATTCCCTTATACCATGTATTCTTCTTAGATCTCGAGGCCTCAAGCGTCGTCCTGATAATACATTACCTAACGTTAGATTAAAATTAATGCAGTAATATAATAACGCATTTAAAAATTGCAGTACGTACTTGATTTCAGTCACTTGATGATCGATCTGCTTATTAATCTTCTGCCAAATTGTATCAAGCGCGCTGGTGGACGTGTGAAGCCACTCCTTCAACACAGAGTGGGCACTCTCCACCCTACAGGAAGTTGTGTTTCCAAAATGCGTCACTCGGTTGGTTCAAGCCTTCACAAACTTCTCCTTGTGCTCTAACCATGTGTTCTCCACATAATGTATCACCTGTGGAGACTTCGAATATTTTGCGTGCAGCTCGGCAACGGTATCGGTGTAGTCATCCAACGTACTGGCCTCCGCAATACGTTTCCACGTACTGTGCGTGAAAATCTGCGAGAATTTTTTACTCTTCCCAAAGAGTTTGTAGGCTTTGTCTTCCACATCCTTGTTGATATGCCACGTGCAGAGTAAGTGGGCTGATTCGGGAAAATGCCTCTGAATAGAGTGATTAAACTCAACTCTCTGTCACTGAAAACCATATTAGGATATACGTCTTGACCTATCAGTAGTCTCAATTTTTGTAGAACCCAGTCGTAACTGGCCTCTTTCTCGTCCCTGATGAGCGCATACGCAATTAGAAAGTTCTGGTTGCATGGCGTCATCCCAATCATCCCGACCAACGACATCTTGTACCTTTTGAAATGAGACCAAGAAGACAAAAAATATAATCAAATAAAAGTTAACTTAATCAAACACACTATTTAAGATTCGTACTAATAAAGTATTTATAAAGTAACATACCTGTTGGTTTTATACGTGGAATCTATGCCGACATACCAGTGATATGTCCGGAATAGATTGATCGACGCAGGATGGGCCATGAATATATGCGTCAACGCTTTCGTGTTCGGATCGAATTCTGCATAAACTGTATACTCGCTACTCACGGCCAAATGCATAAGTTGGGAAGGAACGTCTCTACCGTCGAAACTCTCTTTCTGCAGCTTATCTCTAAAGTTATATACCTGTCACCGATTATCGTTAATTATAATGATTATCATAATTTAAAACAAAAAAATTTATATATTAATAAATAAAAAAGTATATTAATTAATTAATTTGATAAAAAAAATTATTAACTATCATAATAATAATACATTAGTAAATATAATAAAATTTATTAATTATTACAATAACTTTTACATATAAAAAATTACTAATTATCATAATTAACTTCAAAAAGTTAATTAAAACATATATTACAAGATATAAATATATATACCTCTCGCACATGAACTTTTGTCTCCCGGATCTTTTCCTTCAGTGCGGCCATAAGTTTTGCCGGAGCCACCTGAGCTTCTGTCATATCACGAACAATTTTCTTAGATGAAGCGCTGAGGCCGCTCAACTGGCAATGACCCTCAGAATACACAACAAATGTATGGTTATGGTAGCCTTCTCTTCCTTACTACATCTACAGATCCTCCAGTATGGCTCGCCGGGCACCTTTTTTACTTTGATCTCAAAATCGCAGCTGCACTTATTCGTTTTTATCTTTCTGGAATTTCCGTCTTTGACTCTATAGCGTTCGCCTCTATGGCACTTCAAAAGTCTGACCGTTTTCTTTTTGTGGCTCAAAATTACTAATAGGAAACCATTCAGTATTGCCTGGTATTTTGCAGCTTCAATAGCGTCCTCAACTCTATAAAATGATGTACGAGTATCGAAACTGAGACTGTAATCAACACCATCTCTTTCAAAATCTTCCCATGACTCCTGCTATATAGTACAATATTTATACTTTTAGAACATGTTAAATTAAAATATATTCATTCTAATGTAAAAGATAATTAATTCTAACATGTAACATAATAATTTGTAACTCATAACATGATATTATCTAACGTCCAATTTATAGCATAATGAAGTCTAACATGTAACACAATAATTTGTAACTCCTAACACGATAATATCTAACGTCCAATTTATAACATAATCAACTATAACATGTAACATAATAATTTGTAACTCCTAACACGATAATATCTAACGTCCAATTTATAACATAACCAAGACTAACATGTAATATAATAATTTCTAACTCGTAACACGATAATATCTGACGTCCAATTTATAGCATAATCAACTCTAACATATAACATAATAATTTGTAACTCCTAACATGATAATATCTAACGTTCAATTTGTAGCATAATCAAGTCTAAAATGTAACATAATAATTTATAACATAATAATCAAGTCCAATTTATTACATAATTATTTCGAATATATAACATAATAATTTAAAAAAAAAAAAAAAAATTGTCCGGCCGACCGAACCGGACGGACCGGTTTCGACCGGCCGTCGCCGCTGGACAGGTTTTAACGCGTCCGGCCGGCCGGTTCGGACATAGCCCGTCCGACCGGCCGAACTTTCAGATGGCTTTTAGCCCGTCCGGTTCCGGCGGTCGGACGGGCTAAAAGCCGTCCGGTTTCACCATCGGACACAAAAAATTTCGTACCTCGGAATTTGACGACATTTCACCGTATACTTTACTCTGAGATGTTTGGAAAAAATGAAAAGGGCAAAATCGTCCAAGAGAGGCGATGACTAGTAAAAGGGGGCGGTAAATAGTATTACCCTTTTAAATGTCAAATGAATGCTTCAGATTTTTTAATAGTTTTGAAAAGTTCAAATTAGATAGACCAAAATTTTTAGAATCTAAAAAATCTTTAGTCAATAAATTCACATTATGTTTGTCAACTTGAAAAGAATATCTAATGAATGCTTTAGATTTTTTTATAGTTTTGAAAAGTTAAAAATAGATAGACCAGAAATTTTAGAATTGAAAAAAATCTTTTAATCTTCTATATAGTGGACATATTTTCTATTATAGAAATCATAGAGATTAGTTGTAATAAACCATCTCACCATAGGTTTGTTCTTTGCTAACTAGAATCAGAGCAATTATGACTTTAATCTTTTCTACTAGATAAGCTAGTACGCTCTCATGAAGATAAATAGGTTTGTTATTTATTAACTTGAATCACAACTAGAATATAGATTGTTTGTTTCCAACTCACGTGTTTGAAATAATAATGTAGTATGAAATAAAAGGTAAATTATCTGGAGAATGTCTTATGTATATATAAAAAAGATGGTATCATGCGTCTAAATTTTTGCGCAATTAACAATGTGCCACCTTAATATTTGTTAAAAAAATTTAAATTTCTAATTATGTGAATTATGAAAATAACCAAATAAATATGAAAGTAGTTTAATTTGTTGAAATATTGAATTTTTATTTCTTTTCTTTGGTTTTTGAGTTGATTTTCTATATCATTTTTTTTTGTTCGTATAATTGTTGTTTTTTTTTTGTTTTGTTTTGTGAGCTCAGCGATATTCTTGTCATGTCAGTACTATCATAGCATAGCTCAAGAAAATCCTAACTAGAGTAGTAAATATAACCACAATGTCTAATATTATGAGATCGAAAATATTTTTTCTCTATAAATGGTGTCACATTACAAATGCTCTAAGTACATGTACATTCTCTAAGACTTCTAATGGCAACTTAAAATTTGACATTTCTTAGAATCTTTCCTTTTTGACTAAAATATTTAGAAATATTAAGTATATAGATGAAATTTAGGGTAGGATTTTGTAAATGTATTTCGTCTTTCAATCTTAGTAAATTTAAAAAAATTTAAATAAAAATTAATAATAAATAAATTTAATATCTAATATTTTTTTCAACTTTAGAAACGAGTATCTCCAGACTTTAAATGTCAAATGATTGCTTAAAAAATTATAATAGTTTTGAAAAGTTAAAATTAGATAAACCAAAACGAATATCTCCAGACTTTCAATGTCAAATGAATGCTTTAGAGTTTTTAATAATTTTGAAAAGTTAAAATTAGATAGACCAAAATTTTTAGAATCTAAAAAATCTTTAGTCAGTGAATTCACATTATGTTTGTCAACTTGAAAAAAATGACAAATGAATGCTTTAGATTTTTTTATAGTTTTGAAAAGTTAAAATTAGATAGACCAAAAGTTTTAGAATCTAAAAAAATCTTTAGGCAATGAATTCACATTATGTTTGTCAACTTAAAAATAAAAATCAAATGAATGCTTTAGATTTTTTTATAGTTTTGAAAAGTTAAAATTAGATAGACCAGAATTTTTAGAATGTAAAAAAAATCTTTGTAATCTTCTATATAGTGGACATATTTTCTATTATAGAAATCATAGAGATTAGTTGTAATAAAAACCATCTCACCATATCTTGGCTATATAGTTCTTTTATCAACTTGTGAATCTTTCCTATAAAAAACGGACAAAATTCATTCAATTTAATTTATACAACCTTTTGGCCAACTTGTGAAACATGGCAATTTGGCTAATGTTAGTGCTTATATTGTCTGGTTCAATTTATCCTAAATCATTCTCAACACATGCTATCAACACAAAAAAGACCAAACCAATTGGCTTCCCTTTTTCGTTCATTCAGCGAGAGCAAGCACAATCCTCTCTTAATTCAAAAGCTTTTGTTAGGCTATATGAAGAGAAGTTCTACACACAAATTCTTGATCACTTCAACTTCAATCCAAACAGCTACTCAACATTCCAACAGAGGTACTTAATCAACGACACTTTCTGGGGTGGCCCCAAAGGAAATTTCCCGATATTTGTCTACACAGGAAATGAGGGAGGAATCGAATGGTTCGCACAAAACACCGGCTTCATGTTCGAAATTGCACCCACTTTCAAAGCAATGCTAGTTTTCATCGAGGTAATTTCTATCTTTCTTTCTTTTCTTTTTTTTTTTTTCGCATTTTTTAGTATTTATGTGGATGAAATGTTAATAGTTCTACATACGAACCGTGCTTCAGCATAGGTATTACGGGGAGTCAATGCCTTACGGGGGGAGTCATAAGAGAGCGTATTCGAATTCCAAGACGCTCGGTTACTTGAGCGTGACTCAGGCGCTTGCGGATTACGCGACTTTGATTCTCGATCTTAAGAAGAATCTGACAGCCGAAAATTGTCCTGTTGTAGTCTTCGGAGGTTCTTATGGCGGAAGTAAGTAGAAAAAAGTTGTATGTTTTGAATGATTTAGCGTTTTGTGAAAAGTCGAAATTGCACTTCAACTCGATTGTACCCTTGCTTGTGCAGTGTTGGCTGCATGGTTCAGATTGAAGTATCCTCATGTGGCTATAGGGGCTTTAGCCTCCTCAGCTCCTATTCTAAATTTCGACAACATTACTTCGCCGTATAGTTTCGACGATGTCATCACCAAAGATTTTCGGGTTGGTCCTTTTTTTTTATTTATTTTTTCACTGTAGTTCCTTCTCATTCTTTTACAAGAAAGTTATGATCTTTGGCCTTCATGAGATTTGATTTTAGTTTTCCAACAAACATAGTTACTTTTGTTTTTCTTTGGTAAAGTGAGATCATGACTCTGTTTTTGTCCTAATTTTGCAGTTATAATATTGCTGGCTGACTTAAATTATGTATTATCTGTGATTTAATTATGATGCATCTTAAGATATTATATTGTGCCTAGAGATGTTAAATGGTGTTAGGCCCGAGCCGGAGATAAACAGGGTTAGGGCCTTTTATAGACAGCCCGGCCTGGACCGTTTAGCCCGAAGCCCGCTAG
>BKCP01006183.1:2264692-2287481 GCA_008636005.1 Striga asiatica
TTTTTTGCATTTCATTTAATGAGTAAAATTAGTAAAATTGTTACAATTTTTGTTAGTTACACTATTAAATAATCAATATAATTAAAAAGAAAAAAAAAAACAATGCAACGGTAATTTGCAATAAAAAATTCATAACTTAAAAAAATAATTTGCAAGAAATAACTTAAAACTTGTGAAAGAATGGTATATTATTATATTTATCTTTCATAATTTATTATGTTTAACTAGTGCCATATTTGTTATGTTAGAATAAAATTATTTTGTAAAATAGTCTCCCTATATATAATTCTCGAATATACTGAGCCTAAGTGACAGACTCGCATGACTCGGGATCCTATGTTATTATTTTTTATGGTTTGTCATTTGGTTTGAATGAATTTTAATTTACTTTCAACTCAAAAATAAATAGATTTGAAATAACCATAAATATACTAGATATTTATAATCCTTTTTTAAGAGCATTAATATTATTTCTTATTATAGATGTGATTTATAAGACATAAATTTTTTTTCATCAATCTTTCTTTTTTCCTCATCTTTCTTTTAAAACTAGGAAGCCTTCGGCTGCGCACGCACAGCCTGCCCACTGCAATCGTATATCATTTTATTTACTGTTAATGTCATGTAAATGTTTTATAAATGAGAGTATAAGTTGTTGATTTAAAAATTGCATAGACTTGATGTATTTAAAAATTAGTCATACTAAAAGAAATTTGATCAAAGCAGTCATGTATCAGCTAAATAATAAAATTGGGATAATTTTAGGTCATTATCTTAAAGAAATTTAGCCCAATTAAATGGTAACCTACTGTTCACCATCATTCCATGCTTGAAGAAACCCATAGATATTATTATGTTGGGGTTGTACCAATAGATTATGCTAATACAAAAGGGTCCTATATGATAACAAAATTCAATAACAAGCACAAGGTACATAAAACTAGATCTTTATTTCCACAAGGAATTGAAGTTGAAATTATGTCTAGTATGAAAAGATAAACATAAAACCAAATATTTGAAATACAATAGATTTAAACCTTGCTTCATAATTCAAGTCTTCAAGTCTGTATCTTCTTCAATTGGTTTCAAGTTCTATAAAAATAGAACATTTCCAACAAACAAACATTATAACACCCTAATTAATTTATTTTCAATAAATCAGAACACAGAACTAAAATCAGCGTGCAAAAAACAAAAATTAATTTCTTGAACTCACTTCCATCAATATTATTGAATTGTCATATTTTGTCACCCAATGCCAAGCTCACCAGCTTGAGTGACTCGATCTTACCGTTAAACATAAAGAATTGCTAGCCGCTGGTCCTCGAGCAGGCGTTGGCCATGGACAGGACGTCCGACATGGTGTGCTTCATGATGAAGTTCTCGTCGGTGACCTTAGAAATTTAAGGACATAAGCATATAAAATTATAAAACTTGAAATATTACCATTATCCAGTTTATATAAATAGCTAAAACATAAGCATATAAAGTATTACTATGAAGTATGAACTCTATCAAATTTTAATATTTTATTCATGAACTGAAAAATAAAGAAAAATGAAAACTGAAATTGTATTTGAGCATTTTTGGTTGTTTTTTTTCCTACGGAAACAACTCTTTATTTCTATTTTTCAATGCGAGAACCTTTTTATATATATATAATTGTAGTATTGTTACATTTATCTGAAAAAAAAGGTTTGATAAAGAGAACCGAAGAGGAAAAAGTTGTATAGAGCTAGCAAATGATACAACCCCTAGCGCCCCACTCGCAATCTAACCCTAATCTACATCATATTTACACTCTGAACACTCCTTTCTTAATTAGTTAATTTCCACTCGCAATCTAACCCCTATTTTTTGATTTGCTAGTCGAATACTTAATCGATTGCACTGAGAATTATCTGAATATAGTTAACCGAAGAGGAAAAAGCTGTAAAGAGAAATGTGGAAAAATCCTGACAAACGAAAAAACATACCTCTCTCTCTCCACAACCTGTCGCCGGAGAATTTCCGGTCACCGGAGGACTGTTGGAATCTGGTCGCCTCAGTCAGCCGATGAAAAGGCATTGTCGCTAACCATGGCATTGCCTTTTATAAGCCCCCAGCACATATAGAGTTTTCACAGGCCCGCCCGCCTGCCAATAACGAAATAGAAACACCTAAAATGTAAGGAGGAAGAAAAAGAACTACAGATTTTGTAATTGCAAAAGGGAAAAGTCAGAAAATATAAAAATATTACGCATCAAGAAATAATCCAGTATCGCTCAGGCACTTCACTTTTTTAGTCACAGTGCAAAATAGAAGCTAGGCCACCAGCCGATAAAAACCGGAAAGAAGTGTCAGAAGGGAATAAATACTACAAGAGATGAGAAAAAAAAAAAGAATACGAAAAACTAAATCAAATAATGATCAATTTACTTGGTCAAAATAGCGCCTTTAGACATCAATTTATCCATTGCAGCTTCCCATATCCGGTGTCCTCTAGAATGCAAACCCGCAGCCTGCACAAATTTATGCCTCATTATAGCATGTAAAAAAAGGAATTTAATTTTTCGAAATCATACACATTCTATTGGGACATGTAGCTATTTTATCAATGGCACCTCTGGAGGGGGAGCAACTCTAAAACAAGAACAATACATAATAAAACTCGTAATTATAAAATGCCAGATAGTAACCAAATGGGACAGAATGCTAACAGATCTCATTGTCACCATCCCCAGCAGAGGGAGCACCATCACAGTAGCGTACCTTTACTTTGTTCTAGTTGAAAAAATCAGCTTATAGTAAAATGACAATGAAATAAAGTAAAAAACTATCATACAAAGTGGGGAAAGATAAGAATTGACTGTCATACTAAACGAAAAGGTTTATTCAGTCTTATGGACCTTGATTGTCTTCAGCCTTATTGCTAAGTAACCCTGTGAATGGAATTATCTTCTGAAAATTTGTTGACAACCCACGACGTATCGGTTTACGGTAAATACAGGACCTGAGACTATTGCACCTTCCTCCACCCTGCTACAAGGCTAGTAAAGTGAAGTTTATAAACAAGCAAACACACAAAAAATTACGAACAATCAATATATCTTTGTAAAACATATGTAGTAATCTGGTTCTCTAAATGCCAAAATTGATACTCACCAAAAAAACAGAATGCAATAGTATTTTTATACATTAAATAGTTATTGAAAAACAAAGCCATTCACAAAAAGCAATAATTTAGGTATCTTATCTTCTGGCATTACAGGACTTTCGATATATGTTACCATCATGCAATACTGAAATTGTTGAGAGATTTTTGAGAGGGTATTATTGTAATAAACATACAAACCTCATGAATATTTTTGATTGATTGTACAGGATACTGACAATTTCAATGATTATTGGACTTCTCATCATATTTTGGGTTAACTTGGAAATTTACTTTGGATAGAAAGGGATATGAATTAACTATGGAATCCACTGCTCAAATAGTGACAAGTCTCGAGAATATCACGCTCCTTAAGAAAAAGTAAGCAGATTTCAGCAAATTCTACAAAATAATATTCTTATTAACAATTCATAATATCATGAAGAGCTAACCAAAAATCAAACTTCCAAGAAGCTGACTACAGAAAAACATGGATGTAAATACACAAAGTCAGTAAGTGTCCACCCATGGGCGGGCGTAGGAGAAAAATGGAAAATTGTATCAAATGCATGAAAAACTACGATATAAACTTGCAATAGTTGACAAAAGCACAAATGTATCATATTATAAATTCCAAAAATCCTACACATGCAACAGCTTTCCATTATAACACAAACACACAACAACCAAAATTACAGATAATTACCGAAAATCTGCTACTCTGCGTAATCCAGTGAACTGTTTCTGATGGGCCAGTTAATAATCTGATCTGGTGGCAGTTAAGGATGAAAGGAGTCCAGCTGCCTGAGCAGGCAATATGTCCCCAAACCTTCCAACTTGCCCATCCGTTAATATCAACCCTAACCGTAATGTGCAGCCACCCCTAAACTAGAGTCATCCTCAACATCAGAACTTTGAGACATCTCGTCATTTTTGTAACTTTTCCATGAATTCCTCAAGTAAGCATCATCCGCGGATGTCGACATAGAGGTTCTGGCCGCATTCCTCATGGATAATGCTGGAGCACTTCGGATAATGCAATTGAACTAGGATTAATGTGAGAAATATATAAGATATTTTTCTTACAAATGGATAGGATAGTAGTTACTACCTGATGGGAAGGTACTTGAATCGAGGCACTATAGAACAACGCATGATGTTTGATTCGGAGTTAGTGGGGAGCTTCTGTACAGAGTCTGTATGTATTCTATTAAGTTGCACAAAGAAACCAAAGAGGACACCATGTCTAAGGTACGCCTGTCTCTCGTTCTTCCAAAGATATGGCTCATACCTTAGGATTCAGTAAACACAACAGCACAAGATATTTGGCGGTATAAGACATTCATGTTTGGAGAAAAAAGTAAATAATAGCTCGGGATCCAAAGTAATATTAGAATCTAGATAAATAACATGATTGCAGGTAAATGAAGGAGCACCCATGGATATTAAAATTTCATCAAAGAAATTGTACGAACATGAAACAACTGCAGAAGACAGGTTCTGTTACAAATTGTCAGTGGTGGCTCCCAGATTTATTCTACAGTTACATATAATATTATGACAAATTGTTCGACTACACCTGCTTGCCATGCAAATCTAAATATTTCCATGTTATATATATGGGATGAACAAACAAAGTTTACTTCTAACTCAGAATTATATTCTCACTGGAGCTTGGAGTTGAACTAGCTTTTATACATGCTTATGGATGCCTACAGCTAAGCAAGTCAAACTATACATCGAACCATATTACAAGTACCAAAACCAAGACTAACTCACCAAACAAGATTACGCGTCCAGAAATATAAGGATGATAGAATGATAAAAGATGTTGTCCCCATAGAAAGACAACCTGCTGCCAACATAATCCCACTTACATAGCTTTTATTGCTTAACTTCTATTCTGATATCTGCAGTCTATTGTTATTAGTAGTGTAATGACAGCTAAAATATCAAAAGGGCAAAACAACCAAGTTCAAGCACCTGGACACAACCTCAACAAAATATTAGCCGAAATTTTATGAGGCGGTGTAAATGCAAAATGTTGTTTCCTAAAGGTCAAATCGGTTCAACAACTTACGTCAGACAATCTATGGGATCCAGCCTTTGTGAAAGGCGATTCACTAACTCCTTAGTGCGTTGTCCTATTAATGAATTTTGTGACTCTGTTTTCTGCTTCCTTCTATAAGGAGATTTCACGCTTGTGATTTCAGATGCCTCCTTATTTGCATGGAAATCGCCCCCAGACAGGATATCAGAAGCAAATTTTAAATCAAATAATACTTGTAAAACACCTTTGTCTGACACTTGTGACCTAAGAACTTCAGCTGACAGGAAGTCATCATAAATCCCATGAACCTACACAAGTATAACCCATAAGAATTCAGTGGAGGGCCAGGGGTAATAAGGATAATGAATAGGAAGGTGATATCTGTAAAACTGCACGCCCACTGAGATAAACCTCTTTTTTAATACACATATCTGTTCCCCAAGTCTTTTAAGTACAGTACATGACATAAACATTGATCGACAGTAGATCCAAAATCGCTTTACATCCTTATTCATTATTTAAGTGGTAAAACTAAGAAAGATATATAACATTCAACTCCACATATAACAAGTGAATCCTTTCAGATTGACCAAACAAATGATTTAAGAGAAACTAAAGTGAGCAGGAGATCTAATCCATCCCATTATCTATTTGTATCTTACCTCTCCCTATCCCTTATTGAAGATCCTTTGTTCGACACTCCTGTGGCACTATTTTTCACTAAATAAATAAATCTCACTAAAAGTTGTGTGCTGCTATAACTACAAAAGGCAAACATCAATCACGAACAGAGAATCCCATACAGTTTCAGTTACAATACAATGAAATTCCAAAAAAAAGAAAGCAGTACTTAAAGGCACAGAACAATCTACTGCCAGAAAATATTTGTGGTTTCATCATCCAACACATTTAAAATGGTAAAGGAAAATTTCACAAAGATAGCGGCAAACAGTGAGTCCACAAGTCCTATCACTTATATGTGACAAAACAATTCAACCCTTATACCCAAATCCTTCTACACAGAGTCACATCCAGAAATGTTAAAAGTCGGAAACACACCTTATCAAAAAGCTTGGTGGCAAAGTTCTGCAGAATTGCTTTATCAAGTACATGTCCACCGACACGATGAATCTCTTCACATGCAAAAAACAAAAATGAAGTCACGTATAGAGAAGGCATCGAAGGAAGAGATATCTTCATCTCTGACTGGACGTCACTTGAATGTTCTTGCGGCTTGACTACAGTCTCTTCCCAACCCTGTCCAGTAGTTTAAAATAGTTTAGAGATGACAGACTGATCTATTGTTTTTTAGATGCCAAAGCAAGATAAAATTGATTTACACATGTCAACAAATTAAAGAAAATGTTATCTAAGTTCATGGTATTTCCTCATAGAAATACAACTAAAGAGTTGTTACTGCACTTGGGTATATAAGCTATATTTCATGCATTTAAACAGTAATCATATAAAGGTACAATCAGGAACAAGAATAACAAAAACAATCTGATGATACAGATGGAGAGGGGAGAGGGGTCAGCAGAAGAATTCCAATTAAAACTACTTACTCTGACTGGAGCAGTTGATGACAAGGCATCATCTCGTTTCAGATTTCTTGAAAAATATTTGAAAGTTCGCTAGAAAGCCATGATATCCACAGATTGTAAGCTATGATGCAAAGATCTTGGGTTGTCTGCCTTAGTTCTTCAAGATGTGGGCTTAACCTGTCATCCGCTCCGAATAGTGCACCAGTCACTAGTGAAGCCTGTTTCGTGCTCCCATGGCTATCAATCATTTCTTGTTCACTGGCCACCCTAATATTCTTCGAGCCAATCGGGGATGGAGTAGCAGCCGA
This sequence comes from Striga asiatica, assembly GCA_008636005.1. Classification (NCBI taxonomy): domain Eukaryota; kingdom Viridiplantae; phylum Streptophyta; class Magnoliopsida; order Lamiales; family Orobanchaceae; genus Striga; species Striga asiatica. The sequence continues at coordinate 2,271,728 of BKCP01006183.1, forward strand.
AGCTTCACTCACCCATGACCTAGGCGAACCAAGTAGCACTGATATATATCTAGCGTGCTTCTGAAAAGCAAACAGAAGTCTCCCAATAAATAATGATCGCTCGACGAGTATAGCTGAAGAAAGTGAGGACTTTTCATCTTTACTCTCATTTTCTAGATCACTGTGTAGGTGGTCAAGTTCACTCTTGAGTTGTTTTAATATGGCTGACAGACTTTCAGAGCACTTGTTTTGCACATATGGCGCCAAATCCCTCAACCTACGTGGCGCGTTTGGCGACTCCAGGAAACTGAGGAGATCCTTAAGAACATCCTGACAACAACTATCCACGGCATCTTTTATCCGGCTCGCTTCGGGGCCAAAATAAGTGCTGAGACAGCTTGCAAAATCACTTTCTTGAGACGGGGGCAATTTCGTGCCAGGAATAGAACTTAGAGGTTTTGCCAGTGGGATTCATGAACCAAACCCCACCAGTACTTTGAAATCTATTCAAGTAATCTTCAGAAACAACATGATCACCAGGAGGTTTAGATATTGATCGAACTGACTCCACCACATCAACAACTCTATCCAACTCCTCAAATTTTGAATCTATAATCCCTCTCATCCTCTGAGCAAAAGCATCCTCAAAGATATCGTCCCATATATCCGAGTCCTCTCCCAAGACAAGCTCACGAGTCCTTTTCCACGGCAGCTCAATCTCGGAGCCAAAAACACTCTTCAACCACTCCAAGCTACCTTCCAAGACCTGTTTGCTGTCCATGGTTTCCCTTATCAATTTCTCGGCCATAGAAAGTTCAAAACCACTCCTGACCACATCAATCAAGTGCCTGCCACCGATCTTGCTCGTGATCTCCTTCCCGCATTTCCTAAGCCAGTCGGAACAAGTCACGGAAACAAAATCCCGGCCCAACAGCACCATATTGGACTCCAGCTTCTCCTTGAACAGATTCCAAAGCTTCACCTCATCATCTGGGTTGGGTATGCCCCCAAACAACTGGGAAGCCGGAGGGGTATCCAGAATGGTCTTATAAAACAAAGGCATGTCATTCAACACCTGCAGGAACAATTCCCCCACCTGACATACTGTGATCTGAATCACCTTCAGGACATCACACAAGGCAGAGATCACTCCAGAACTAGCCGCACCCTCATCACGGCCGCACGCACTCAGCTTCTGCCAAATGATCGATTTTCTCGAGTCCAAAAACAGAGTCAAGACCTGCTTTGGCTCGACCTCGTCCGTGATGGCCACAGCAGCCAAGGCATCTGCATAAGCACTTATTCCATGACTAATCGTCTGGTCCAGAAGCCGCTCGCGGCTCCTCTGCGAGATCTGAGCCTTGAAGCCCTCGACTATCTGCCACTGGTGCTGAAGCAGAGGGAAATTAGAAAGCACTTTCTTGCTTTCCTTGGATCCAAGCAGGTTGGAGTGCACAAGCTTAGCCCGAATGTAACGGGCAGAGGACTCGAGGAACATTGACTCATCAAGGCATCCCCAGATGTTCTCTGGCGTGTCAACAAGGTACTTGATCCGGCTTGCCATCCCGTAAGCACGGGTCCCAGCAGGTGCACGGGGGAATGTGAGATAGCGTCGGGGGAGAAGAGAGAGTGGAGGATGGCGCTGTGGATTGTAGTATTGTTGGCGGAGATGGACTCGCAAGATGACTTCATGGCGACAATGGAGTCGGCAGAGTCGATGAGGTCACGGTAGCGGTTTCCGACCAGCTGCCGGAGCTCCTCGCTCTTGGCCTGGATTTGCTTCCGGGTGGCGGCCTCCACAGCACGGATCTCAGAGATGGGGTTTGAGCGGAAGAGCGACTCGGCATCCTGATTCCAGGGGATGCCGCCAGTGGTGGCAGGCATTGTGATCGTTTGTAATAAACGCAAACTAATGTTTCACTCCCAATCAGCTGTAAAACTAAAGATGGCAAGAACAGTTTCGCTCTGTTCTCAGTTTCCATAATAATCAGATCAAGAGTAACAGAGCACAATAAATTGCAGTCCTGAATCACGGTTTCGAACAGAAGAAAAGGAAAAAAAAAAACGTGAAATTCTTAACCAGTAAGTTAAAAACACAGGCTTAATTCGACTTGGTCGGTATAAGGATGAATTCAACAATCGCAAATATTTTCATTATGTAATTATAGATTTGGCTTCTCCATTACGTGATTAAGGGCTCAAGAAGGGGCTTCATACTCCAATACCTGATTATAAAAATCCTAAATCAAATGGAATAGTAATCAGAGACACATTTGTAATGCAAAGAATCCACGAAGTTGCTTGAACAAACACGCAATTGTACAGGCAGAAACAGGAACTCAAGATCTCAACATTTATCCATGTTACCGCTGAATAAGAAGAAATGAACAAATAATAATTTTGATCTCCATATTGCGTAAATGAACTGATGTAAAAACAAGAATGTCAGAAAATCAAACTCATCAGAGCTGATTGTTTTTACTGCATCGCCAAATGAAGAGAAACTAATAAAAGGCGATTTTCAGACAGAAGCTACAACACATTTAGGGTGAGAATCAACGGAGGTGGTGCTAACGATAAGCGTATTCATTCAGATCAGAGACAAATAGCAACGCAGTTGGTGGAGTAAATTTAATGGAGTTAATAAGAAAAACGCCGAGTAAGAGAGAGGGGTGTACTCACCGGAACTAAGCAGAGGAAGGGTGTCGGGAGAGGGAAAACGGTGGCGGTGGGGTGGCGGTGGCGGTTGATTGGAGGTAATTTCTTGTTAACACCAGATTTCGATTTTGATTATTGATTAAAAAACCTTCCGAACAGAATAAGTTTGATGGACCTTCACCAGGCTGCAAACGAACGTGCCTAGTCGAATATTGGCATTACCAAGTAAAATTGGTTTTTTTTCTTACCTTCTCAAGCGCAGTTAATGAAGCTCGAGATTGAAATGAAAATGTTGGAAAGATTGCGAATTCGACTCAGATTTCAAGTAAAATTATCATTAAATACATATATTAAAATATTATAATTTAATAAAGGATATTTTAATAATTCACTACATATCAAGCGACTCAACCTTCCAACATCTATGCTCGAGATCAACTTGATGACATGCTCGAGCCACTCGAGCTCGACTTGAGTTCGGTCAAACCTCGAGCTTGAGCTGAACTTTAACTTGAGCAGCTTTGCGAGCCGCTCGGTTTGTTTGCAGCTCTACTTACGATCTTGACTATTGATTAGTTATTTTTATTTTTATTTTTATTTTTTTGGTTTGTGGACCATTTTTTTAGATGAACTACATTTTTTTTATATGATGAAACTTTGCATTCAAGCAAAATGACAATTTAATACATCACCTAAGAGAAAGATAACAATATGAGAAGGAGATCCTTTCTATTTGAAAGAGGAATGTGAAACCAACCACCCAATTCGCAATAATATAGGAGACATAATTCTTCATTTGAGGGATGTAGTTGCACGTACTACAGTTACAAATGTCAGGAGCTCTTTAATATCAGCAAACACCTCAAAAAGAGGGTCGCGTACTTCCATATGAAAGATTCATCCAATGCCCCCTAAAGGGTTCGTCAACACCGCATGAAGTTTGAAATCTAAATCACGAGCAAATCACAAACCATGTCGAATAGCCAAAGCTTCCGCTAATGAAGGAGAAAATGAACCCTTGACACACGTAGCAAAAGTTGCCTGACATATGTCATCTGAATCCCAAATCCAGCCTCCTAATCCAATTTCTATATCATGGACCGTCGCATCGCATATAAGAGTCCATCCATTATTACAAGTTCCCAACCTTTTCCCGCAACAAAGCATCACGACTTGATGTTTGCCCATTATCAAGCAAACCTGATTGATCTCTTTTAACCAAGATAACCAAGACAAATAAAAATTTCATGTGGTTCCAATTATGTTTAGTTACAGCATTCTTTTAAATTATAAGTCTGGTTTGGGAGTTGGACCTTTATTTTATGAATTTCCAATTCATTTTAAGATGTTAAACATAGTCACATGAAGAATGTAAAAAAGAAATAAGAAGTAAATAACAGTAATAATAAAACTCTTCAATATTTATTATTATTAACTTTCAAAAGGGAACATAGTCTAATTCCATTGTCCCCCAATCTTACAAATATATTACTTTTGTTCTTCTTCCTCTTCTTCCTTCATAATTCCCTTCATTTTTTATCCTTCCCACAAGCAGATAATTCATCACTAAGCCTTTTCTTTACACTTGAAAGCTTCGTCTCGTCTATAGAAGTTGAAGTTTTATTCACATTTTTCACTGGAGTACTCATTTCATAAGAATCATCCTGCAAATATTTTATCAATTTCAAATTTCTTTTCCATATATTACAAAAAAAAGTTTAAGGTAGGAAAAAAAATCATTAATAACCTCATTGGGCTGAAAATCAGCACTTCAGTTTGGAGAAAAGGTTTGAATGCGCACTTTTTTGTGGTCCACCATATTATGTGTTCAAAAGCTCTGGATCAGTCGTTGCCTTCAGAACAGTATTGGTCATCTCTTTATTTTTAGGTTTTCCCGAATTTTGGGTAACCTTTACCTTGAAAATAACTTTCAAATGAACCAACTCCAGATTCTCCTTAGGAACATCGTTAGCTTTTGCTTCATAATCAACTTTTGATTTCAAATTAATTGTTGTTTTTCCAATCAAGTCGGTGCTCTCCCAATCCCAAAGCAGAAACATAGTAAGTCCTATTTGGTCAGCCACGGTAACAGGGATTTTGAGCTGGAAAATTTAAACAAAAGAAATCATTACATGATATATAAAAAATAATTTAGTAGAGCAGTATAAATCCAACTTCTCGTAACATGTGCTTTCCCGTGAAATCTTCTTTATCGCATCTGGAACAATAAAACATCCCATTCATAGGAATCATTTTGAATGAACAATTATTACATGCGATGTAACTCCATTGTCCACCACAGTCAAAATGAATGATTCTTGCACAGACCCAGTAGTTCCCTGCCTAACGTTAATTAACTATCACTCAATTTTATGTTTAGATAATAGGTTAAAAATTATGAAAGAGATGAAATATAAGTACTTCTTCAGTTGCATTGAGTTGGTTTATAATCTTAAAAATTGCCTTTGGGCTTTCAAGCTCCTCCGCTAATATAGCAGAATGTTCATATTTTCGTTCACCAATATTGGTTATCGGTACCTCAACTCTCCCTTGAATGATGAACCTAAAACAGACATATTAAGTATTCATTGGTTGTGATAATTAGTGAATTAAAGAATGAAAAATAAACCATCATTACCTGTTGCAGAACTCATTTATTTCCGAATTATCATCATTTATGATAAGCTTGGTAACATTGAACATGTTGGACACTCGAATTTGCCTTTAGAACTTTTTAGGGTGGCACATTTGAACAATAATGATAACATTATCCCCCTCATTTGTGTTGGCCAATAGTCAACGTACTCACCCAGTATCCACAGTAGGCAAGATATTATGTTTCTTCTATTAAAAAAAAAAATTGAAATTGAATGCAAACTTATATAAGTTCAAATAGAATTGAATTCATTTACTCATGATCCTCCGAAAGTATTTCCATCAGGATTGTTTGTTGTCCGCCATACTCAACCTCGCGGGGTGGGTATCTCATAGCAAGGCGTCCAATAACATTTGGTTTTAAGTTTTCATTACTATATGTACTAACCAAAAATATCTAACTTTGTGTACAATATGATACTAATTAGTACGGTTTCGTCAACCGAATCAGCTTCAGCAAGTCTTTGAAAAGGTATAAAGTTATAGATCATTATAGGGAAGTTAGCATCCTTCAATTCAGAGATACTGGATCTCAGGACAAAGAAGAATCGGTAGGGAGCAGTAGTTTTTTTGTAGGTCATTTTATTTTCAACAACAATAAATGTCCTAATTTTATAAAGCATATTTTCTTACAAAATAGGCAGAAAAGTCGAAACTTGTTCGTACTTCATCGTGGCGTGAATACAATCCTCCTACATTTGAAAAACGAATGTTGTCAAGGGTATAACAAATGCAAATTGACTTACAATTCTGTCATGGAAAACACATTCCAAAGTTGAAATCTTTGACTTGTCATTGTCATAAGGACAGAGTATAACCTAACTAAGCGAACAACCAATCCATAGTGCATGTTTCCATGTTTTAGCTCGCTTATCATGTTGAAAACTGCCATTTTTTAGAGACTTTCTTATTCAATTTTGTTATTTCATTTTAGTGAAACTCAAAGTTTGTGTAGTTTAAGTTTCCATTTTCGTCATTATATATGGTAACAAATTGATTCTTTGTCTTCCTAAAAACTGAAGATACAATTAATGATTATTTTAGATATTTTGATAATTCCAAAAAGTGAATGCGGACTGCCAAATGTTAATAAGAATTTCAATTAAGATTTTCCCTCCGTGATGGTTTATAAATTCTATTTTTTGCCATTTATTGTTACTTCTATACTGATACACTTTATTTTTTAATTTTTTCTGGAAATTGATGGTTGACTGCATTAAATATATATACAGGAACCGAAAAGTATAATTGTATACTTTTTTGGCCTTTTAAACGTTTTTTTTTTTTTTAAGGTGTTAGGCTACAAAAAGTAAAGTAGTCATTGGATGTTGCTACAATAAATTAAGAAGTTATTGGATTGATGGTGGTAGTACAGTAATGCTAAGGAGCCAACAGTTGGCTCCAATGTTGGACAGCCCCACATGGAGCTGTCCCATTGGCTGTTGGCACCGTTACAGTTGGCTCTTTAACATTATTGGGTGGTAGTATTGGTAGTTGACTGCATTCAGAATAATCCCACGATGTCCCTTTGTTACATTAGTCTCCTGCTTTTTATTTTTGTGTGCACACAGTTAATTAAGTGTTTTTTTAGGCTTCTGCAAGTCAGCCCACATAAACCCACATAAAAAAACTTCATTTAAATTTTAACTAAAGTTGGGCCCTTCTTGCATATACGGGTAGGTTGGTATTGAACCAACTTGAATTCTCGTTTGGTACCACGTCACCCACGAAAGTACTCCAATATCCTAAAAATAAAACATAAAAATATCAAAACACAAGAATTCATCCAAAGAAATAAATAAGTCGAATAATATATAAGTGCGACAAAATTAAGCATATAAAAATATACTGTTAAATATATAAAATGTCCACAATTTTTTGACCTATCAATTTTTCATTAATTGGCTTATAAGACGCGAAAAACAATTTATTAGCAAAAATGTGCATGTTTGCTCAAGTATCTATTAATCAATCAAATGGTTCATAGACATGCAAAATCTAAGGTTGTAAAGAAACAAACCCGTCAATATTTGTCTCTGGAGCACTAACATTGCTAGGTTCCCCAACAATCATATTAGCCACAACTTGTACATCGGGTCAAGTTTGATCTTAGCTTCTTTGTCGGACAATCTTTAATCTAGTGTCCAACCTATTTATAGTTCCAACATGGTTTGTTTGCGATTTTTCAGTTTTAGCCTCACCTTTGTTTTTATTGACCATTTTGAAATTCGTATTTGGTTCATTTTTATTTTTTCATTATTATATGACTCTATTAGCTTTAGGTTCAAATGACACATTATGAACTTCTTTTCGATGTTATTCTTCTATGTTGATTGATATCATTAAATCATCCAATGTTAATTTTCCTTTATGATGCTTCAACGACATTCCAAAACTTTTTCAAGACTTTGGAATTTTATCAATAATTGACGCAACCAGAAACTTTTTCATGAAGTTCCATATCACCATTAGTTAGGGAATATTTCAAATTGATCAATTCATGTGTCTGTTCAGATACATACTTTGCTTCAGTCATTTGATATTTTAGAAACTTAGAAACATAATACTTCTCGAGAATTTTTTCTTTAGTATTGTATTTCTTGTCCAACTTATCCCACAATGACTTTGCATTGTACGGATTATAACAATAAAAATCAAAGAGCGTATTTGACAACGGTACAAAATAGCTCATCTACCTATTTGATTTCTTTTTCGTTCCACTGTGCAATTTCAGCCGTTTTAGGATCCATATCAGTTGGTTCAAGTCTCGTCTCCTAAATTACTGTCAAAAGTCCTTTCATCGTAAACTTAATTTTCATTCGTTGGCAAGCGTAATTGCTCGGATGTAATGACGGTAATTTTTTTTTGAAAAAAAAAAATAAATACCACTTATTTAGTATCCTTGCAAATTCAAATTATCAAAACCCCCAAAATAAAAAAATTCCAACATTATGTTTTTTATATATATAACATATTCAACTGTGTGACTTGTCACAAAAAAAAATGAGTAAATCATATTTAATTCATAAAATTCATTTTAATATTAACACTTTATTTTTATAAAATTATTTTTAATATTTCTTTATTGCATGATAACTATAATAAAATTATTTTTGATATTGTTATTTGTGAGCTTGCATACTAGTTTATTGTTATCTATATATATTGAAAAAGAGAGGTCAATAAATCATTTGTGGAAACTTTTAAAATATAATGAGTCAACTATGTTGACATACTAATTATAGCAATCTTATAAAAACCAATCAAATTGAAATTGTGATACCATATTTAAAATCCGTTCAATTTGAATTTGTGATTCCATAATTTACGTGAAGATAAATATCAACATGGTTCCATAATTATCATCAACTGAAAGTCCTAAATAGGCGCCGGGATTATAGTATGAAAGTCATTCCTTCTCTAAAATCAATTTGAGCGAAATCTTTTTTCTTGAACTGATTTGTTTGTTTACGGCTCAAATTTAGGTGAGAATGAATCTTTGACTGTTTATTGCGAAATCTTAACTTAGAATTGTCTATTAATTCTTTAACAATTTTGTGGTTACTCAAAAGAAATCTAATTTATAAATTATGATATCTATATATGTTGAAAAACAAAAAGAAGTCAATAAATCATTTGTGAAAACTTTTAAAAAACTGGTCAATAAATGCATTGACTTCCCATTTGTGGAAACCATGTAAAAAATCTAAAAATGATTTTTCTTTTTCTTAATTTTCTTTTTAGTTTAAATCATTCCAAAAACCTCCCAATTGATGTTTCCGATTTTTATGCACGGCAAAGATATTTTATTGTTAATGTGGCAAAATAATTCCCTAATTTTCGGATAAAGAATACATTTAAATTGATTTCGTTAAACTGTTAATATGGAATAAATTGATACATCCAGAATTTTAGGAATAACCTGATACAATTTCAATTTGCTAATATGTAGGCAAAATCTATGGAATAATATAATGCAGGCATGGACATGGTCGTGCATCTCCACTGCTTCCCGTCCGAATTGACACGTGCCAAATTGATTTTAAAAAAATTTGATATTTGAATGAATTACACAAATCAAATTCCTTCCAAAATCTGTTTATCATTTATGCCTTATCCAAATCATTAGATTTTGATTCTTTTATCAAATCAATTTAAAAATTGTGCAATCTTTTCAAAATTGAATTTTATATTTTTTACTGCTTCTTAAGTAAATTCAGGTCTGTTTTTTATAAAATTGATATTTCCCTACAATTGAGATTTTCTTTTTTCTATTTCTTACCTAAATCAAGTTCGATCTTTTCAAAAATATTCTTCCTTAAAATTGTGAATTCTTTTTCACTATTTTTCTTAACTAAATTTACCGGTATTTCGTTTATTAATTTTAAATAAATTGATATTGCATAAAATTTGGTTCTATTTTTTTTTTAANCCGATATTTTGTTATCAAATATAAGAATATTGGACGGTATTTTAGTCACTCTCTATCAATGGATAATAGTGATATGCTTCCAATAAAACTCTTGCAAATCAATCTTGATAAATTTTCAAAATATACAATTTTTAGTTATCGGGATTTGTGATTTTTTCATTATCGCTAAAAATCGAGTTTTCTGATTTACTTCCCATATATTACTATATAATAGAGAGAGTGATTAACTTGAAATAGTATTAAAATTGTCGCTTAAATTTTTCAAAGTTACTATTCTTAGTAATTTATTTTGAAAAGTGACGGTTGAATGAAAATTCAATTCAAATTAAAAAAAAAATGTTATTTGAGAAAGATATTGTGTAAACCTTAATTCATAGAAATATGAGCAATGGTTTTCTTAAATGTTATGGGGTAAATCTGGCCAATAATGAGAAATAATCTTGAAAATCTTGCTTCAGAAAAATGACGGCTGAATGAAAATTCAAATTCAAATTTAAAAAAAAAAATTATTTGAGAAATATATTGTGTAAACCTTAAATTTATAGTAACATAAAGAGGTTGTTGAAAAAAATACAAAAATAGTAACTTTGACTTAAAAAAATAATTGTTGACTTACTAATATAAGCAATAACAATGAGCCCCACATGTCAACCAATTTAATCGGATTTTGGTAACAAATCTCGGTTTTTGGTAACAAATTTGATCTTATTTTGATAACAAAAATCTCCGATTCTGTTAACAGATTTGATCTGATTGTGATAACAAATCTCAGATTTTGATAACAAATCTTTCTTGTATTCAGTCATTGGCTGCTTGTATTCAGCTGGTGGCTGCTCTTTGCACATTTGTGCGTTTTATAAAATATTTTTGTAACGCACTTCATATAATTTACACACAATATATTGTCGATAATCTTTGGGATTTCTTTTGGTAACAAATTTCACAGTTTTTTCGGATTGTTTGGAGTTAAATATTGCAGAAAAAATCTGGAGATTTGATAAATGATACATGTCAAAATAAAAATATTATTTTTCAACCAATCCAAAAAGTTTTACCAAATTAAACTTTAACAAACTCTTAATTTTGGTAAACATTATGTCACATTGATATGACACATAATCTTCAAAATAAAAAATTAATTGTTGACTTACTAATATAAGCAATATCAATGAGCCCCACATTCAACCTATTTAATCGGATTATGGTAACAAATTTGATTGGATTTTGATAACAAATCTCGGATTTTAGTAACAAATTTAATCTTATTTTGATAACAAATCTCGAATTTTATTAACAAATTTGATCTGATTGTGACAACAAATCTCGGATTTTGATAACAAATCTTTTAAAATATCGTTTTTTTAACTAACTTCATAGTTATTTATACACAATATATTGTCGATAATCTTTAGAATTTCTTTTGGTAACAAATTTCACAATGTTTTCGGATTGTTTGGAGTTAAATTTTGCAAAAAAAATCTCGAGATTTGATCAATGATACATATCAAAATAAAAATATTATTTTTCAGTCAATCCAATAAGCCTTACCAAATTAAATTGTAACAAACTCCATTAATTTTGGTACACATTATATCACATTGATATGTCACATAATCTTCAATAATCGAAAAATCCGAAACACATGTAACACGTTCCACATTTTTTGTTTTTGTTTTTTTTAACAAAAACGGATAAACATATTTTTTTAAGTCGATCGTAATCACATTATTTAGGAAAATAACTCCTACTCAACTTAAAAACCTGACGTAAATCAATTTTTAAATTCCCGTGCGGGGCATATGTCACATACATAAATGTCTATATAACCATCATCAACATTGAACCAAAAATATTCTACAATCAATACATCCCACAAAACATTTTCTTTTTCACAAGTTTTTTCGTATACATTCAAAATGACATTTGATTTTGGAATAATCATGGATATCAAATAATATTGGCATCTATAAATCAACGATAAGTAATTGGAGGATCATTATCAATGGCCAAACGAACATTCTCAAGTGAAGGGGTGAATTTCCTATGTATCGTTTTGACTTTAGGAACTTTCTAACTTTAATTGATGTTCATAATGTTGATGAAACCATGTTGTTTGGTACGTTATAATTTTTTGTTTATTTCTTATTTCAATTTTTTTTAAGTTAAAATCTTTTATAAACTATATTATACATTATACATTTCAATATGATGCATTGTCTTATATGTTTGTAGATGTTATTGGAATGGTTGTTTCAATACAACCTATTCAAATGCAGGTAGTCGAGGGAGTTCCTACCCAAATGATTTGGGGTAAGAATCTTTAGCATTATATATTCATATTTTTATATTCTAATGTTTTATATGATTTTTTTCTATTATATTTCGATTTTAATGTTTTGCGCATGTAATATCATAAAAAAAATTAAAATATCAATGTTTAAAATTTATTTTTCACAACTCATAATATGCCCTTTAAAAACCTCTTGGACATTGTGTAGGGGAAACATAAAGAACTGTGCGGTTTGGGGCCAGTTGTATGTTGTTGTCTTCCGTGTCACAAACAAAAATAGTTTGAAAATCCTAATTTGTGGCGACGGTGACGTGCCAAAGAATCAAACCATGAAAGTTGTATATAAGGCAATGTTCAATAATATATAGATTTTATTTTTGTTATATTTAATAATTATTAATGTCATGATCTACCCTTTAGTAAGTACTTTGAATTTTAACTTAAAATTGTTTTTTAAAAAGAACAGAGATAATAAATCCATTGTTTTTTAAAAAGGACGGAGATAATAAATTCTCGTGCATCGCACGGGTACTGTACTAGTTTATTGTTATTGCACCGGCTAGTAGGTGATCACAAATTTACCCGTACCCGATTCGGATCACGAAAAAAAAAAAAACCTCGACCCGACCCATTTCGAGTCACAGGCATAAACACACACTCGCAGACTCGCAGCCGCGCACAGCGCACTTCTGCAAAACCGATGGCGAGGAGAGAGACTCTGGCGAGCGCCGATGGCGGGCCGCCGGAGGTGACTCTAGAAACTTCTATGGGACCTTTCACGGTCGAGATGTACTACCACCACGCGCCGAGGACTTGCCAGAATTTTGTGACCCTCGCTCGCAAAGGTTACTACAACAACGTCAAGTTCCATCGAATCATAAAGGCTCGTACCTCGCTTCCGTTTACTGTTTATTTCTCTCTCGCAAATGAGCTTCTTATTAGTGGAAATGGTTCTTGACTTTGGATGAATTGTGTATAAATTTTATTTATTTATTTTTACAGGATTTTATAGTGCAAGGAGGTGATCCAACCGGAACTGGGAGAGGCGGCGAATCCATCTATGGGTATTTGTTTTTCCTTTCTCGTTGTTAGATTTTTTTTCTTCCGTTGTTTAGCTTGGGCTCATGATGTAGGCTGTTAGTACTAATCTATTCATCATCAAGTAGAAAATGGATTTCTAGGGCGACATTTGAGGTTTATTTTTGTTTTCGGATGCAATGTGTTAGCTTAGCAATTAGCATTTCGTGTTTGAAGTTCTATTTAAGGTGCAAGTTGCAACTTGCCTGGGATTGGTTGGATCTCTTTTTTCCTACACTTTCGAGCAGTCTCTTTGTATCTATGTTTATATTCGTGATTTTTAAAGAAGTATGACGGGTCAATTTGTCTAACGGTATGACTATTTCATTGTGTAAGTATGCATTTTGCGAAGTATGATGGGTCGACCCGCCTAATGGTTAAGCCGTCTCATACAAGAATATTTGAAGTTCATCTTCTATAACACCTTAGTACTTTTAATTTCAAGATATGGTCTGAATTAAGTACTAACTATTCCTAGATTTGTCCAGAAATTTCTTGAGTGTGATTTTTGGTAATCCTCTGTCTCATCCTGCTACATTCCTATAGTTCTGAACTTCTGATTGAAATTTTACCTAGTCGTCTTTCTTCTTCTTTACTGCAGTAAGCACTTTGAGGATGAGATAACTAGGGAGTTGAAGCACACTGGAGCTGGTATCATATCAATGGCGAATGCTGGTCCGAATACAAATGGGAGCCAGTTCTTTATAACTCTGGCACCTGCACCCTCTCTGGATGGTGAGCATTATTTTAGAGAACTTTCATTAATGCATCTAGCAACTTCATTACATTGTAAGATTGTGAGAGCGAATTGAACTTTTCAATATATGATGTCTTTGTTACACTTCATCATAGATATTACGTGTAATATGTAAATGCCTCTGTTTTAGAGAGGTCCTTCAGTCCTAGTGAGTTTTGAAAGTCAGGATTTTCATTTCAAAATAAAATTATTAAATTGATTGATTTGCTGTTTGTTTGGATTGTGATAATATGTGCTCCAGTGGAACATTATTTTATCAGCAACAACTTGTATTTGGTGTGAAGTTAGGTTCTCTTCTAACCTTGGAAAGGTTATGCGAGGAGCAGTGTTGGTGCATTTGAGTGTATCTTGTAGTTAAAACCTTTTTAACATGCTATTGTAAACCATGTGCTGATTCTTGTTGTGTAACTCAACCTCCAATGGATTGGATAAGTGGTTCTTTTATATATCATTTGCGTAGGTTGGCAATTTCATTTTACTAACATGCCGTTATATTATTAATAACTGCTAAACATACACGTGTCATAATTTCGTTTTGACAGGGAAGCATACTATCTTCGGAAGAGTATGCAAAGGAATGGAAATTATCAAGAGACTTGGCACTGTTCAAACTGATAACACTGACCGGTAAAGCTTTATTCCTTGTTGTTATTGGGTGTTTACCTAATGAAACTATATTAAGAAAGTTGGTTCTTCTAAAACAAGATACATTGGGACCCTAATTGAAATTTTGTATGGTGTTCTGGTTCAAAGAGCCTTAGCGTAAAGAATACTTTCGTTATATATCACTGTGAAGCATGGAGTCAAAACCATGTAGAGCATATCATTTATCCCAACTTTGTGCATGTCTTCAAGTAATATGACCTATTTTTCTTATGATGCTTGTATTCACGAACTCATTAGATATGGGTGGTGATTCTACCTTATATTTGGTGTAGTTACGTGTTAAAGCTTGTTTAATTATTTACCTTCAACGTCTCCTTGCATGACACACCTGAAGTTAGAAAATATTAATGAATTTTAGTGCTTGGTTAATTCAGGCCTATCCACGATGTGAAGATACTGAGGGCAACTGTTAAGGAGTAGCCAATGAAGCATCGAATTTCAGATGAATAGCTTCTGAAACTGCTCAAGTGACTTATCACTGATTTTGGAAAATTTCTGTTAAGATGAAGCATTCATGGCAACACACTACTGTAGGATTTGTCTTTTATGGTTTGGCTGTTGTGCTGCTATTCGTATGTTACGATACTTTCTGTAATTGATACACTTATGTGGAAATTTGTTTCGCTTGGGAACTATTTTGTGACTGATCTAACCGTAACTCGGGGATATTGTACATTGTCGCATGTCTTCCAACGTCCCAATATCTATGCACAACTTCAACTTAAATCTTACATTCATTTTAGTTATTAGATCTTTCAAATGGTGTATTGACACGTGTCCTGGTATCAATACATAAAGTTATGGATGGCTCCATAAGGGAACCATCCGATGGCTCCATAGCATTTCTGCTTGACATAACAAGTTGGTGGACAGAAAGATTAGAATGAGATATCTAGAAAAGTTGAAGTTTTTAATAGATAAGCGTACAATAATGATACGTTCCGTTTATTAGTCAGTTACGGTTCTGAGAGCTTAAAAATGGTAAAGGTTTTAGGGTTTCTTTTTTATTTTTTATTATTAATTGTTGTATAATGTTGTAGTCACATTTAGTCACATTGTAGCATACACGAGAAAAAAAATTTATGCAAACGTTTGAAAGATAAAAAAATAAGGAAAATTATAATAAAAAAAAAAAAGAATAAGCAATTTCAGTTAGAACTGGAGTTGGAATAGGAACCAAAACCATAACAGAACCAGGATCATAAACCACCAAACTCTTCTGAAAAAAAGAAAAAAAAAA
>BKCP01006183.1:2298177-2319902 GCA_008636005.1 Striga asiatica
AAAAAAAAAAAAAAAAAAAAAAAAATAAATAAATAAATAAAATAAAATAAAATAATCCATAGCAAGCATGCTAAACGAAATTAATGGAATAATCGAGATAGAAACAAAATGCACCGATCGTAGCTATACTGTCCCAAGTAATAAGTCATTATGGAGCTTACTTTAAGATTCAAGCTTTTGAACTCCAAAAAGGGTATCAATATCAATATGCTTAACTACAACTTCGGTCGACGATACATGGCGGCGCGTGTTCAGCTCGCACTAGCTGCAGTGCAGCGGGGTGGCGCGTGTGGAGCTCAGGATGTCGACAGTGCGACTGCAATGCTCAACTTTCAACATTAATTAAATTTGAACACATGTCAATCAATGGATTAATGTTTAATCTACGTGAACTGAACGTTAAAAGAATAGGACTTTCATTTGAATTGTTGCCTCCAATGCATCCATTCAACAACCATACAATTTGTATATGTGGATTTATTCAATTATTAATAAAATCAAAGAGTATATTAGAAAAAAACCACAAATTCTAATAATTATATCCATGATGTTATTTTTTGTTGATTCAGTTAATTTTTATTTATATCATCAAATTTATAAAATTATTATTTATTCAATAATTTCTCAGTTACAGTATGTATAACCACACAATAAATATTTTTGTAATTGGTTCAAAATAAAACAACAAAATATTAAAATTGCAATAACTCAACAAACAAATATCATGAACATAATATTTTACTTTTAAGGACATTATTATTGATAAATTTTGTAAATTTTAGTTGTAACTCATCAAATAATTATACTGTATTCAAATAAATTCTCAAATGTTTTATTGGATAAATGTAAGGGTGGGATTTTTTCAAGTTTATGAAAAGCTCAAAATTTGTGTCAAATAATTATCAAAATGATGAGTCATCATGTTAGAAAGAATGTGAGAAATTAGAAAGTGAGCTTGACAATGTTAACATTAATTTTTTACACATAAGCATGAAAAGACTCATAATCTAATGCATTGGAGGATATATTATTCACACACTTTCTATCTAGATTATGTGGATAACTTTTTACCCTTTCAAAAGAATGCATTAGAGATGCTCTTATGGTGTGTTTATATATCATTATATTGGCTAAAAATGAGTTTTTTTTTTTAATCATGGTTTATTTTGAAAAAATTGATATAATTAATTGTTAGTGAAATTTTAATTTTATTAAAATAATATTTAAATTAAAATAACTAAAATTAATGTGATGTAAAAGAATTAGATATATGATGTGAAATGATGATTAGTTAAAATTAGTTGAGTTGATAAATAGTGAACTAAAATTAGTGTGATGTTTAAGAATTGTTGGTTGGTATTATTTAATTATATTGGTAATGAATAGTGGGTTGTGTTAAGGTTGAGTTAGATTTTGAGTAAGAATTGAGTATGAGTTGAGATAATTCATAAACAAACACCCTTATTGCCGCCGAAAGACAATGTGATATGTTTGTGAAATATATGTTAAAAATAAATGTGTCCCAACGAATTATTGTGATCGCTTTAAAAACATTTACTAGTATCATATGATGATGGTTTGCATAATTATGAGATACTATCAATTGTTCTTGATTGGTGAAATTATTACTAGCTAAATATTTGTGAATCGATATTTGATGAATCTAAGTATGAAATGGGTACGATATATATGAGTCAATTACTCCTCCATGTAAGTTACTATATATTATGGATCCACTAAATAGTCACATGCGTGTGATTCATAACCTGAAGTTACAAGATGGTTTGATCAAATAATGGGTATATGACACGTAACTTGAAGTTACAAGATAGTTTGATTAAAGAATGGATGTATGACACGTAACCTGAAATTACGAGATGATTTGATCAAATAATGTGTATATGACACGTAACTTGAAGTTTACGATGAAACATTTATTTTTGTCAATAAGTTCAAAAATAATATATTGAAAATATATTCATGCAAGCAAAAGGAAGTGAAAAGGGAAGATCTTCTTGTATTTATTTATATATATAATTCTATTTTTATGCTATGTATATTGCAATTATGTTGTGTTATATTTTGTAAAGATCACAGATGTATGCATGAAGGTGCAAGTCGAAGTAAAAGAAAGAAGATCAAGGAAGAGATAAGAGGCAATATCTACTTATCATGTTTGAACCTCAAGTTTTTGAAGGAAATCACAAAGAGAAGGAATGTGGCTTGAAGAATACTTCACGCTTAAGGAGTCTTTATATACACATCTTGAAGATCAACTGAGGGCTGCTAAGATTATTATCATTCACATATTATTCGAGCATTTAATTGAGAATTTAAGTTTTTGTCTTTAGTTTTATTTTCGTTGTTCAACTCTTCAGTGTTCTTACACTATCGAAGAACTGAAGTTGTTTTCTTTTAGTTTTTCATATTTTATTCAGAAAACATTGTTTTTGTACTTAGGGATTAAGCACTGTGGTTTGCTTGAGGGATTCTAGTGTGTAAAGTCTACGGGGCGTGGCCAGAGAAGTAGTTGGTAGGATCGAGTATAGGGTTGGCTAAGCTAGAATGGAGTTATAGTTGTATAAGTCCAAACTATACACATGTGCATAATCAATCTGTTAATGAATGGTAGTGGGACACTCCCCGAAGAGTTTCTTTTATCTCTTGTTTTGTGCTTCCGCAATCATAACTTTTCTGGTGTTACAACACAGTTTGAAAACATACAAATACTTCGTGTTCTAACACAGTTGAGCGCACTCTACAGTTAATACCCACGTTTCATACAAGATGGTTATGAAATAATGAAAATAAATGTCATATGAAAGTGATAAAGCTAGTAATATACCCAGCTGATATGAATGAACTCGTGAAGAAAATATGTGCACATTACAAGTGATATGAGTTCAAAGTCCTCCTATTATATGTTGAAATCGAGAACATAATGGAGACTATATAAACTCCCCTCAAGAAATTCAATAATGATAACAGGTCAAAAATATGAGTAAAGTTTACAAGAGATCTGTTAAGATGAGGGGGAAATCAAGGATTGAAATTTGTAAATGATATATGCTGAGAGTATGCAAACCATAAACTCAATGATACTAATGGTAGTGAATTATATGAAATGATATGATAGTGAAATAATACGCTGGACGAATCGGTATTATGCAAATTGAAATTTTCCAAATAAGTGATGAAAGAAGGCATATACTATTGACGAAAAGTATGTACACAGTACAATTACATACAATCAATTGATAATTAGATACCTTAGTATATATGGGGAATAATGAAAATGAATTAGTGTCGACAAAACAAGTGAATAACGCTATAAATGATATTGAGGAGAATGAAATCAAATGAAATGTGAATATTAAAAACTATTGGCAGTAAGACCTTTGGATCAATTGATGATGAGAATGAGTTTAAGACTGAAAGTTGCACAAAGCGTGATATGACATATTATCATGCATACCATAAGTATATGATATGAATGAATAAATCTATATGATACTCGTACAAATTATGGAAAGATTATTATGATGAATTTATAAGCGTTGTACTATTTTTCCCTTGACTGAGGTTTCGTCCCATTAGATTTTCCTAGCAAGGTTTTTAATAGTGTACTCTTTTTCCTACATTAGGATTTTGTTCCACTGTGTTTTTTCCTAATAAGGTTTAACAAGACATATTCACGGTATAATGAGGACTAAATGATAAATGATATAATTCATCATGATGATGAGAAGAGACTGGAGTAGTTGTACTCTTTTTCATTCAATCAAGTTTTTTTCCTGTGGGTTTTCTTGACAAGGTTTTAATGAGGCAACACATGGATACCCTACTAAAGATGATCTATTTGAGGGAGAGCGATGTTATGCTTCCACAATGCTTGTGTTTTGTCCCACCGGGTTTGTCTGATATGTTGAAGCAGAGCAGTTTCTGATGGTCACAAGCTACGCTTTAATATGTTCAGATTAGATGTTGTTCCAATAAGTTAAGGAAATAGTCATTCAATGGGGAGTGTTATGAACCACAAAAAATTAATATATGCATATGTGATGACTATTTTGCCTCCGATGCAATTGTATTATTACGATTGTGTCATCAAAAGTTTTCTTATAAGTAAGAGCTTCAGTTAGAACAAAAATTGTACTAAGAGACCACATTCTCTATTTTATCTCTCTTTATAATGAAAATATTTAATTACATAGATTATAAAATTTCTAAAAGCTAATGACTTTTTTATTCGTTATCAAATTTCATTTATAATAAATTAATTTAATCATATTTTAACGAGTTTCGATTTGATATCCGTATTGTATAAATAATAAATAAATTTCTATATTACAAAATGAAATTATCTACTTATACTGATTAAAATTTTATAAAACAATATATTAATTCAAAAAGTCATCTATAAATACATTACATATGAATTAAAACGGTTAATATAATATAAGATGGATAAATCGTACATGTTGACAACCGACTTAAATTTTCAAGATTAAAGAGGAGGATTTGTTGATATTGTCTTCAAATACTTTTTTCAGCCCACTTTCTGTCACAATCTTAGCCCAACTCGGTACAAATAAACAATGACCGACTTCATACATGAAAGGACAACCGACCTATATGCGGCTACAAAACCGACCTCGCGGAAAAGACAAGAAATCGACTTCGTAAATAAATTTCTCTGAAGATTATCCGCTAAAACCGAAGTCCGAGAAGATTGAATTCCAAAGCAGGTGACGAAGCATACTCCTGATTGGACCACTTAACCAAAAAGTAATCATTGTTGACCCCCATTACCTTACAGACCGCTTAATTGAAACAGCTTAACATTAAATGCAATCTTATCTACCTCGTACGAAAAGTCAAACTCACCGTACTATAAATAGCAGAATTTATGATTGTACGATGATCTTTTTAGGCACATTGTACATGGATGAACAAATTAACTCGGTTATACATAAAAACCGACTTCCTGTACTATAAAAAAACAACAATAATACAATAATTTTTGTTTGCTTTACTTTAATTACACTTTGCTACTGTTTATTTTCGTTATTAAATTCCATACAACAACAATACAAATAAAGAATCTCATTTTAATAAATATAAATATAATGTAAATTTGTAAAATGTATTTAATTTTTATTTTCTTCCAAATGATAATATTTAGAGCTGCGGTAAAATCCTAGTAAAACAAGGCCACCCTCACTAGATGGGAAAAATCAAAGGCTCCTCTCCATAAACGTGCCCCCTCGCCGCGTGACTCAGCTGACTGACCACCACACCCTACACCTAATCTCGATTTTGACTCATCTCTGTCCGCCGGAAATTCATGCTCCGCCCGCCGGCGTAATTTAGGGCTACGCTCACCCCTTTCCGGACAAGGGCAAAACGATCGCCACGGTAATCTCAAAAACATGCCACGCCTCTCTTTACTTCTTGATCGATTTGATTGTTGGCCTGTACTTCCTCAAAACTGATAGTTTGCTACGAAATTGCGAAATTCAGATGAATGCGCAGCAGAGGAGTGGATCGGGTCCTTCTGTTCAAAGCCCTCGATCGCCGTCCTCGCACTCTCCATATTTGACCGTATCAGTATCGGATCCGGCTAAAATGGGCAATGGAGTCCAAGCTTACATTTCGTACAAAGTTATTACTAAGGTATTAATGTTCTGTCTTTGATCGTGCTCGGTGCAGTATACTCTACAGCTTTCTCTGTTAGTGATTAAAGTGAGTGTATTTGTTGAAAATTTTATGTTCATTCGGATGCCGTTTTGAGTTTGTGGTTCATCTAGAAGAGCAGTATATCCCATGTAATTACTCACCTATTTGCATGTAGATTAAGAATTGAGATTCATAGAATTGGTGCATTTTAGGGGGTTGTGTGTTTCCTGAATCTACTGATACATTTATGAGCATGTAAAGCTAGTTTCGGGAAAGTTACTAGAGTTTTTGTATGACACTGTAGGTTCATTGAATAATAGTAAGTTTCTGGACCTCATTCATGAGCTGTGTTGGTCTTGCAAGTGATTGATGTCTCAACATCCCCTATATGTGTCAGGATCTCAATTCTATGAGACGTCAGTTTCTATTGCTCAGGAGCCATGAAAAACTGCGATGAACACGCGTGAATCCAATAGGGCACGGAACTACGAGGATTGGATAATTTAATTATTATTATGGGAGAGTGTTGATAATTTAAGGTATGTTGTTCACTTAGAAACAAAAGACCATAAAATAAAGAATAACAAAAATCTGTGTTACTGCAATCTGGCTGTATCCACTGCAAGAGTAAGCCTTTGACTGTTTTGGAAGCAATCCACGACTTTTTCTGTAGACATCATTCATACTAATAGGACTTTCGTCCTATTTTCTAAATGTTTAATGATTCTAATGCCTGGTTTAAGTCCTTAACATTAAATAAACCTACTAGTTTATTGGAAAAACAAGTTAGCGTGACTTTTCCCGTAGCATGGCCTGTTGATCTGGGTTTAAATTTTTTCGTCAAATACATTGTACTTGTCTGATAGTTTACATTGCTAGCTGAAGCATCCGAGAATAGCTTATGTAGTGTTCGCTGTAATTTCTTGGTAAGGTAACACACGTTCTTCAATTGAATTTCAACATCTTAAATTTGAATTTTGCATATGCTATATGTTGATTGGTACTCATGTTTGACATATAATAGAGCAACCGTGATAGATTTGTTGTGTTGAGGTTGACAGTGAAATTAGTAATCATCACTTGTCCTCCATTACCGTTTTGTAACATGAAAAACAAAAATCCTTTACACTGGTTATTATCTTCATGTTACTTGTAGAAATCATTGTTTTTCAACCCGGACCGGCCCGAGACCCGGAGCCGGAACCAGCGCCGGTGGGCTATTTGGACTGGGTAACAATGGACCCGGTCAAAACCCGACCAACCCGGTCTTGACCCGGTTGACCCGGTCCCTATATATATATTTATAAATATTTTTTATATAAAAAATAAAAACTATGTAAATATATTGATATAGTAAATATTTATTGTGAGATACAATTCTTTTAATATTTTGATGTACGGATTTTATATACAAAATATTTATTTTTGTTATTTTTATGTATATTTATATGTCAAAAATACTATATATATACTTTTAAAAATTTAATATCCAATTCAACAATTAATGACCAGGCGATTGAGCCGGTGACCCGGTGACCACGAGACCTGCCCGATTCGATTTCTGGGCCGGGTTTAAAAACTATGGTAGAAATGTTGAAATTTATATGAATTACTTATGAAGTTGTGTTTCTATATGCATTGCTTAACGTTACATTGAGAGCTAAAAAAATCATTTTGGGAAGAGAAATACTGTTTTTTAAATCTTACATGGAAAATGTACCAAATGAATCATCCTATTATCTTGTTTCTAAGTTGTAATACTAGTCCAGCCAGCAGTGCATCTTGCTTGCCTCATTATTCCCACTAAAAGAAAATGACAGGAGGATGATGTTATCCTTATTGGGATCTTGGGTCAATTTTTTTGTGGATTCATGTCACTGCGTTAATGAAATACAATGAATATTAAAATGAGTTCTTATTGTAAATTAAATACAATTACTTAATACACTCGTAAAATAAAGACTCACGTTTTTCTATTCATGTTCTTTGCCGGTGATCCATATTTATCCTCTTGGGTTTCCTTTTATTTCTTCATTATGTGTAGGTTGCAACCTTGCAATTGCCTTTACCATATTTTGAAGAATATGGACATATTTGAAGATCGTGTGAAATGATACTTTCTCCATACTTTTCAAGTAAAATTTTAGACCTTCAATTGTGTTGGCACTATGTAATTATAAGGCGCATGATTCTCTGCCAAAATCTTCACACATTTCATAAAGATATGTACTTCCTAAACTCAAAACATTTCACATCCATTGGTTCATAATACACCAATATGATTGCAAATAGGCTCGTCAATGTATTTGGCATTTGAAAAATGACGGAATCATTTAAACATTCAACAGCATTTTGATGTGATTCAATAATCTCCTTTTTTTTTTTACTTATTTGAAAGATAATCTCCTTTTTTTGGTTTACTTATTTGAAAGACATATAAACTACATTATCTACAGTTAGAAAATCTCTAAATAATCTTAACCACAATCACTGACATATGTAAGAATATTTACTCGTAGTATTTTTCGCCATTATTGGGATTTGCAATATTTAATAATCTCCTTTTTTGTTTACTTATTTGAGAGCAGACAAACTACATTATCTACAGTTAGTAAATCTCTAAATAATCTTAACCACTGACATGATTTAGAATATTTATTCATAATATCTTTCACCATTATTGGGATTCGCAATATTTACGTTTCTCATAAGATATTTCTTTATCCTTTTATTCCAACATTTAGGTTTTTTCATACATATGCGCTAGATATTTGCAAAAAATATATATTCTTGCTTCTTTACTATGAGTGAACATCGAAAAATATTTACTATTTCATAGTCTTGTTTCAACTTAAAATATGTTTTAGTTTTGATTTGCCCCATAAAACACACATTGTTTATTTGGATGGTGAAGCAACAAGTTAATATATACTGAATTTAAATAGTCCCCATGTTGCTTTCTTGAACAAATATCCACCATGCATCTTGATTTTCTCTATTTTTTCAATATTTTTTTTTTATCATTTGGTGATGTTAATTACCACTTTGTCATCTCATATATTAAAATATATTTGACTGCGGTCGCTCCTATATATAGAAATATTTTATTTGGTAGTTATATTTTGATAAGATATGAGGATTGTGAGGGACTATACTACATATTGTCTACTTGAATGTTGCGAACTTGAATCTTCAATGCACGTTTTCTTTCTATAAATTGGATATTCATCTTTACGAGTATGGTGATGATGGTCAAATGCAGAACATAAATATTTGCATTTTTAATTCATTATAAAGAATTATTCTCGTTCTTTTCTCCGCATGACTTGCGCATGAACACATTATCAAATTAATTTGGAGTTAAAGTTTTATAGTTTTGTCGTTTGAAAAGTTCGACATGAACATATCTATCAAATTGATTTGGAGTTAAAATTTTATAATTTGACTTCTTGATTATGAAAATATGAGCATTTTCAACCATCTTTCTTAAAAATCAGTTATCATGAGTAGCCACATTTCTATATATTTTTTTCCTAAATTACTAATCTTGTATATGTTTTTGCTCGAAATAGTCTTGTAGTCAAATTTGGTCGATCTTTAACTTGTCGCTCGATCTCTCTTGTATACCTTTCCATTGAGATTACATTTTTGGTTTCTTTTCATTAAAAGGAACAAAGAATGATATTTTTTTTTTATTGGCAACTTGTCATATAATACTATGTGTGTGTGCGCATGATTTAGAATATAACATATGCACATACGTATAAACTCTTAGGTTATTGAACTATATATTTTTTGCTTCTGCTACGAAAATTGAAGTGCATTGTTATAAGAAAATAATTTAGATATATGGCAAACACCAAGCAAACAATACCATAATTTTAGAGAAAAATTCCAAGTATTAAAATGATAATAAAAAATGTTGTAATGCTACATATCAAGATAAAAATGTGAATGAAATAGCTATCATATTTAATAAAATACTTAAGATAAAGTAAACTCCAAATTTATTTAAAAATTAATGAAATTATACAAAAGATATATTTTTTACTTCAAGAAAACGAATATTAAATTTATAGAAATTGTAAGAATTCTCTTATTTACATAATAAATCTTGAAAATCAGAATAAATAGATAATTGAATTACCATAATATAGGCATAGACTGTGTTTGATAAGCATATTAGAGATTTTCTAACAACAACAACAACATAGCCTTTTAGTCCCAAGCAAGTTGGGGTAGACTAGAAATGAAACCCAAGAGAACCAATGGTAAGAGAAACACAAAAAGGGCTCAAAACAAAAGGAAGAGATTGGAGCAAAAGAGAAAGGAGCAAAAGTCACGGTTCTGGCACGTTGATTGCTAGCCTCCAAGCGCTCCTATCCACCGCTAAATCTTTGGAGATATTCCAATCTTTAAGGTTTCTCTTAACCGACTCTTCCCAAGTGAGTTTAGGCCGACCTCTACCTCTCTTTACATCATCGACCCGCTATATAATAGGTTTTTTCTAAAATGAATCATAATCAAAATACTATTCTAAGAGATTGCATTTATTTATATTTGATATTACTTTAGCCATCAAAATTATTTTGTTATATGATAAATTTATAATACTTGTCATTAAAATTATACTCAGTATGACTATTTTTTCTGATTTTTTTTAAAAAAAAGTATGACTACTTTTTTAATCAACATATTTATTATAAAAACATCTGTCCACTTTGTCATAATATTATACAATATAATATATATTTATTGATGTAATTAACCATCTAAATATTTGTTTTAATTACATACATTGAGATTATTAAACTTATATAAATCGGCATAAAAGACTCATCAACGAATTGATTTTGAAAATAATCATGCGTAAAATTATTTGGTATTGGCTTCAAGATTTTCACATCTTGTAAAAAACATTCATATGTTAGTATCATGCACATGGTCGATGATAACAATTACTTGATAAACACAATCCTAACTGATAACGTGATCCCCTTGATTTTTTTCTATTTTCTTTTCTTGCAAATGGAAGAAGAACCTCAGATAAAACCAAAATGAATAATGTACACAGGAAACCCCAACAACCTGGGTGACTGGGTGACTGGGAGGACAAGCGCAACACGTGCTGCCTAAACCAAACCGCACACATATATTTGGGATGGGTCAATTTTTATTTTATAGAATCACATATAGAATCGAACACTTGTAAAAACTAAGGCAAATACTGAAAATATATTATACAAAATCCAACACCTAAGAACACTAATAAAAGAAAAATAATAAAAGCTTTTACATAAATTTCGTAATATGTAGGTTAGTGTTTCTATAGGATTCTTTATCTTTATCTCTCTCTCTCTCTCTCTCTCTTTATTTTATTTTATTATTATTATTTTTATTAAAATGCATTGATTTCTTAACTTGTAATGCATAGCTTAGTATATCTATAAGGATTTTTTTTTTGTTTTTAAAGAATTTTTATGCCTCGAAATTATAAACTATAATTACAATTTTGCAATTAATAATATATAAAATAAAATGACTTTTATGTGCCTTCTCAATCACCTTCACGGATATGCTCGCATATGTATGCTGAATCAATTCACTTTCCACATGAATTTGTGGATATGTCTTCAACCGGATTCTATAACCAAATAATATTAACAAAATATGATTAGAGTCCTAAATATAAAATTTCCCAATGAAATTGAGACTCTCCTTTCCAATATTATAGATCAGGTGTCCTTTTCTTTGATATAATTAGTTTGTTTACAATTTTTCCATTATAAATATAATTTCTTTGATATAATTAATTTGTTTACAATTTTTCCATTATAAATATAACGAACATAAGTTTGTCTGTTCATTACAATATCACTCCTGCTTTTGTGATAGTATGAATGGAGACCTTTGTATTACAAACTGTTCACTTAATTAGTCTGTTACGTCTATCTCATCCGTTCTCGTTGATAACAATCGCAAGACTTGTAATTAATGGATTCCTTAGGAATACAGTTTTTGACAAGCTCAACAGCTATAGTTGGAATTGCCATGAGTTTAGCTATATCTTTTCAATAATCTATTAAAATAATGAATAACCTTAAACTTTTTTTTTTTTAATTTGTTTTTTGATTACTTTCGATCTGTCTTCCCATTTAGGATGAAAGTACCTTTATCTCATCATGCTTGAAATTTTCATTTTATTTTCGTGTTCGATATTGCAGTGACAGTGTCTTGTTTGTATTACCTAGTTTATATTTCCAGTCCTCAATGTAAATTGATGATATAGAAAATGATGTCACTTGATTTGCAGACAAACTTTCCGGAATATGATGGCTCTGAAAAAATTGTTATCCGGAGGTACAGTGATTTTGTTTGGTTAAGAGATCGTCTTTTTGAAAAGTACAAGGGTATCTTCATCCCCCCTCTTCCAGAGAAGAGCACTGTGGGTAATGTGTTGCACATCTGTTTTCCCTCTCTGCATCATTAGTTGTTTTATTTCCAAATTGGTGAAATTTTATATTTTTGTATTAGAATTAAGGATGCAGGAAAATCCTGGTGTTTCTGTTGTTCTATAAAAATATATTTTCTGAGTTGAACTCCCATAAATCAAACTTTATTGCCATCATTTAATTGCATGGAAGAAAATTGGTGTAGCAATCTATTTATGACTTTTTTTTTAAAAAAAAAAAACTTCTGGAAGATTAGTCTATTGGAGGAATAAATTTGACCTACTTCAGTACAACCATAAAAAAGACATGGCCAATAGCTTCCACATGTAAGATTTAATGATATGTTTTCGTAGTCCTTTGTGCCTGTGAAGTTTTTTGTGCACCCGCTAATTCAATTCATTAGCCCACTGTTGGGTGAATCTCAATTTATTATTATTACTGTTACTATTATTATCTGTTGCAATTTGCAAGCTTCGTGATGCAGCTTTGCATTTAATACTGGGCATTCTCCTGGGTGCAGAAAAATTCAGATTTAGTGCTGAATTCATTGAGATGAGGCGCCAAGCACTGGATGTTTTTGTCAACCGGATAGCTTCACATCATGAACTTCAGAAAAGTGACGATTTTAGAATATTCTTGCAGGCTGACGAACAGGTAATTGTGTAAGATGGAACTTCTGGTTTGAACATCTGAAACTTCTGTTCTGGAGGCATTGAGTCAAACTTCAGTGGTCATAAGTGATGTGGTGGTGTATCAACCATGTACTTTATGTTGTGAATGGTTGCCACAACTTCAAGATTAAGAGTTTAATCAACGCTATTCGTGTCTCATTACCAAGAGAAAGTATATTATGGGCCTCTTGCAAACGTTGGTGGGTGGGGTGGTATTTCAATAGCTCAATGCTCAATATATTTTGAATGATAGCGCAAAATGAGATGGTTTTACTGCTTATCTCTGGCTGGTTCTGATATTATGTAGTATTTTGTTTTTAATTATATAGATTGATAAATTTTGCCATTCTTTAGTTGGTTAGCCACTTCATAGTTATCATCTTCTTCCGTTGCTGCTATGTTTAAAAGGATTAAGTTATTTCATTGTGACAGAAGAAATTAACACTCTAACAAAATGTTGATTTTTTCATTTCATGCTTTTTACACGATACCTGTGCATGTGCATCACAATATGGGCAATGTGTGTGTGTGTATATATACATGTGTGTCCTTTTTATTTTTATCGTGATCTTGCAGCTTAGTCTGATTGTATATAATGTTTCTGCTTGATCTGCAGACAATGGATAGAGCAAGATTCCAGGAAACTGGTATTTTCAAGAAGCCAGCAGATTTGATGCAAATTTTCAAGGTATCTTATTTGCACTATAAGAATCAGTCGGTATCATAGTTGGATGAAGTAGCTCTGAAAATGCTGGATTCAGTTTTATAGATTGAATTGCCACCATCTTATAGAATTTCAACATGATTTTGCTCTGGCTGAAGGATGTCTTGGTTTCTATGCATTGCAACATCAGTATTTAAGCGCTGTTGGGCAGATAGTCTCATCACGGTGGTAAAAATATTTCATGTTTGCAGGACGTACAGTCCAAAGTAAGTGATGTTGTTCTTGGAAAGGAAAAACCAGTTGAAGAATCAAGCCCGGAGTATGAAAAGTTAAGGAATTACATTTTTCAGCTCGAAGATCACCTCTCTGAAGCTCAGAAGCATGCTTACCGTCTAGTGAAGAGACACAGGGGTATATCCAAACTTTAAGCACTTGCTACTAAATGTGGTGTTTGTGGAAATTATAGTGTATTTTGACTCTCCTGCCTGAGTTGGAAGTCATTAGCAAGAAATTATTTGATTTTTTAATCATTGTCATGTCTGTTCCACCAAATCCTTTCACCTCTTCTGTTGTTTCTTTACCATTTTAATTTTCAAATCCTCATTGAAAATATAGTAAACATAATATGCAATCTTTGTAATTTATTACAGAACTGGGACAATCTTTATCAGACTTCGGCAAGGCATTCAAGCTACTAGCCAACTCTGAAGGAAATGCTCTTGGAAAGGCATTTTCTGAGCTTGGTGCAAAATCGGAGTTATTGTCAGTTAAGCTGCAAAAAGAGGTATGGTTTAGCGTATTCTGAAATGATACAATCATTTGCATTATTAATAAGCCCTCGTCCATCCTGCTCTGCTTTTAGGCTCACCACATCCTGATGAATTTTGAAGAACCTCTAAAAGATTATGTTCGGGCAGTGCAATCTATAAAGGTGAGTTGATGTCCTCCATAATCTACCGAAGCACTGCATTTGTTTTTGGAGGTACCTAACACAATTGGCAGACTTGTGTTCTATCTTTCTAGTCATCTGCTATAGACACCATAAAAAAATGAATATTATGTGATTAGTGGCATGGAGAAGGTTCAAATGGTTGCTTTGTGGGGAAAAAAGATTATTGTCGATGTTAGAATTATTTTTCTCTGTTAATGACAATGATGGAGCCTACTGTTATTTCTTGGACAGGCAACGATAGGTGAGAGAGCAAATGCGTTCAAGCATCATTATGAACTGGCTGAAGCAATCAAATTCAAGGAAATAGACATGTACAGTCCTTGAAGTCTTAGCTTATTTTGCGTGCTGAAGACTTTGAATATATATCAATATATTAAATGAAACCTTTGATTCACATAATTTTGGTATTGGCAAAAATGCATTTTTTAGTACTGTTAGTTGAACGCTATAGCAATTTTATTCCTAAGGTTCAACTTTTCGCCTTTTGGTCGGTGATTTAATATTTAAATTACAGGGCTGAAATTGCAATAAATTTTAAATTATAGGACTATAATAGCTAGTAAAAAATCTACAAATTTGGGAATTTGTTGCAATTTCACTCTTTGAAATTGCAACAAAATATTAAATTACAGGACCAAATGGCGAAATGCTAAAATATTTTGGGACTAAAATTGCTATGGCATTAAACCAGCGGGACGAAAATTGTAATTTAGCCTTTTTGGTATTCAAGACATGCCAAAAATATTTCTGTTTGGTAGTCTTATCATAACTCTGCATACTCATTTTCCAGGAATAAGCTCAGATTAACACGATCGGAAAAGTTGGTCGAAGCCGAGCGTGAATACGAAGAGGTTGTTGCAATCACAATGACAATGTTTCATTTTCACTTCTCGAATTGTCATTATCTGGTCGATCTACATCTTTTTTCCTCTGATGCAGCTAAAAGCTGATGGGGCTGAGGCAGCCAGAAGATTTGACAAAATCGTGAAGTTAATGAATGAGGAAATTATTCGGTTCCAAGAGCAGAAAACACTCGATATGGGACTGGCCTTTCATGAATTCGCCAAGGGTCAGGCACGGCTTGCGAACGGTATTGCCGAGGCATGGCGAAGCCTTCTTCCCAAGATTGAAGCTTGCTCTTCCGCACAATGAATTGAAGAACTTTCACAGGAAATGCTTTTCGTATGAGAAATTTCAGGCAGGTTTGAGGTTTTGTATACTGTACAGACTGCGGATGGATATGATTATATGAACACCGAATTTATGCACTTGTAACTTTAGACCTATTATAAATGGGGCCTTTTTTTCCTTTTCTTTTATCTTTTGGAGTTACTATTTTTATGAGATTATTAAGTCCAATGTAATTTGATCGTCTATTTGTTCGATTGCTCACTGACTGGAAATTGTTGATTCATCCTGCAAAATTGACTGACGTAAGATTGAGTCAGAGAGATGATTGGAAGTTGTTGATTCATCCTGTTTAAGCTTATTAGATGATGAATTCCATGATTATTGATCGGAACTTGTCTGATTCAACAATATTTGGTGTTTCTGTTTGTACATTTCTTTCTTCTCCTTCCGTAGCCTGTAGAGGGGCTTCAGTATAAATGAATATTGTATTCCTTTTATCAACACTGAAAACAGAAAATTCCCATTCAAGTTGAAATCTTTGTGTAAATAAGACAACTCTATGTTTAATCATGTTGAAAAACTTGACCTCTACTTTTCCATTACACATATTCTTGTGTGAGATAGTCCGTTAGCTGGTTGACTCGTTATAGTCTGTATATTTATACTATCAAATGTCATATATTGTCATTTTTTTGTGAATATTTTTAAAGTATGACATTTTATATTAAAAATTAAAATAATTGTGATAAGAGTATGTCGGCCTAATAGTTAGGCGGATGTAATACAAGACTTACATTTACATTATCAGTTTTGCTATGGAGCCATCGGATGCCTCGACTTATGGAGTCATCTACACTTATTCATCAATAGTGTATTGACACGTGTCCTGCAATAAATACACTTTGAACAGGTGTCAATACATTAAGTGGTGGATGACTCCACAATAAAATCTTCCGATGACTATAGAATTTTTGTTTACATTATAACATTATCCCCCAAGATTACCATGAAAGACACCCACTAAATTACTAGGATACAAGCCTTTTATTTTGGTAAAATAAAGAAATTAGTTACTTTAATTATTGTCCAATCAATGTTGAGATGACAAAATTAAATCATGTTTTGTTGACTAAGCCCGCAGTCACTTAGATCTGTAACATTGGCTCGTGGTTACAAAGTACTCCCTCCATTTTGAAATATAAGGCATTTAAGGTTATTGCACAAATATTAAGGAAACATTAATTAATGAATAAATTGACTAAATTAACCTTATTTACTCTAATCACAACCACTCCACACTTCCTTAATTTCAACACAATGAGGGTATATTTGGAAAAAAATGCAAAAATTTGTCTTGATTTTTGAGCGCGCCTTATATTTCAAAAAAAATGAGAAATCTTTATACGCCTTATATTTCAAAATGGAGGGAGTAGAACACTGTCATATTTATTGGACAAAGAAGACTATAATTGCATCTCCAATGCAATTTTTGACATTGTAAAAAATCATCAATATCATCAACTTTTGAAAGTGTGCCTCTATTTTTTTCTCCAATGCATCTTGTCATGAACTCTCTCATGATGAGGTGGATGTCATTTAATGTTAGCAATGTTGAGCACACTTTCTAATATCTAACACCATGTTAAACATGATGACTCATCAATTTACTTTATATTTGTTTTAATTTTTTATTTTTTTTTGTATCAGTGAATTATTTAATTGGTCCACCTATACAAATAACTTCTTATCAAATTGATGCATTGGAGATACTATTTTCATTGAAATTTCTAGTCTTTTAACAATATTCCAATTTGAATTAACATTATAATAACTAATTGACATGTGTTAAAAATAATTGGAGATGCTCTAACTTAAAAATCAAGCAACTTATGAACAATAGGAGCCAGAATCGTCAAATGTCATCAGAAGGTTTAACTAACTGAGCAATTATGTGTCATTTTGTATTTCAAGTTTCAACCAACGTATTGTTAATGTTCAAAGCAGAGGCATTCATGTTGAAGTTAAATGTACAGGGTGTGGCGAAGCTGATGAAACCGTGGAGCATCTGTTTTTTAAATGCCCTAGAGCAACTAGAATTTGGAAGCTAGCACCGGTCCAATGGGAAAAATTGCCTTCTGAGCACATGAGTTTCAAAGAATGGTGGTGGTGGTTAAGTGAAATGGACAAAAAAGAAACATCAGTTGCTAGAATACAACTATCCACCTACATACTATGGTGGCTTTGGAAGGCTAGAAACTTGTGGTTATTTCAAAAGACTTGGCAACCGGAGCACCTTATTCTTAAAAATGCAGTATCAGATTGGCTTTCATTCCTCCAGGCTCATGGCAGTGGCTTTTAAAGCATAGAGATGAAGACTCTTCTAGGACTTATGTCAGTGGTTGTAGTACTCATTCTCTGTTGTATTTATGTTATTTCTGTTGAACCTCTTTCATTTTTTTTTATTTTTTTATTTTTTATTTTTTTTTTTTNCAAACGAGCTGTCATTGCGCCACGTGGCTAATCCTGAATGTGTAAAATTCTATCCACACATTCATCTCCCACACAAAATCCCTGCACCTTACAACAAAAATCTCTGGCAACAAGAACACCAACCGTCTCGAGCTCTTGCTTCAAAATCCATGGCGGCCATCAACCAAGTACACAGCATTACAAATCCCTCCATTACAAAACCATCACAATCTGGCTTCTTTATTATCATGGCTAGGTCGTCACCACCTTCACTCACCACCAACGCTGTTCCCTTCCTTAATCTCGCAAAATTATCTACCAAACGATGCTTAATTCCGTCTTCCAAGGCGTCCCCGGCGGACGCTATTTTGCCCACGGGCGCCGACGACGAGGATGGAGTTTCTTTGGGAACTATGAAACTTCCACCCGACACAGATGTTACTAGGTTCGAGACTTTGTTGTTTCAGGTCGCTCGCGTGAAATTCTAGTTTTTATTTTCATAATGTTAGATCAATTCAAAAACAGGGAAATCACTGTGTTTGGGATTATGTTGTTCCGAATTAAGAATTGTGGAAGCATATAATCGACAGTGACAATTCTAGCTTTCAAATTGATCAGTTCATGAAAACCCCTAATGGCAGCCCGATGGAAAATTCATTTCACCGTACCAAACAAATGTTGCTCTCTTGATTTTCTTATAATTGAAACAAATTTTAGGAACTAGTTTGCTGTAGTCACCAATATCATGGAAGTTTACTAGAATAAAAAATGTTGATCTCTTGAATTTCGAGATTAAAATTTTGGGATTTTACTCATTAAGTATTTGCAATGTATCTGACAGTGGGGAAACAGTCTATGCCAAGGTGCAAATTTGCCTCTTCCAGTGCCACTGAAGGTTTGTGACAATATCTAAGATTTTCCCAGGTTATCCAAGCAGTTATATTAAACAAAAGGGTTTAGGGATAATTTACCATAGTTACCCTTGAATTTTTCCTAATTGCCGAAAAACCTTTTGAATTAACAGTTGAGCTTTGTATTGTGTCTTAATAAGTAGCTACTGTGAATGGCACAGTTTGTAAAATATGATTTAACTAAAGTGGTTTTATGCATATCCTTATTAAAACCGTGTATAAATTGATTATATTATTTATTCAAATGAGCAGGTCGACAAAATCCCTGGTGGAGCTAGACTCGGTTTCATTACAATAGGAAATGGAGAGACTGAAGTTCTTGTGTACATAGACTGTGTTGTATTTCCGGGCTCCGAAAACTCTGGCCCAATGTTTCGGGCCATAAGAAATGGGCCAAAGAAAGCCCAACCGCCTCCCGGAGAACCAAGAATCATGAGAAGTCTATTAGATGCCTTGAGGAAATGTGTTGAAATAGCAAGACTTTAATATTGATTTTTTTATTAGAGTGGGATTTGTGAGATCTGCTGTCCTTCCTGCAATACTATCTTAATATTGAAAAAGTCAACTTTTATACCCCAAAGAGAATGCAGTTTCATGAATTATTCACCAGCACGGACCTTTTCTTTCATTTGACTTTGAAGTTGGATTGAGTCTTATATTTTTTAAATTCAAGTTGTAGTTGATGTTTGTTAGTCGCAGGTTTCAGACTCACAAACAAACAGGTTGCATTTTAATTATACTCTCTGACCATTTCCCTCCACGAGCAGTTCCCATGAAGATAACGTTTCCAAGTTGAATTAAGGACCAGAAATACTAGGTACTTATTTAATAATATACGAATAGAATACTAGGTAGATTAATAATTAGACATCCAGCTCAATGTTATACACACATATATATATATAGATGCCTATACATTTAAGTGTCATTTCAAAAGCATTTCTTGACAAGCACGTCGATATTGTCAAAAGGGTGTTCCCACATCATTGGAACATAGACATAATTCTCAAAATTACACCCCACATTTTATCTATTTCCATTAACTCAATTATTTGGCAATGGAAGATGTTTTTTCTGATAGTGGTTATGATGCTGTTGTTGTTGGTTCGGGATACGGAGGTTCAGTTGCAGCTTGTCGTTTGTCGATGGCTGGGTTTAAGGTCTGTTTGGTAGAGAAAGGGCGAAGGTGGGAAGCTCAGGATTTCCCAACTGATTGTTTCAAGATGATGTCAGCAGTGAGGATGGGATTTAGGAAGTTGGGGTTACAGTTCGGCTTAAAAAATGCTCTGTTTCAGGTATGTGCAATATATTTGTTGTTGATACTCTTCATACTTTCTGGTGCAGGCCAAAAAATTTTAAATTTATGCTCGGTTTGTAGCAAGAATCTAGTTGAAACTGTGATTTAAGTCATGTATTCTTTTTTTTTTTTCCCGAATAATTTGACCAAGAATGTGCCTGCACTCGTCAAAACTCAATTGACGTAGAAATCAGTTTTGCTNGCATCCACAAAATACTTCACTGCGCTGAAATAAAATATAAAGTAATCAAAGCGTACAAATCCATCTAAATAATAAATAAGACAAAAAAAAAGAGTACACTATTAAATATATAATATACGCACATTTTTCGACCTATCAGCAAAACTCACATGGAAAATTTCCTGTCAAAGGAAATTTCGATGACTAGTGATAGCTTTGGCCAGAAATGCGGACTCATGGGTCTCTGGACTTTTCTTCAAACCGCGAAAGAGGGACTAACACCGAATAGTAAACGAACAACATGTATCCTTTTTTGCAAAATGGTGATTCTTGCAGGAACCTTATTGCTGGTTCCCTATTGCTACAGAACTAAAACTTGGATCTGACCTTCTTGTGCATGGCAATATTAAACTTTTGTCAGAGATTTATTTTCAAAAGTTGATCTACCAGAAATTTGTTGGTCTCAGAACTTACTAAGTCTATTAGTTCACAACTTCTGATAATGCAGCTGCAAATACAAGAAGATGCTCTGGTAGCCACTGCATGCGGCCTTGGTGGAGGCTCACTGATCAATGCAGGAGTTATGGTGCCTCCCACATCTCGTGCGCGAAAGCACCCAAAATGGCCAAAGGCATGGGAAAAAGATTGGGACTCGTGCCAAGCTTGTGCTTTGGATATGCTGAGGGCTGAGACTGTTCCTATGAAGTTCCGAAATTCAGAGATTGTTGAGGGAGTCTTAGGTGAAGAGTATGATCAAAAGAATGGAAATCCGATCAAGCTGAGTGTGAACTTTGACGTGGAGCAGCTTCCGGATTCAAAGAGGTCTCCAAAAACCGGAAGCTGTCTAGCTTGCGGGAATTGTCTTTCTGGCTGTCCTTATGGCGTGAAGGGCTCGACTGACAGGACTTATTTGGCTTCTGCTGTGGAAGTATGTGCTTATTTTATAAGAAATATTAGCATATTTTTATTTTCGGGTAAAACATTAATGCCAACCTCTACTATACGTTGTAAATTGCAACCTGAACTTCATGAACTTTCATAATTTGCATGCTCACCTACTTCTTGACTATACGATCATCCGCAAAAATGGACATGTAGGCAAATATGCAAATTCATGAAGTTCAGGTTGCATTTTACTACAAAAAAAAGTATTGTAGGTTGCGAAAAACCCAAAAGCACGTATAGTACAGGTTGGAAAAAATTATTTACCCCTTCAAAATATTGTGGTTCATACTTCAAGTCCTCGACACATTGCTAAGAATTCGAATATAAGGGACTTATTTGGCCTCTACTGTCGAAGTATGTGCTTATTTAAAAT
>BKCP01006183.1:2334780-2362525 GCA_008636005.1 Striga asiatica
AGATTGAATAATAATAAACATGTCCAACTCGTCGGCTTAAGCCAATAAATGATTTCATTTTCAGTTTCCCCAATTGACTGGTCCTTGATTTGACTCTCTTTTATTAATGGGAGATTGGGAGTGTGACTGTATTTGCTATATTATCATTGCGAAAAAATCGAGGAGTCGAGATATTTATGGCCAAATTAATATACTTTGGTCATAATTAGAGCTTATAATAGTTTAAGGATGATAATACTCACCTAATTATTTCCTTTTGTGTGATTATTGATTGTGTAGGAATTTATGATTAAAATGCATGCTTATATTTTTGCAAGTATTGGTGATGTTTTGCAGCGTAAGAAAATTTGGTTTTGCACCGATTGTACGGTTCTATCTTTCGTAAGTGGACGACTTAATATAAAATTTCAAAAATATTTTAGGTTAAATGAGAAATTAATTCAATAGCTGAAATGTGGGACAATTTGAGGTTATATAATTCAAAACTGAGCTTAAGTAAAACAAAGATTGTTAGATTTGCAAATGTTATGTCATTGATGAATATTTGGACAAGGCTAACAAGCCATAATCATGTAATATGCATAGTATAACCGTAGAAGGGTTTGTTGGCGATGAGTAGAAAAAACGGAGCACGACTCTAAGTCCCAACGAGCCTTGGCTTTGGCTTACGAAGAGCACGTTTCACGAAGAGCACGACTCTAAAAACGGTGGAATTTTTGTTTTACGAAGAGCACGTTTCACGTGCCTTGACTTTGATTATTTATTTGAATTCTTTGATCGAGTTTGTTTGAGGATCGTGTTCATGGTTGTTAGAAAATTAGTTATTTAAAATTGAATTTAACCCGGTTCTAATTGACTTTTTGTAGCTACATATTTAATTCAAGTTGAATTTACTTGTGTAAAATTTTATATTACGAGTTGATACTCGTGGTATATTTATTTTAGGACTTAATTTGATAGTTTTATAACATTTAATTTGATAGTTTTATAACATTTAAGTCGCGAATTGAGAAAAAAAAAATCTTTCAGGCATCGATTTGATAGTTTACCCATCTTTCGAGTCTTGTATTGAAAAAATTCCTATTAAAAATTAGGTATTTTGTTAGGGAATGTTTGTTTTCTCACCGTGACCGTTTTTTATGTGAATGTGCCTATTAAAACCACCACAAATTGATGATGATGATGATTTTAGGGAAAGAAGAAAAAAAAGTAGGGGAAACTAAAAAATAGAGAAAAAAAAGGAGAAGGAAGGTAGTATATTATCTCTATGTTGCCTATGTCATACATAAAATCTCTGTTGCTTTCACTACAAAAAAAGTTGCTTTCACTACAAAAAAAATGTTATATTCCAATGGAAAATCTTATGGTAATATATTCCAAC
This sequence comes from Striga asiatica, assembly GCA_008636005.1. Taxonomy (NCBI): domain Eukaryota; kingdom Viridiplantae; phylum Streptophyta; class Magnoliopsida; order Lamiales; family Orobanchaceae; genus Striga; species Striga asiatica. The sequence continues at coordinate 2,336,162 of BKCP01006183.1, forward strand.
GGAAATTCCAACGGAAATTCCAACGAATATTCCAATAGTATAGCTTCCGTTGGAATGCTTTCACTACAAAAAAAGTTGCTTTCACTACAAAAAAAATGTTATATTCCAATGGAAAATCTTATGGTAATATATTCCAACGGAAATTCCAACGGAAATTCCAACGAATATTCCAATAGTATAGCTTCCGTTGGAATAATTCCAACGGAAATAATAACATTGAAATATACATTGGAATTGTCGTTGGAATTCTATTGGAATATAATTCCGTTGGAATTTCATCATTTTCTTGTAGTGTTTTGTGAAATGGATGGCATGATTGGGTGCTCTTGCGAAGTCCTTACATTTACACAGATTTTTTGGAATTGTCGTTGGAATTCTATTGGAATATAATTCCGTTGGAATTTCATCATTTTCTTGTAGTGTTTTGTGAAATGGATGGCATGATTGGGTGCTCTTGCGAAGTCCTTACATTTACACAGATTTTTTGTATTTCACTTTTTCTTTTACCTCTTATTATTATTTTTATTGTTTTTTAAACAATAACATATTACAATATGAAAATATTTCAGTCAGTATAAAAGGTGAGTGTATATAAAAATTTGAAATAGATCCGCCCCTGCATTTATCTAAGGAGCCGAGTGGCAGGCGCGTTTAGTTAGCAATTCATGCTCGATTCAACTTATTATGGCTTGAAAATAAGAATTCTTTTGTAATTTTTTACAGTTCGACTCATGAAGATCTCGAGTTTGATTATTTGCTCGTTTAGTTAATGAGTTCGGCTCGTCAAACTCTCGAACTCGACTTGGTTCATTTACACAGTTACACCTCTATTGATGAAATTAAATTATTGACAATGTAAAATAAACAAGTATATATATATTTTATTTATATGGTAACATGACCTAGTGGTATATAGTATCCACTAGACCTAGCTAGTGGCCATATCACATATGGTAACATAATACTCAAATCTTTGATGAGTACTCAGCAAATGGCGGTGGTGTTGACTTCTTTATCACGCCATTTTGGTGCTCCTCACGATGGAGCAAAATTTTTTCTTTAGAAGGAAATAAAAAAATTAATAAACGAAAGGATGAAAAAAAAAAAAAGAAAAAGAATCAACTGCCCTTGTTGACTTTTCTTAACCATATTTTGCATATTTAAAACGGCGAATTGTACCCATCAATGGTTCAATGCCTCCCATGTGTGTGTGTGAACAGTGCATATACACACACCCACATGGTTGTGTGTGAGATAAGTGGTCAAAACATTTAAGTGAACAGTGCCCGAGTTACATGGAATTTTCCTCAAAAAGGATTTGAACTTCAGGAGGTATCTTCTCTTTTACTCTACAAAGTGAACAGTGCCCGAGTTACATGGAATTTCATGTGGGACGACGCCCAACGATTCGGCTAATTTGGCCCTCATTTTTTTTTTACAAAATACATACATATATATATATATATGTAATATATTTTATGTATGTAGTTTTTAAAGTATGATATTTTAATTTTAAATTATGCATACATTGAAAAAATACATTTATCCAACTATTAGGTCTGCCTAACAAAAGTTTTACTGATACTAATTATTTGATACAACAAAAATAAAGTTTTACTGTCGATACCGCTACAAAAACAATGTCATATTCCAACAAAAGATCCTACAGTAATATATTCCAATGATAAAATGTTCGATGGAATGATTCCAACAAAAAATATTTTGTTGGAATAAGTTTTCGTTGGAATTTTAGATGAAATTTTATGATTCCAACACTATTTTTTTAATATTTTTTTACTGTAGAAATTTTCGGTGAAATTTTTGTTTCCACCCAACAATTAAGTTTTAGTGTCGATACCACTACAAAAAAATTCTCATATTTCAACGAAAAATCCTATTGTAATACTAGTATATTCCAATAAAAATTTTAACGGCTAATCCAATGGTATAGTTTTCGTTACAATGATTCCAACGAAAATATTCAATTGGAATGAGTTTTTCATTAGAATTTTAGATGAATTTTGATGATTCCAACGATTATTTTTCTAATATTTTTTACCGTATGAATTTTTGTTGAAATTTTTATTTCTACCCATATTTCAAGTTTCAACCGTTAAAATCGTAAAATTTGACGAAAATTCTAATAGAAAACTCATTCCGACGAAATATTTTTATTGAAATTTTTGTTGAAATCAATTGAAAAATTCTAACAAACATAATAGAATTAATGTATCATTGGAATTGTCATTGGAACTCCATTAAATTATATTATCATTGAAGTTTTTCGTTGAAATTTCATTATTTTCTTGTATCCTATGATTTCTACGAGGCCAACGTACTTTTTCCTCAAATATGCGTACTTTAATTAAAAAAAAATCATGTTTACAAAAATATTATAAACAAATGTATAATATTTGATAGTATAAATATGTATTTTTGTTCACTTAATTACTATGACATTAGTTAGACGGAATAAAACAAAATGTTTGTAAACCACGTGCTGTCGCATATGCATACTCGTTATGGTATTCTTTCTTTTGTCTTTTATTTTTCTGTTATTATTACTTGGATCTCTTTGGTGCTCCGTATTCGCAAATACTTAGGTGTACCTAGGCACACGGTAGTAGCACTGCTCCGTATTATTCATTTTTCTTAATGTCCCCACTTAGGTTAATAATTATTCTTTGCTATGATCGTGTAGCCAAAGAGTAATTGCAAATTAATTTACACGTGTAATTTCTGCTCAAATCCACTAGCTTCACGTGATAAACGTTCGCTATGATCGTGTAGCCAAAGAGTAATTGCAAATTAATTTACACGTGTAATTTCTGCTCAAATCCACTAGCTTCACGTGATAAACGTTCTTTGACAATTGAGATGTGACCAGCTTTCTGTTGACGCGTGAGCCCAATTAATTCAACAAGATGGTTACAGTGTTTCGACCGCGTGTGCCGACACTTTTATTTGGGCTACCGACAATTGACAAGCCCAACCTAATTCAATAAATGGGACAATTGACAAGCCCAACCTATTTGGGCTACCGACAATTGACAAGCCCAACCTAATACAAGAGCTTTAATCTGTATATTTAGTTCCCATCGCAACCTCTCTCACTACAACAAAATTATAAATTCCAACGGAAAGTTCCAATACAAATATATTTTAATAGAAATTCTAACAAAAATATTCCATTGGAATGAGTTTTCCATTGAAATTTCTATTGAATTTTGACGATTCAAACGGTAGATTTTCCAACGGAGGTGAAAATAAAAATTCCAATGGAAATTCCTACGATAAAAAAACCGTTGGAAAGTTAGCCGTTGGAATCATCAAGTTCCATCTAAAATTCCAATATAAAAGTCATTCCAACGCAATATTTTCGTTGGAATGATTTCAACGAAAGCTATACCATTGGAATATCCGATGGAATCTCCGTCGAAATATATTATCGTAGGATTTCCCGTTGGAATATAACAATTTTTTGTAGTCTCTTTCTCTCTCTCACTCTCTCTCTCTCCTCAAAGCGCACAAGGGCAAGACGAAATCGGTGGCCAAGTGTCAATCAATATCCTCTATTTTTTTTTCTTTTTTTCCTTTTTGGCTATATTTTCTCAATTTGTAGACCACCCACTCCCATCACACTTTTGACGGCGGCAGCTGAGAAGGTCGTGACCGAGTAAGAGTCGTGATTGGAGGTTTGTATGGTGGGTAACGAAGGCGGATCGAAGATCAGCGGTTCTGATGGCTCTCGGCGACCCAAATTCTCTTTTTACTTGTTATGGTTCATATCTCAGTTCAAATACGAAATAGGAACTAAAATCAATCAATCCGTCGATCGGTTTTCGAGCAATGCTATGATTCACCCGTGCAACGTCGAAGATGCACCAGGGCTCGTTGGGAAGATGAAAGGGTGACATTGGGAATGGTGAAGTCAATCAATCCCGTTTTAGAATTGTTTATATGTTGTTTATCTTATGTATAACTACATTCGATTTGGATTTTGCAGTCATTCAAAATTGTGTAATATGTTTAATCTCGTTTCAGAATTGTTTATATGTTATTTATTTTATGTATAACTACCTGATTAATAATTGAGAACTGCAAGATCTTGTTTATCTGATATATACTGTATATCTGAACATATATTTGGTGGTTGGACGATTTTTTTTTCCAATGCAAGATGTTGATTAACCGTTTCAAATTTTGAAATCGTGAATCCCTTAATTCTAGGTGTCAAATTTGGTATTTCGTTTTTTCAAATTTACGTTTTAGGTGCGGTTCTTTCACTGTGAGAAATATGCAGAGAGAGAAGATGATCAACATGTGTGAGAAATATCATCTCGTAGATATGAAAAAAAATTACATCCAAATCCTATTTTGATAAAAGTTTATATGGAACGTCAATGTGTAAATATGTTTTATAGGGAGTCTATATATCAGTTGTTTGGTAACTGCAATTTATTGTTAAAATTAACACCATTATCACTAATTTTGATAATTAATGATATTATTAAAAATTAAAATTTGTAAGTCGTATTTTTTTTAAAAAAAAAAGTAACTCTGATAATAAGGAGAGTAATTTTCTCTATGAATTTTAGTACTAGTAAACTAAAGTAAGCAAGCCCATTAGATAACTAGCCCAATGGCCCAATTAGAAGCTGTGTCTTTTGGTGTCTTCTTGACGTGACACCTTCCGTCTCCCACAGTCAACATCCTTCCCAATTCCATTCTCACAATCTTGGAGCTTTTGCCAGATCCTCCGTGGGGTGCAAAAGGGCCGCCGCAATTTGGGGCTGACGGTCGCAGAATGGAGATCGGGTCGCCTTCTAATGTGAGGCATGTGGCCCATGTTACCTTCGACAGGTTTACTGGCTTTCTCGGGCTGCCGGTTGAGTTCGAGCCCGAAAAGTTCCTAGGAGGCCTCCTAGCGCAAGGTCAATTCTTTTTTTCCTTTGTCTTCTCCCTCTTTTACTATACATTATTTATGGGTACTCTATTTTTTTGTGAGCGGTTTTGTGAAAAGCACTATGTTCATGATAAGTGAGAAAATCTATTTGCTGAGTTGGAAATATGGTTCAGTTAGATGCTGTTTTGCCTAACGGTTGGTTTTTCCCAACCAATTGAACTAAATAGAGTTGTTAAACGAAACACGCCGCTCATGAGCTCAGCTCAGCTCTAGTTCATTTAGTTAACGAGTCAAACTTTTTTTGAATCTGGGTGTCAATTACACTGGAATCCTACGAACTGATATGTATTTTTCACTTATTACAAATAATCTAAAATAGAAAATTACAATTAAACTGAAAAATAAATTAAAACTTAAAAAACAAAAACGGAAAGATTAAAGCCGAGGCGAGTAAAACTCTTTCCGCAAGAAGAATACGCCCTGTGTGGCAGCTAATGGTTCAGGCGTAATTTCCCCAAAGATACAACGACAAACGTCTCTAAATCTTTAGCACACTAGATTTATGAGTTCTGTCGAACTGGAATAGAGTCGAGAATTGAACACTTAAAAATATAAAACAAATATATATAGGGGTTGGTTCAAATAAAAACTAATATTTGATGCTATTTTTAATTGTGTATGATGTTATTTTTAATCTCACATGGTGCTATCATTTTTACAAATGCTAACATAAATTGTATTGCTATTTTTAATAAAATACATCCTGATTAAAAATAGCACCAAACACAATCAATCATAGCACCACGCACAATTAAAAATAGCAGTTCTCACAGTTCTCACACTAAGACTTGGTTCTCATTTGAACCACATCCTATATATATATATATATATATATATATATATATATATATATTTTCTTTCTTTTACTACTCTATCATTCTCTTCAGAATATTTTCCTTTTTGTTCCGTACTTTTTCTCTTCTGCAGAAGAGTATATTTATAGGAGAAGCTCACGGAACAAGATGCCATCAATATTGCCAATTGTCAATAGCTGTCACTCCATAATTGCATCAGACACATGTTACATTAATTGATTAAGCACATGCAACTCAATTACATGTTACCTTAATTGATTAAGCACATGCAACTTAATTATTCCAACATGCAAGTGCATTATTGGACTCTTAAATGATGCAAATTGAGTTTATAATAATTCATGTGGGACTAACTACTTAATTACCCTTAAATTCTAACAATCCCCACATGAGTGTAAATTATATATATATATATATATATATATATATATATATATATATATACTAGTGCGTTGAATCCTCACAAAACTCTATTACATCAGAAAAGGTAGCTTTTGGCTTTGAACCTTTCTTAGTAAACATCATCGGATGCACTGGCGGACTAGTGGATATAATGCCTTGAACTATTCCTCCATAGTGTACACCTAGACAATGACATTCACACAATAGAGTCTTAACTCCATTCCGTTCTATCGTTGCGTCCGTTTTGGCCATGGACAACACAATGAATTCATAAGTGTTTACATTTGAAGCGGCCCTCACTTCACACTTATATAGATGACCTCCCTATCAAGAGTATCATGTATTACTCCACCTTTAAAAGGTTAGGGATTCAGTAAAAGTCCACATGACTTACCCTCACCACAATCAACAGGTCATCTTGCACTTGGAGTGCTCTAGGGAATAGCTTTGGACATTCATATGTTCCAAGTGTTCAACTGAATTTTCATAGCTTAGTTTTCCCTTTGAATCAAGTTCGTGAGATCTCCACTCAACATGGTAGGGTTACCACTATTATCATTCATTACATTGTGATTTTTAAACCCATTCCCTCTAGCAAAACTCTCAATTGATCTCTATTCATTCCTTTCGTCAAAGGATCAGCCAAATTTTCCTTAGACTTCACATAGTTAATGGAAATAATACCATTTGAGATCAATTGGCGTACAGTATTATGTCTACGACGAATATGTCTAGACTTACCGTTATACAAGTTGCTTTGCGCCCTACCTATAGCAGCTTGGCTATCACAGTGAATCATCACATGCGGCAAAGTCTTATCCCAACATGGAATATCGGATAAAAAATTTCTAAGCCACTCGACTTCTTCACCAGCTTTATCTAAAGCGATGAACTCCGATTCCATCGTTGACCGAGCTATACACGTTTGTTTTATGGATTTCCACGAAACTGCACCTCCTACAATACAGAAAACATATCCGCTAGTGGAGCGAGAATCTCTCAAATATGATATCCAGCTTGCATCACAGTACCCTTCAAGTACAGTTGGGTATCTCGAGTATTTTAGCCCGTATTCAAGGGTGTACTTCAAATACTTAAGTACCCTTTTCAAAGCATTCCAGTGCTCATGACTGGAATTTTTCATAGCTCTGCTCAGTTTATTCACCGGATAGGCCAAGTCTGGTCGTGTACAATTCGTCAAGTACATCAAACTCCCTATTATCCGTGAATATTCCAACTGAGCCATTGGTTGACCTTTATTGGCTACCAGATCTATACTAAGATCAAGGGGTGTCTTACACCTAGACTGTGCACCGTCATAGGCATCAAATTTCTTGAGCACTTTCTCTACGTAATGAGATTGTGACAAGACAATTCCATCTTGGGTTCTGATAATCCTTATTCCAAGAATAACATCAGCCAAACCCATACCTTTCATGTCGAAATTCTCTTCAACATTCTTTTTGTATCCATGATAACTTCATGGCTACTCCCCATGATCAACATATCGTCTACATATAGACATACAATCACAAATTTATTTGATGTACTTTTGACATAAACACATTTGTCACATTCGTTGATTTTGAAATCATTTGACAACATCACGTCATCAGATTTCAAATGCCATTATTTCGGAGCTTGTTTCAGTCCGTACAAGGATTTGATCAATCTACACACATTTCTCTCTTGTCCAGGTGCAACAAACTCTTCAGGTTGTTCCATGTATATTTCTTCTTCCAATTCACCATTCAAAGATGCCGTCTTGACATCCATTTGGTGAATCTTAAGATTGTGCAAAGCAGCAATCGAGAGACACACTCTTATCGACGCTAAACGCGTAACTGGTGAATAGGTATCAAAGAAATCATACCTTTCCTTTCGTTTAAAGCCTTTGACCACCAATCGTGCTTTAACTTATCAATCGATCCATCAGCTTTATATTTCTTCTTTAGGATCCACTTGCATCCTCAAGGTTTACAACTATCAGGGAGATCAACCAACTCCCATGTATGATTTTGCATAATGGACTCGATTTCGCTATTTACAACTTCTTCCCAGAGTGGTCCATCTGGGCTGGACAGAGCTTTCTTAAGGGAACTCTGTTCATCGTCCAACATATACGTAATAAAATCAAGTCCAAACGTTTTAGCCGTTTTTATCCTTTTACTATGTCTCGGTTCTTCATCAGTACCCTCTGGTCAGAACCACTAGCAGTTTAATACGTTCGTTTATTAGAACTAGATTATGCCCTTTCCTTCATAGGAAAAATATTCTCAAAGAATATAGCATTCCTCGACTCAATCGTGGTACCAACAGATACCTCTGGATTCTCTGATTTATGAACCAGAAATCTATATGATGTACTATTGTACGCATATCCAATAAATACACAATCGACCGTCTTTGGCCCGATTCTCATTTGTTTGGGTTCAGGAACTGAAATCTTAGCCAAACACCCCCACACTTTCAGGTATTTATAAGACGGCTTGCGATTTTTTCACATTTCGTAAGGAGTCTCATTTTTTCCTTTAGGTGGTATTTTATTCAGAATATGATTTGCTGTTAAAACAGCTTCCCCCCACATGTTTTGGGGTAATCTTAAATTTATCAACATGGCATTCATCATTTCTTTTAACGTACGGTTGTTGCGTTCAGCAACACCGTTCGACTAGAATAAGGGGCAGTTGTTTGATGAATTATGTCATGCTCAGAACATATTTGTTCAATAGGAGCTACATACTCCCCACCCCTATCACTTCAGATTATTTTAATCATTTTGTCGAGTTGATTTTCAACTTCGCTCTTATAGATCTTAAACGCTTCCACAGCCTCGTCTTTGCTTCTTAATAAACATAAGTAGCAAAACCTTGTGCAATCATCGATAAAAGTAATAAAATACTTTTGACTAGTTCTTGTTTGCACACTTTTCATATCACATACATCAGTATGAATCAAGCCTAATGGTTCAGTGCTCCTTTCCACCGAGTGAAAAGGCAACTTAGCCATTTTTGCTTCAGTACAAATTTCACATTTCTTATGTGATTCGATTTTAGAATTAGGAATTAATTCTAAATTCATCAACCGTTTAATTGCATTTAGATTTACATGTCCCAATTTAATATGCCATAAATCAGAGCACTCAACGGTATAAACAGAAATAGGCTTTTCATTTTCAATGGTTACACGGCTCACGGCCATTACATTCATTTTTAACAAACCCTTGTCGAGATAGCCACGACCAAGAAATGTTCCAAACTTGCTAAGAACAAACTTCTTAGCATCAAACACCAGCCTAAATCCATGCTCAACAAGAAGAGATCCTGAGACCAAATTCTTGTGGATGCCTGGGACATGCAGAACATCCTTAAGCTTCAACTCCTTTCTAGAATTCAGCTTCAGCACCACAGTGCCACTCCAGCCGCATCAGCCGTGGAAGAGTTTGCCATGTGAAGTTTTCGACCCTTAGCAGAAGTGTATTCAGATAACACCTCCTTATCGGAACACACATGACGAGTGACACTAGTATCGATGTACCACTCCCTTGGGTTATCCACCATTGGCTTCAAACACCACTGCCGACATATCAAAGTCGGTCAGTTCACCTGGCACAGGGCATATTAAGCTACAAGGGCACTTGGTTGCCCTTTCTTTAGCCATATGGTTCGGCTTTCCACAGTTGTAGCAAGTTCCAGTAAACTTCCAAACCTTGGCTGGTTGCTTCCCTTTGTCAAGGGACTTTCTCTTGCTCGATTTGCCTTACTCTAGCAAGTTAGCACGAGCCTCCATTATCGGGGTTTTCCCCGATGAAATACGGTTGTCCTCCTCAATACGATGACGAACAACCAGGTCTTCAAGACTCATCTCCTTCCTCTTATGTTTGAGGTAGTTCTTGAAGTCTTTCCAACCCGGCGGCAATTTTTCAATCACAGCCGCAACTTGGAATGAATTGCTCAGAGACATTCCCTCAGCATGGATATCGTGCAAGATAAGTTGAAACTCTTGCACTTGGGACACGACGGTCTTCGAGTCGACCATCTTGAAGTCAAGAAACTTGTCGACGACGAATTTCTTCTCTCCGGCATCCTCAGTCTTGTACTTCTTTTCCAAAGCAGCCCAAAGCTCTTTGGCAGAACCAATCGAGTTGTACATATTATACAACTCGTTACTAAGTCCATTCAGGACATAGTTACGGCAAAGGTAATCACCTTGTCCCCAAGCCTTGTACGCAGCGCGTAGTTCAGCATTGGTCTTATTTTCAGCAATGACTGGAGGATCGTCCTTCAGGTATTTTACCAAACCCAAAGTTGTCTGGTAAAATGCATCTTTTGTTGCCACCTTTTGAAATCAAGCTCGTTTGAATCTGGGTGTAAATTACACGGGAATCCTATGAACTGATATGTATTTTTCAATTCTTACAAATAATTTAAAATAGAAAATTACAATTGAACTGAAAAGTATTTTACAACTGAAAATAAACTAAAACTTAAAAAACAAAACGGAAAGATTAAAGCCGAGGCGAGTAAAACTCTTCCACAAGAAGAATACCCCCAAAGATACAACAGAAAACGTCTCTAAATCTATAGCACAGCAGATTTACGAGCTCCGTTGTGCTGGAACAGAGTCGAGAACTGAACACTTAAAATTATGAAACAAATATATATATATATATATATATATATATATATATTTCTTTCTTTTTACTACTCCATATTTCTCTTCTGAATATTTTCCTTTCTGTTCCGTTCTTTTTCTCTTCTGCAGAAGAGTATATTTATAGGAGAAGCTCACGGAACATGATGCCATCAACATTGCCAATTGTCAATAGCTGTCACTCCATAATTGCATCAGACACATGTTACCTTAATTGATTAAGCACATGCAACTCAATTACATGTTACCTGATTAAGCACATGCAACTTAATTATTCCAATATGCAAGCGCATTATTGGACACTTAAACGATGCAAATTGGTTTATAATAATTCATGTGGGACTAACTACTTAATTACACTCAAATTCTAACAAAACTGAGCCCAGCTCGTTAAGGCTCGAGAATAAGGATTTTCACGTAATTTTTTGAATTTTCACTGCTGTGTGGCCTGTTAAGCTCGTAAAGGTCCTCGTCTCGTTAATATTGATAAACGGCTAAGTTTGACTCGATGGCTCGAGTTCGGCTCGTTTACACCTCTAACCATATAAGTACCTTATTCGGGTGTATGTGGATTTTTCATGCTTGAGATCCTTCAATTCAAAAGGAAAAATGTAGTTGGGATTTGGAATCAACTAGTTGTAGTATTGAGTCTTACTTTAAATCGTGAAAAGAAAAACAGTGAAAAAATAATAAAATAGAAAATTTCATTGATAAACAGTTATGAAGAATTTCCGTTGTAGTGAAGGGAAAATGCTCACATGCCCACGGTGGGCACATGTTAATATGCCCACCGCTGATGTGGCATGCACACATTGGTGATGTTAATATGTTAAAAAAAAATACATCATCAATGTGTGCATGTCACCTAAGTCGGTGGGCATATTAACATGTGCCCACCGTGGGCATGTGAGCATTTCCCTGTAGTGAAGTTACAATATCTAGTTCGTGTTATTGGTTTATGATCAATTACTCGATTTATAGGAAATGCGAGATGAGTGGATGTGTGAAATAACCTCATTTTCTTCTGTGGAGCAAGTCACCAGTTGGCTTAAATTCTTGCTCTTCTGATCCTGACCTGTAATTAGCAAAGCAAGGTGATTATTTTAATAATATGGGCTTACCCGGTTTTGACGATTTTTTTTTATGGCTAATTTAATTCATGTCGAATTAATTGTATAGAAAAATTATACGTAAATATGTCCTCGTGCTATATTTATTTTCTCAAAACTGATTGTTGATGAGTGAGATGCTCGTGGTGTATTTATAAGCTAATTTAACATTATTCGACATATTAAACTCAATATTTCCTCATTTGTAGTACGCGAGTATTTGGAGTTTCGATTGAGTCGATGAAATTATCTCTCCACGCTCGAGGTAATTATGTGCCAACTATACTACTGATGATGCAAAGACGCTTACAGATTAATAACACAATTAATCGATTCCCTTTTCTTTACCTCATTTTTTCCTTGCCTCATTTGGTCTTATTTACTAAACAGAAACAATATATGGTAAATCACCATCCCCTCTATATATAATTTCAGATATATGCTAAATCACCATCCCCTCTATATATAATTTCAGAATGCGCTGAGCCTACGTGACAAACTCTCATGCTTCAGAATCATATTTGATAAAAAATATGCTTTGGAGTTAGGCTTGGATATAAATTAATATTTGTATTAATTGTATTTTAATATCATTTCTTATTATAACCATTGAATTGCATATAAATTTTAAAAGTTGATAACTTTTGTATTTCTTATCGGTTTTACATATATAAAATATCAAATTAATCATCTTTTGATGAACTTCGATTTGAAATCCATACTGTATATATAAAATAAATAAACTATATTTATCTTTATAATAATAATAAAATTATTTATTAAAATTAATTAGAAAATAAAATTATTTATCAATTAATATATTTATGTTTAATGTAGTTATATGTAATAAGATAGAAAATTTATTATAATATAACACATATAAGTCGCACAATTAACATGTGTCATACTAAAATATATAATAATATATATTCCCGCCTATTTTTATTATTTATCACTTTGCCTTAATTGATCATTGATAAAATAAATGTCGTTTTAGATATTTAGTTCACATTTTTCCATTTTTAACCCTCCATTTAATACACAATGTCTCTTCATATCCCATCTCCATCGTTTCTCATAACATCCATTAAATAGGGTTAATATTGTCAAGAAAAAAAAAATTTAATTAGTGTGTTGCATTTGAATTGATATTATGAAGTCAGTTTGCATTTTACTATTTATATATATATATAATACAAAACAGTAATATATATCCTTATAAATAAAATTTAAATTTATTTATCAAACTAAATTAAATTAAATCAAATAAAACTATAAATTATACTATAAAGTAATAGAAATTGGTATGTATTCTTTTAAAAATGATATTTATTTCAAATCTAATTGGTATGTTGTCAATGTAATAAAAATAAATAGTTATTTATCTAAATTCTAAAATTACATATAATGTTAAAAAACTGTGAAACACGACTGATACGACACTTGATGTATTAGACATCTAATTAAGTAAAAAAATTAATCTGTTTTGCTTAATATAAAATAAACATATTCTACACTTATGCATATACATATTACCATATTATTTCTACTTATTTAAGACATATATTTTTGTACTATGTAATAGTAAATAATATCGATATTTTTATATGATATAAGTAAAAAATTCGACACGGGTTGACATTTTTCATTTAATGTACGGGTGTTTAATTATTATGATTAAAAAAATATAATTTGACAATTTAATTAAAACCCAAAGTAATGTTTTATATAAAATTAATTTATTTTAGTTTTTAAATAAAAAAAATTAATATTTTTTTTTACAAAAGCTTTCTAATTCAACACCCGTGTAATACACGGGTATTGTACTAGTACTGTTTTAAGTGCAAAAACTATAAATATTTTGTCTCCAAATTTTTAGTCAAAAGGACTTCAGGATTAATCTGGCAAACGGGCAGGAAGAGTGAGAACAACTAAACAATGGGTTGATTCCGGATGACATTCTGCAGGTCTTGTCTGCAAATCGACGAGCAAACTTGAAATGTAATTCTCAGATATGGTGACTATTTGGGCTAGGGGAATCATGAAGCGGATTCTACAACAAAAACTGCAATTAGTGACGTTTTATTTTTTTTATTTAGTGATATTTATTAGTGTCACAAATAAATTTGCCTACACTTGCAAAAATGTCACAAGTTGCATTCATAAATTTGATGTCACAAATTTATTGGTAACGCAACCTAGATGCGTAGGTAATCTTTAATGCACGACACTTTTTCAAAAGTGTGTTGTTAGTACATAATTTAGTGACACAATTTATTAATGTAAGTAATTTTTATTAGGTGACTCTTTTTTGAGCATGTCATTATTATTACGAGTTGTGACATACCTCCTCCATTTTTTAATTAGTGTTTTTTGAGAAGTTGCACAGTAATTAAGATTTTTTTTTTGCAAATAGTAACCCTCATTAATGAGGATAGAGATAGATGTTTTGAGAAAAGATAAGAGTGAATATGAAAAGATGTAGTATATTTATTAGCTAAATGAGGGTAATAATGGAAAATATGCACAAAGGATCCAAAGCGTCGTTTATTTGGTTAATTATTGATAAAGTCAAAATGACATTTAAAAAAAATGGAGGTAATATAATTTTAGCGTCGTAAATTCCGATGCATGACACTTTTTTTTATAGCGTCATTAATATGAATTATTGTGACACAAATTGTATTGTTGGCAATTTTCAATATATTACACTTTTTTAAGTGTCGTTATAATTTTTGATGACACAAATATGGGTGTTAAGAAATATCAATATGCGACACATTATTCATGCATCGTTATTATGAAATTGGCAACAATATTTTGTCAAATTAGTTACACAGACAATAATTTTCATCTTCATACAAGAGATTCCATAGTGAAACAAAAGTTATTATAATAAAACTCGAACAATGATAATATCCACAATAAATATACAAAATAAATAAAAAGTTGAATTTCTAATAACATAATAAAAAGAAACCACATCATTGTCTAATAAAATAAAATAATTTTAAATAATCATCACAAAAACATCAATTTTAATTACACTTATTAAAAAACTCACAATATATATATTGTTAGAACTCGTCTTTGTTGTAGTACATGTAGTGTATATGATGAGTTGCTTCTAAATCGTTTCTACATTAGTTAAACTTAATAGATATTTGGACTCTACAAGTTTGGAAGGTAAGAATTTATAGATTTTCTTTAGATAATGAAAAACTTATATCTTATCTCTATTTATTTAGTTCCGAACTTTAAGAAATGCTCATGAAATTCCCATAAACACATACCATCATTGAAAAATGATGAATAGAACTATGATATTTAAACATATTAATATATGTTTTTATTTAAAATATATGATGAGCCTTAGTGTAGTAAACTCGTCTAGAGTGAGGGACTAATGATATATCATTTATAAAATTAGTTTGATTATGCTATTATGTACATCATTCATAAAATTAGTTTGATTCACCAATTATTTAGCCTAGGATCTATGGTATCAAAATATATGAATATCCAATTATATTTATCAGATATTTCTAAAGATATTTAAGAAAAATCTCTCTAATAGTTAAACTGTGTCACAACATAACTATCACAAATTTGGTAGAAGAATGGTACCCCATAGCTTTCTTAAATTTACAAAATGAACTCAGAATTGTGACCTTATTTGGACATTGCTACCTAAGTAGGGAATAATGTCATCATCATTTTTTTTTTTTCTTTTTTTACCATTCAATATTTTCAGCATGGCCTTTTGTATGATTTCACATCATAACTTATTAACTTACTAATGTATGTGGTCAACGTAACGAGAACTTATTATAGGCCTCTACTTTTCCTGGCATGCTTAAGTATGCAATTAATATAATCGAACGAAAGGTATAGCATGAAGATATAACTAGTACAGAGCCCGTGCGATGCACGGGATGCACAATTTTAAGGCTATTTATCCAGACTTATAATTATATACATGAATAAAAAAAAATGTACGGAATATATATAGTACGTGACTCGCGAGATATATTTATTTGGAGAATATTATATTATAAGATGCAATATTCAATAAAAGTTTATAATACGCAAGAAATTGTACGATGTTCAATAAAAATTTTATAATATTCAAGTGGAGTCTTGAAGTCTCTTGTACATTAAGACTACTGACAAAATAATATTTTAATCAATGAGTTTCATTTCCTTGTAGCCAAATTGTGAATGTGATTTGAGGAGTACAACAAATTGATATATAGCTGACTTGTTTTTTTCATTGTAGTTTTTTTTTCTTTTTTTTTATAATGAATTTAAAGATATTCTAAACTATAGCAAAAATTAATTTTTTTATTACAATTAGGAATTTTACTAAATATAAACTCTCAATCTATGGTGTTAATCAAAGTTTAAGTCTAAAAAATTAGGAATTTTTACCTTTTTTTATCAACGTTTAAGTCTAAAAAATAATAGAGTTATTATAAGTTTTTTTTTCTACATCTTTTAAAACATTAAATATGAGCATGTTAGGGCTAGCTTGTAAAATAATTAATATATTATCTCACTAAAACATTTATACTAATAAAAATTTAATTTTAGCATATAAATTTATCCCTTGATATAAGAGAAAGTAACAGTTTTACTTATTGTTGTTCACCATATAATATTTAATTATTATTTTATTATATATTAAAAAAGGAATATTGTTAAATAGTGTAGTAGAATTATTATAAACTTATATGAATTTGTTTACAATTATGGATTTAATATTTTTTATGATTTGATAATATAAACAAATCTATACTTAACTTTGACAAATAAAACAAATAAATACTTTAGTAAGTATTTAATGTATATACTAAATAGGAATATATTTGGTAAAATCAAATACCAAATATAATCAAATAAGTCAAAGTGTACATTTTTATTTGGTATTTAATTTTTTTATTATTAAAATTTTTTTATTATACTTACCATTTTAAAATAAATAAATAAATAAATCAATTAAATAAATAAAATATTATAATACCAAAATAGTAATGACATTTAATGCAGTTGACTTTTCTGGATAATAAATATAGTAAATAGAATATCCTTTTGTATAATATAATACGGAAATAGTAATGCAATAAATGCTGTTGACTTTTCTGGCTACTTAATTTGGTAAATAGTACCCCCTTTAATATAAGTATAGATATCTACTTATAAAAGTCGTTAGGTGCTCGTTAGAACGACGTGGCTTGAAGCTCAACGCTTAGGGCACTTGGACGTGGACTAGTCGGGCCTAAGCGGAATCGTGAAAATATCAATAAATTCATTTATATTTATTATCATATATAGTTTACAAGTTATATTATGCAAAATATACAAATTAATATGGTCAAAAATAAAAATTATCTATAATATAATATATCCGTAACAATATTGCATTAGTTTTAATGTTATGTTTTTATTTTATAAATAATGTATATTTTATGTATGCGAATAAAAATCTATTTTTATTATAAATTAAAAATAAAAACAAAAAAAAATAAAAAAATTGATGTCTAGTCTTTACTTGGTTCGACTAAAACAAATAAATTTATTTGGAGCCAACATTCTATATATAACAAATAAATTCCATATTCTCTAATTACTTAAATAACATTAATATAATTTTATTAATATGGTAGGTTTATTTGTTGTATATAGAAGGTTGGCTCCATAGCAAAATCGATATGACTATTATGCATTTTTTAGACAAAAGATCATATTAATTCCTATTGTTCAGATGGACATATTAGTCATAATTTGGCATGCGTAAATTTGTATCATTATTTTCTTCAAAAGGAAGTTTGCATTGAATTAGGTCGCCCGTGCACTAACCAATCGCTTGTTAGAAAAGAGAAACCAAATTCATGCTTAATTAGTGAAACGGACATTTTTGTACAGTGCAATTCTAGAAAATACTTTTAAAATTATGATTAAGTTTAACATTTTTTTTTATTTTTAGAACGAAAACTAAAATTGTATATAGTTAGTATAATAATTAGCTATGGATAAGTAGTTTTCCAAAATTAGTTACTTTTAACCATTGAAAAATAATTATATTTTTCAAAAAATTTATATATCAAAACTACATACACTTTCACTTTTTTATGAAGAATCGTTATTGAATTATCTTGGCAAGTTGAGCTAATTATGCCTTCAATCTTGCCTAATACAAAGGGATTTTATGTCAGTCTTGTTTTAGAAGTCCTAAGAATTACTAGTTTTTAACCTGTGCATTTGTACAGAAAGCAATATAATAAAACAAAAAATAATAAAAAGATATAAACAATAGTAAAAATCATAATATAGTCATTGAAAAAATGTTCTAAGAAAGAATAACTAAATATTGTTAAACAATTTTTTATATACAACGTTTGTGATTTTTCTATCAATAGAATTTCCATCACTACAAATCACTATCTTCAAATTAAGACATATAATGGTTTTCTTTGTTTAAATAATTATTGTATTTTGTACTATAGATCATATAGGAATTTTTTTTAAAAAAAAAATACTAAAAAAATACCAGCAAAATATTACAAAATAAATAATTGTATTTGGTTGATAAATAATGATATGTGCCAAATATTTAAGACATTTGAACAAAATGGCAATTTTTGGGCCATAAATAAATATATTGATTGAATGAAAAAAAAAATGTCCAAATTAGAAGTCTATTTAATTTTTTAGGGTAGCCAAAATCAAATATAAAAACAAGTTAATGATAACATGACTATAAATAGAGATAAACTCCTCGAGAGTGATGTAAGCCATTTTTTTTTGTTTGATGTCGACACTTCTCTCGTTATTCACTCTGTCTGAAACCCTAATCCTTAACCCAATCTTACGACAAACTCGACGAGATTCAATGCAAAACAACTGTTTTTCCGGTGATTTTCTCCCGGTAAAGGCTTAAAAAATTAAAAAAAAAAACATCCGAGAAATGTTGTTTTTGTGGCCAACAGTAGTGATCGAAAAATAAATATTCGTCCCGATTTCTTAATCTGTGTTGCTAAATCTTAACAGGTCGGTCAAAATCGGACGATAATATTACAAATCTATGAAGAGCTGAAATATTTTTTGTTAATCGTAATTTTTATTTTTTATTATTTTCAATGATCTATGTCGTTTTTTGAAATTTATTGTGAATAAGCTTCAAAGATATATCATATTTTATACATAATTCGAAATTATTTAGATGTTTTTCGAAATCTTTTTTCGAAGAGAACATGACATTGGTCGAACTTTATCAAACTCGCATGTACTTTATTCAGGGTTTGAAAAAAATAGGTAAGTTTCTAACATATCTGTTCAGCTCTACTAACAAATATATAGGTAAGTTTATAACATATCTGTTCATATCTGTTTATAACATACATACGTAACTTTTATGTATTTTGTTCAGATTTTGAACACTAAATAGTTCAATTTTTTCTCGTCTTTCTCATCATATCAGTAATTGAAGCTTTGCTAACACTTGTTCAAAATTGCTTTTCGAAGTTGTTCAAAGTATTTGCCGAAGTTTTTCAAAGTTTTTAGTATTTTGTTCAAAATTTGAAAATATTAGGTGAGTTTATAACAAATCTGTTTAGATATATTTATCGTATATTAGGAAATTGTTGTTTAATGTTTAAAAGAATCTGTAGGAATTTTTATTTTTAAAATTTTTACGCAAAAAATCGATTTTAATATAAAGCAGATATCTTGGTAAAAGTTGAATGTGTTGATAATGATAGGGAAATCAAATTATTTTTCTTTCTATATGTATAGTGTCCAATAATGTTCCACATAATTTGCTGTGTTTTTAATTTTGATTTTTTTTATATAAATTTGACTTTTTTTTGTTGATTATTAATTATGCTTGATATTTCTATATTATGCAACAATCTATCATTACATACAATGCCTTGTCAATCCTCATTCTTTTAAAACGATAGAGGTACTATATTAATAAAACCCGCACAAAGTGCGAAGAAAAACAGCCAAAGGCTGAATAGTACAACCAGAGACTAGAAAACTGGGAGGCAGATCCAGAGATCGCCTAGAGCCGACCCCAACGGGGTAGTACTCGGGCAACACACACGAAAACAACAAAACACACAACCACACTAAACCAACTACACCAACAAAACTAAACAAGACCCCAACAGAGTAATATCCGAGTGTCGGACCCCCACAGAGTAATAAATTTGACACCCGGGCGCACAGAGGCCAACGGCCCAAACCTAAAACACAAACACAATTAAAAAACACCAACACAAACAGAAAAAACCAACAAAAAAACAACTAAAAACACATAAACACAAGTCCTCCCTCTACAGCAACTCCTAACCAGACTAGCAGCCACCAAATCAACCTAGGGACACCCACCGCTTGAGATAAACGACCCCTCCACTGCAATTAAGCCTAGCTGAATCACAACTCAAGCCACGAGTCCCCCCAAAAACCAATTCTCCCCCAAGCCAGAAATACCAAGAAACTCCCAACACATCCCACCAAGCCCCTAACACCACTAGCAGCTCAGAAGAACCGAGAACCCCAAAACCCCAACACAGGGATCCAGAGGAAAGGAGCAGTCTCAATACCGCAGCCTCAGACCCATCATCTCGAAAGCCAAAGGAAACTGAGCCAATCAAGAGCCCAACCTTCTAACCACCGAACACCGCCGGATGCAGGCAAAGAAAATCGAGACAAGAGCGGCTAAAAGGAAACTTACCCTCAGTCGAGACCGGCAACCGACTAATCGTCGACCAAAAGCTCACCGCCTTCACACACCAATCCGCCGGCGAAAAAGATCAAAGCAGTCCGACGGCTCCTGCACTTCACAGCGACCGGAAAGCACGCCGTCAAAGTCGAAATCGGGGAGAGGGAGAGGACCGCCTGAGAAACCCAAGACATCCAACCTGAGAAGATGGACCTCCGAGGCCGCACCCGACCCTGACCCAAAGCACCGCGACCCAAGATCTCCCCTCAGGATCGAAATGGTCGGATATGGCGAACCCAAACCAATTTCCGGAGAGAGCGAAATTGGCACCACAAGGACCACCGACGCCAAAGGCAAGCTTGGAAAACGAGCCGCCGTTGGACGGAGGTTGTGATACAGACAAACCCGTGTATTAAAGGTTGCAATTTAGTACAAAATATTCTTTTGGTTGCAAAATCCGAAAACGCGATTAGTACATGTTGCAAATAATTATTTACCTAAGATAAAAATATAAAAAAAAAATCATAATTTAATTCATGAAAAAAAATATGAATTATTCTCAAAATTGATTTTGATCAAGTAATTGCTGCTATGGAAGAGCCGTTACAACCATTTTCTTTATGCTAATACACCCGGCCATTTTCATGAGTAAGGGTGACTTAAAATTTGTGTACAATTTTGTAACTCCCTTGATTGGTTTATACTCATAATTTATGGCATTCATGCAAGTTATTTTGTAACTTAAATTGAAATTGTATGCTGAAAATTTTGGAGGGAGAATAAAATTTAATGTATGAGAATAAAATTTAGTGCATGGTAATAAAATTAAATACTTTGTTGCTCCTCTATATATATATATATATATACCTCAAATAAACCCAGTTTTGTAAAACATAATTTTTCAAAAAATACTCATATAGAAAGATTAAGTTCTTTTGTGTAACACGTATATTTACCATAATGCATGATATTGGAATTAACAATCTATATATCGCATAATTATAAACAATTATTTTGAGTTATTTATTTTAACATCAATATTATCTTTTTCCTTTGTATCTCATGAAAAAATCTCTTTAAAAACAATTAGTAAATTGTTTTAATAGCATAGTCAAACAACTTTAGAATCTTATAAACAATTATTTTTGCAATAATAATAATAATAATAATAATAATAATAATAATAATAATAATCAAACTGCTATTATCTAATGATAATAAACAATTATTCATAATAATAAACAATCATTAATTTATTTTTCCTAATGATTAAATTTTAAAATTGTAATATATTCACTATCTAAAATTTTAATATTAAATTCTCAAATATTACTTATAAAATTTTATGTACATCTGTGCACGTGCACAAAATATTTACTGGCTCAATATTGTCATAGCGGTCAACGCATGTGAAGTAAAAGCTTGAGAAAGGTAGTATAGACCACTAAGAATGACGTACAAGTCTCACCATATTCTCAAAATCTTTACTTGAATCAAACTCTACTCAACAACAAAAAAAGTTCCTTGGCATATTCGCAAATTATAATCCCTCCAAAGATAAAGAAACCTCTCACTTGTCTCTCCCCATAAGCAATCACAATTAATTAAATCACTAAATTAATTTCACCAACACTAATGATGCTTTTAGACTATCCTATACATACATTCCAATTGAAATGTCATGTTTTTAAAAACAACACAAACAAAACTATGATATTTTGTAAATAGTATAAATATATATTTTTATTAAAAAAAATATGACTAGCCCACTTGATTATTATTTAGTGACTGACACAAAAAGTTTGATAGATCGACAGAACTAACAAACATAAATATTTTCAAATTGATATGACATAATTTGAAAAACAACATAAGTAAAAGTATTACATTTCGTAAGTACATAAACAATACCTTTTTATTAAAAAAACAATTATAATGAATCCACCAAACTAAACCATTAATCTTAATCTTAATCTTAATTTTAATCTTATCACACAAAGAATAGATCTTTCACCAAATCCATCATCATCGAAAACATTCCACGGCAGACTAGAATACCAAAAAAAGAACCCAAAAAGGCCCCACCTCACACCAAACCCCCTTTCCCAACAAAACCACCCAAATAAAAATCCAGTCTTGAAACACACACAACACGCATTCACCATTTTAATTAAAGTGTGGGTGGATTAAAAATATTCAATTAAATAAATAAATAAATAATAAAAAAAATGAAAGGGAATAATACGTGTTCCCCACCTTCGCCCTCAAGCCCCAACATGTGTATAACACCTGCTGCAGCTGCAGACAGCGAGCCTTTCGTTAGCGCTGCCTCCGATTTTTATTGCTTCAGAAAATTTTCGAGCCCGAATATAGGAAAGTTGTTCGAAGTGGATCAAATTTCTGTCTTGGAGCTTTTGGTGGCCATTTTCAGGAGATCCTTTGTGGGGTGCAAAAGGGCCGCCGCAATTGGGGCCGACGGTCGGAGAATGGAAATTGGGTCGCCTTCTAATGTGAGGCACGTGGCCCATGTAACCTTCGACAGGTTTAATGGTTTTCTCGGGCTGCCTGTTGAGTTCGAGCCCGAAGTTCCCAGGAGGCCTCCTAGTGCAAGGTCAGTCTTTTTTTTTTTTCCTTTTCATACATAAACATTATGGGTACTCTGTAATTTTAGGAGAACACAAATTCGTCTGTGAGATGACCTAACGGTTAGACGGTCGACCTGTCTCACCTTTTTCAACAAAAATCATGTTAATGCTACGAAATGTCTTTTGTTTATGTTGTTTTTTAGAGTTTCGACCTTTCAGTTGGAAAGTGGGTGTATTTGTGAAAAAATTATGACTACTAACTGTTAGGCCAGCCCAAGAACATGATTAATGGCGTGAGAGCAGTGGAAGGTTTTGGGTTATGTGAAGCATTGTGTTCTTAATATAGTGTATCAAATTCTGTTTACTGCATCAGAAATATGGTTCAGTTAGATGCTCCTTCTGCCTAACAGTTTAAATAGTTAGTGCCTTTGGCCCGGCTTATTAATAGGAGCCATTAATCAGCTTGATACTGTTTATGGGCATTGGCTATGGTTACTTTAAGGCGGGTTAAAAGTTGTTTTTTTTTTTTTTTTTTTTTTNCAGTTGAATCACTGATAAACGAGCTCGTTAAGGCTCGAGAATAAGGATTTTTACGTGAGTTTTTTGAATTTCTATCTTAGTTCGGCTCATTAAGGCGAGTTCCAGCTCGTTAATATTGATAAATGAGCTGAACTCACACCATTTATCGGCTTCTTTAGTAAGTTGAGCTCAGGTCGGATCTTTAAAGTCTCGGGTTCAAGTATCAGAAGCTTGAGTTCGGCTCTGACTCGTTTACACCTCCATAAATACCTTATTTGGATTGATGTGGATTTTCATGTTTGAGGCCCTTCAGTTGAAAAGGAAAAAGAGTAACTGGTAATGGATCAACTGGTTGTAGTTTTGAGACTCTATTTAGAATTATGGAAAGCAAAACATGAAAATAATCATAAAAATAAAATTTAATTGATGCACATTTATAAATAATTTTCACTTCGGAATGAAATTACAGTATCTAGTTTCATGTTCTTGTGGTACGATCAGCGACTCTGTTTATAGGAAACGCAAGATGAGTGTATGTTAGGAAATAACCTCCTTTTTTTTTTTTTCATCCTGACCTGTGATTAGCAGAGCAAAGGCGCTATAAACGTCTTATGTAATTGGGTTGGCTTATTTTAAAACAAGAAATGGCTAATTTCACATTAATTCACGTATTAAATTCAATATTTCGTCATGTGTAGCACGAGAGTATTTGGAGTTTCGACCGAGTCGATGCAGTTGTCTTTCGACTCCAGAGGTAACTGTGTGCCCACTATACTACTCATGATGCAAAGACGTTTATATTTGCAAGGCGGCCTAGAGGTAATAATAACACAAATAATTAATCTATTCCCTTTTCTTTACCTCGTTTTTTGTTTACCATCTTATTTAACAAACAAAAACTATTTGCCTCTAAATTTGCAGTCTGAAGGAATCTTCAGGATTAATCCTGCAAACGGGCAGGAAGAGTATGTAAGAGAACAGCTAAATAACGGGTTGATTCCGGATGACATTGACGTTCATTGTCTAGCCGGTCTAATCAAGGTACCTTTTTTTCCTATAATGATTCATTCGCAATAATTTCAGAACACATAAATGAAGTACCTTTTTTTTTTATATATTATTTTGTAGGCGTGGTTTAGAGAATTACCGAGAGGGGTATTGGATTGCGTGCCAGCCGAGCAAGTGATGGAGACTGAGTCGGAAGATGAGTGCACTCGACTCGTGAGGCTTTTGCCGCCAACTGAGGCAGCCCTTTTGGATTGGGCCGTTAATCTAATGGCTGATGTGGCGCAGCACGAGCACCTCAACAAGATGAACCCACGAAACATCGCCATGGTTTTCGCCCCCAATATGACTCAGGTTAGCACTTAAAAAACAAGCTGTTTTTTTTAGCTAAAGTCCACAAACTTCTAGTAATGACACTGTTTGCAAAAGCTTATGCTTTTTTGAAAAAATGAAAACTAGAAATGAAATTTGCAAAACCGCCACTTTTATCTGTGTTTGTGTGTTTGTAGGCTATGTTTGGTAAACCGCTGGCTTATAGCTTTTAAGTGAATTTTGAGCTGATAGCTTATGACTTATGGCTGAAAAGCTAGCTTATATGATAAAAAGTGTGGTAAAATGAGCTGATAAACTAGCTGAAATAAAAATTTCAATGGACTTATTTGAAAAGTTATTCAAGGAAGCTTATGGGATAAGCTCGAACTTTTTAAAAAAGTTTGTCGTACCAAACCAAGTTTATTTGAATACATGAAGCTTATAAGCTAATCAAATTAGTTATAAGCTAACTTATTTGCTTACCAAACACAACCGTAATAGTTGGATGAACAAAACAATGACAAACGATTTGTATTACGACCAAAGGTGAAGTAAAAGAGTGGCTTCCTTATATTTCGTCAGGTAAAGAAAAGGTCGTCATACCAAAAGCCAAATCAGAAATTTGAAAGTACCTCTTCTTTTTAAATCGAATATAATGTACCTTATAATTATTTTCTATTGATGTGAAATATTAATGTTTTATCTTGCTCGGTGCCAGATGTCGGATCCTCTTACGGCACTGATGTACGCGGTCCAAGTGATGAATTTTCTCAAGACTCTCGTCACCAAGACCTTGAGAGAGAGAGAAGATTCGCTAGGCGGAGTGGGTCCCACGGCACAGTTGGACCAAACAAACGAAGATCATCACGAGCAATGCACTTCAGAATCAGGATCAGTTCACATTGACCAATCAATTAGAACCGACAATGAATCTTGTGGTTTTCTAAGTTCGATCGAGAAAATTATAGCCGATGCTAAAGGAGGTACAGACGATTATTCAATTGCTGACAAGGAAGGATTGTGGAAAAATACTCTCAGACCAGTTGACGAGGGAGATGAGGGCATAACTGTAACTACCAAGTTAAAGTCACAGTCTTCTCGGGGAGAAGCTTGGAAATGAATGAAGCTCGTGGATACTATCAGGACATCTTGACGGGAAGTCGTGTTTTTCATGTGTTCAATTCGCCTAACAGAAGAAGTACTCGTTTTGTGTGTACTGTAATTTTTTTCGTTTTTATGTATGAATGAATGTGTGTATTGTTGAACTTTG
>BKCP01006183.1:2371654-2416654 GCA_008636005.1 Striga asiatica
TACATGTATGTGAAATGTTCGGGATGTATGTTCATGCATGGTTGAATATCATGCTCACGCCTGTATTGGTTTTCGGTAGATCAGATAAACTCACACACCGACCCCAAATCATTGAAGTTCCATAAAAACTCACATGGGAAGCCTGAGGTTAGACTTAATTAATTTTGTATTGCTTTCCAGTGGCCTTGTCATTTGTCCTGAATCTTCCTCTTTTTACAAATTTGGAATTTGTTGCAGATAGAGTGGCAAATCACGGATAATTGGTGCCCACCTCCTTTGCATTTCAACATCTCTCACACTTCTTCTCTGGTAGCATGTGGAGTGACCACCAAAGCTCGTGTTAGTTATCTAATAATTCTCGTTCTTTAAATTTCGACACCCGTGATATTCTCATCAATTTTAGTTTCCTTACAAGTATAGATTGGTATTGATGTGGAAGAAAAGCAGAGGAAAATTAAGCACGACGTTTTATCTTTTGCTCGACGCTATTTCTCCAAACACGAGCTTCGATTCTTGGCGGCAATTTCCGACCCACAAGTTCAGCACATGAAATTTGTTAAATTATGGACACTCAAGGTCTTATTCATTGATATAACTATGTGAAAACCCCTTTATTCTTTAAATCTCATTGGGAAGTATGAAAATTTTAACTCGGTCATTACAGAACAATTCTTAAGAATATTCACTTACTGAAAGTCATTTTTATAGGAGGCATATGTCAAAGCCTTGGGCAAGGGGTTCTCAGGTGCACCTTTCAAGACATTCACCATACACTTTGAAGGTGTGGATAAACGAGGCTTCAGTTCAATTGATTATTCAAGTCCTAAGGTTTGTCAGGCAATTTTATTTATTTATTTATTTATTCCAGGTTTTTAAACAGGGAATGTTATCTGTGTGTTTATGTAGCTTTTGAACACACTATATATATATATATAATAACAACTTCATGGTTCTCTGATTGGCATCTGTATCATCTGAATATTAGATTCCCTTACATTTTCTTCAACTTCAACCGAAATAGTCCTCTCGGTTCTAGCTTTTGCCTTAATGAATGCTCGAAAGTACATTATTTTGGTGTAATTTGCCGGCATTGCTCTCAGGCTTCTGAAATAATTGTGGAGTCTCTCGACGAAACTACTGACATTACAAGTAATTGGCAATTTGTGCTGTTGGAATTGGCTAATTTGCATTATGTGGCAATTTGCACTGAGAAACCTGGTGATGTTGAAGGTATTATTACTATGATGCAGCCCAAATATCTGCATTTAATATTCTTTAATTTTTTTTTACAGTTATTTATTATTTTCTGATGTAGGCAAAATAAATGTTCCGAGGAAGTTAAAGGTGTGGAAAACAGTTCCATTTTTGGAGGATGTGTGTGTTTCTGGAACAGATGCAGTTAAAATAATTTGTGGCTTGCAGTGATTTTGGACTTGAGGAAGTATTTGAACTTTACAAATTCTTATATGAGTCGACCTAACCGTGACCTAACCGTGACAACTCGTAATGCCTTTTTTTTTTTTTCCATAAAAAAGCATATTTGTGTTATTAAATGTCATTTTTTTTATGTTGTTTTTAGAATATGATATGAGTGCCTAAATGTGAAACTTGGAAGTCTTGAAAATCTTGTAGCTTGAAAGTATTTGTAAATTATGGTAATTAATTGAGTTGATTTTCCTCTTTTTATTTTTCTATAATGCTCAATTATAAGAAAAATCTCTCAACACAAGGCCCCACTGGAAGTTCTTAATAACACGTATACCATCCTCTTTCGAACCAACATTCGAATTTAATGTACTTAAACCGATCATTTTTCTACTGACTTGATATGAATTTTATGTATATTCTATTTTTACACCTTACTTAGAAAAAATGAAATATTTGCAATTTAAATACAAGTTTGCCTATCAATCTATTTCTTGGTCTGTTAGCCCTTGGTTTGTTTATATGATATATAAGATCTTCTATCGTTTGGAAAAAAAAAATACCACTATTTTCTCCGCACAGAATTATCCAAAAATAAAATAAAATAAAGCAGGATTCATAGCTACGACTATCTTCTGATCTTCATACTAAAAAAGAAGGATTAAGTGCTAATCCATACCTAGTCAGCAGTGACTATTTTCCTGGTGAAAGTATAGAGATCAATTGAGATCCTCATTAGTTGAACCATTTTTTCTGTGGCTTATTGACATCTGTTAACTGCTCAGATGCTTACATTATTACATATCACACAGACCTCGATAAATCCAAAGTTTCTGAGCAAAAACAGAAAGTAGGACAAGACTTGGAAAAAAAAAAAAAAGGAAAATAAAAATTAAACTGCTCACTGATCACTCAGAAATCAAAATAATTATCCGTCGATCAAGAAAGCATGACGAGCTCCGAGGGATTTCCAGCCGTTGATGTAGACAAAGAGTTGAATCCATGCTCTGAGAAGGATTTCTTGGCTGACTCGATTTCTGCAGATTGTGTAACTTCAAAGGAGATTAAGGTATGTAAATCACAGTATAATTAACCTCTTGTTTATGTGATTGATCAAATAACTACACAAAAATGTACGTAGGCCACTGTATTGGATCTGAATTACACATGAACAGAAACAACGATCGTTTATATTGAGCCTCGGATCAAGATTAAGTATCTAAGCTATCCAATTTATATGCAAAGCTTGCAAGACTTCTAAAATCGTCACTCGTGGTTCATCTTTTCTTTATGGATTTATCTCCATTATAGTTGGCATCGACTTTTCATTTTTTTTTTTTTTTTTTTTGACATTATAGCAGCATTGGCTCAAATACTTCACTGCTCAATTAATTATGTGCGAACGCATTTCATTCACCCGAGTTAATGTAGTCACCATATAGCACAGCATACATATACACATCATAGCTTTAACCATTGTTTTAAATAGCTCGCTATGTAGCTTCTTTTCCCAAAAAACGCGACGTAGCTTTATATATTTAGCATTTTTCCCGAAAAGCTTACACGAAATGCTGAAATGACACGTTTTTTACGCTATTTTGCGTTATTTCAAGCTATTGTACGCGACATTGCGCTAAATTTCTGTACGACAATTAAATAATAAATTATTTTAAAACTCGTATTTTGTTGGATTAGAGTCATTATTCAAATTACAACTAAAAACTAAACTTTTGATAATGATTTTAAATTAAAAGCTTGAAAATGCAAAATCTTAAGTTGAATATTGCAATATTTATCGGTCAATTTCTATTATATCATTTTAATTTTCGATATCTAGCATTTAAATAAAGAATAAAAAATTCATATATAGTGGTTAGAATTAAGTTGTAGTTAAATAAAAATAATAATTAAAATACATGTACTTAAAATTAAACTATGACTTACCTCATTTTATTTTGGTTATCTGTTTTTACTTTTTTGTATGTGCATTTTATTATTTAAATATTTATATTATGATATTCACATTAAACATTTGAGAGAAATAATTCTTAGATGTTATTTTTGAATTCATTCAAATATTATGATGATTTTTAGAATCAACCATCCAGTTTTATTATATGTAAATATATTTATAATATTTCTATAAAAATAATTTTTTATACTCAAATAACTTACGCAACACGCAACGCTATTTACGCTACGCAGTATAAAGACCAAAAAGCGACGCATTAGGCTATACGCGTTTTAAAACACTGCCTTTAACAATAATAATCACATTTACTTAGACTAGCAACGACTGCTTAATGTAATTCTCTTTACTGAACCCAAATGTCCTGTTGTAAAAATCGAATCTTTGACTACTTATTAACACAATTCAACCAAATCTTCACTTTCTCCAATTCAAAATCACACGCCCCGTGATTTTACAAACTTCTTGTTGTTCAGTGCACGCTGAGTAACTGACTAGCTATCATCAATACAATGCAAAACACAGGATTTTTAGCAAACCAATAAAATCTTGCAGGTGTTTTTAGTCACTTGACAAAACACACTCCATTTATCTATATGGACTGTAATGTAGCTAAAAAATACAATGTTTTTGTTAACTGCAGGATAAATATGAAGAGGCCGAAAGGAAAGAACGTGAAAAGAAGGACATTCAGAACCTTAAAACCGTGTTCGTTATTACAGGGATTGTGGTGGCTGTTGCCGGTTCAATCTTCGCCATAACCAGGAAACTCAGAGAGAAATGAGACTTGTTATATACTCTATTTTTGTTATAGAAGTTCTGTATCACACAATATTTTTCAAGATTATTAGTCATCATAACTATCCAGTGGTCATGTACTTGAAATTTATGTGGAACAGTGGAAGTGATGTGATCAGTATTTGTTGTGTAGTTAAGACTGCATGTTTTGAAATTAATTCTTGAAATGAATTTAATTTTCTCGAATTCACTTGGTATCAATGGAATATTCGTTTTATGCACAAATTCTTGAGTGATACAGTCTAACACTTAGGCGGGTTGACACATATGAGAAATGATAAACTTATGTATTTGTTTGTTTTTTAATTATGTACTTAGATATAAAATTATTATTTGTTACAGAAATAAAACTGTTAGATATGATATGATTTACTCTCGAATTTTATTTGGCGTTTCTCTATGGGTGGCATGTGTACAAGATTAAGTAAGATAATCTGTTAAGACAGTTGATCTTGAATTCTTGATCATGGATCTTTTTCCTTAAACACTCGACTGAGTCTTTCGTTCTCCGCATAAATTAATGGCTCAATTTCTCCAATTTCACCCGCCATATTCTTCCTCTCGATCCCCTTCCCTCTTTCACCTCAACCTCAAAATCCCCACATTCAGCCATGGCCAAATATTGCACACCAGCCGCTGTCCGGTTCGTTTCCCCATCAAACCATTCTCCGCACTCGCGGCGAGCGCCGCCGAACCCGGCGGTCGCCTCTCTCCGCTGATCAAACTCGCCTCCGTCACCGCACTCAAACCCTACCTGCAACCGGAATGGCGGCCGATCCTCTCCGGATGGCTGTGCAGCGCCGTTTCTGTCTACTCGCTTTCCAAAATCGTCCCTTTGGCCGGAAAACTCTCCTCCGCAATGGGCGCTGCGAGTTTGATGGGCACAAGGAAGGATATTCTGGTGTTGGGGGCTTTTGTTCTGACTAGAATCGTGGCGAATTATTTGCAGGAGGCTTTTCTGTGGGAGGCAGCGTTGAGCTGTGTGTACGAGATTAGGGTTCATGTGTTCAATAGGGTTTTGCAGAGGGATTTAGGGTTTTTCGAGAGTGAAAGAGGAATTTTGCCTGGGGATGTTGCGTACCGGATCACAGCGGAGGCCGAAGATGTAGCTGACACAGTGTATTCTCTTATCAATGTGAGAATCAGTAGTTAGTTAGTTATATAATTCATTTTGTGTGACCATGAGTTAAGTACTGTTATGTGATTCTGTGTTCAATGGGTTTGTGGGTGTGAGATTATGGTTACATTGTACACTCACTAAAATTTGCCTTTTGTGATAGATTCCACATGATCTCAAATTCTTTAACTAGATCGAGCATTTCTTGTTTTCCCCCTCACCATGCAAGTTTTCGCGATTTGTTTGGAATTTGGTGGTAAAGCTTTAGTTTAGAGGTTCTTATTGACTTTTATGTTTGCCATCTCCCTGAACCATCACATGGATTCGGAAGACAATTATACCAGGAAAGATCTTGTTTTGTTCTGTATATTGTTATATTATGATTTTGAAGTTTAATCACTATAGTAGTTGTTTATAACTTGCTCTTCTTTTGATATTTGTTCAACAGACAATTGTACCGAGCACTCTACAGTTATCAGCTATGGCATCTCAGATGTTGATCATAAGCCCCATGCTGTCTCTAATTTCTGCTTTGGTAAGGCTTTTAATATCAATTTTCTCTTCCCTTATTGTGAATCTTTTATGTGGTAGAATTAAATAGATGAGGCAATCTGTTTGTGTTTTTACTCTCAGGTGATTCCCTCAATGACTCTCTCAATTGGATGTCTAGGAGAAAAGCTTCGTGCACTATCCAACATGGCGGATCTTAGTACGGCTGCTCTGTCAGCTTACCTAAATGAGGTGTAATAGAATCTACCATTTAAAATGTCAGCTGACAACATGCACTCAATCTGTCATTTAAAGCTGGAGTTTGATTCTGAATTATTCTCATTGAAATAATTCTGCAACTGCAATTGAACCATGAATTTTTATATCCATCCCTGCTAATGCATGATGGTACATCTTTTTAAAACTAACAAGTTTCACTTCAGTTACTAATTACTTTTTTTTTTTATACATATGATAAAGTTTATGTCTAATGATTTCTTGGAAATGAGACCGTATTAAAGAATTGTTACAGTCAGTTTTGATGCTGCATTTTCTTTGTTCTATTTTCTGTTGAGAAACTTAACAACGTTTACCTTACGCTTTTGTTTTAGGTATTCCCTTCAATTCTTTTTGTGAAGGCAAACAATGGTGAATCCAATGAGCGTATTAGGTTCCAGTCGCTTGCTTCTGCTGACCTTTCTGCGTGTTTGAAAAAGAAGCAAATGAAGGTTTTGATCCCTCAGATAATACAAATGATGTTTTTTGGAGTTTTACTCATTATAGGTGCCTGCTCACTGTTGGTTTCAAGAGGCTCATTCGATTGTTCCGCCATAGGTTCTTTCTTGACATCGCTGATTCTTTTGATTGGCCCAGTTCAGGTAATTTTACGTATTTTGTTTACTCTATCAGTAACTAGTTACTTCTCTGTATTTTTATTCCTTCAATGCCTATTTTTAGTTGGCTTCGCTAATATTATGACATTTATTTTTACTAAATTATTTGAGGTACATTTATCATATATATATTCTGTACAGATAACTGCTGTATAGATAACTGCAGTTCTAATTCTTTTATGTCCTTTTCTTCCTTTTTTAGGCCCCCCGTTTTATGCATATATTATTAATCTTCTGAGAGGTGTATAACATTTTTATTATGTTTCTCTGATTGGTATGAGCAAATACACTTACATACAATGTTACATCAATTTTTAAACTTTGTTAGAAAGGTTCAGGGTCAGCACGCTCTAGTATTTTCCTCATAATCTATGCAAAAGGTAAAAGTAGAGTAATGATTTTACTTATTCATTTTAGCATTTTGATTGTCTGGGATGATTTCGCTATCCATCTTTCTAATGTATGTTTATCTGAAAATAAAGAATTATGCAGGGTGTGGGAAAAGCATACAACGAGTTGAAACAAGGAGAACCAGCTATAGAGCGGTTGTTTAATTTGACCTTGTTCAACTCAAAGGTCGATTTTTGTGATGCTACACACTCTTTATATTTTTATCATTTCTAAGATTACTGCATTATTTTCATTTTCAGTATAGATTATAAGAACACCTCTTTACATTAGACTGATTTAGTTACATATGAAGCATGCAAACCAGATGATTGAGAAACCAGATGCACTTGATTTAAATTCTGTTGCTGGTGAAGTGAAAATTTGTGACCTCTCGTTTTCATATGGAGAGGCTTTGGCACCTGTTTTGAACTGCCTCGATCTTCATATCAAAGCTGGTGAGACAATTGCTCTAGTTGGCCCATCGGGTGGCGGCAAGACGACACTTGTGAAACTTCTGCTTCGTTTATATGAACCTCTTTCTGGTGGGTAGTTGAAAATTGAAATAATTCTTATTGATAAGATAGGACCACATTTTTCCCCTCTTTATAGTTTAGTGACTGAAGTTTTATGAGATTTCATTTGCAGGTTCGATATTGATAGATGGCCATGATATTCGAAATATTCGGTTAGAGAGCTTAAGGAGACATATTGGTCTGGTCTCTCAGGACTCAGTATGTTTGTAGTGAATTTTGAATAATCCTGCCTGATGAAGCATAAATTATCGTAATATAAATGTCCCGGACTGTTGCTCACTGACGGAGTTTCTGATTTATTTTCTTTTTTTTTTTTCTTTTTTCACCTTCAGGTACTTTTTTCAGGAACTATAGCTGAGAACATTGGGTACAGGGATTTAATAAGCGGCATTGATATGGACAGAGTAGAAATTGCTGCTAAAACTGCAAATGCTGATGAGTTCATAAAATGTCTTCCCGATCAGTATGAAACCAATGTCGGGCCCAGAGGCTCGAATTTCAGTGGCGGCCAAAGGCAAAGGTGAGAATTTTGTGTGGACATGTTCAGTTACTTATTTAACGCTCGGAATTTAGTGCCCTATGTTTTTTTTCCCCCTTGAAGTTTTTTTTTTTTTGTTTTTCAATCGCAGGCTAGCAATTGCAAGAGCACTCTATCAGAACCCATCTATTCTTATTTTAGATGAAGCAACTTCTGCATTAGACAGCCGATCTGAGCTACTGGTTAGACAAGCTCTTCAACGCCTAATGCAAAACCGCACGGTAGAACTCACGTTTGCGTGCTAAAATTATATTTCAACTTACGGAACTTTCAAATTGTTAGAGACTGCACCTCTTTTTGAGTTAAAGTAGTTTAAATTTCTATTTTGGCGCTTAAATCGATGGTTCTCAGGTGTTGGTCATTGCACATCGGCTGGAAACTGTGCTTATGGCAGAAAGAATATTCTTATTAAACAATGGGAAGCTGCAGCAACTGAGTCATTCTGCTCTGAGGGATGGGCAATTGAGTCAATCTGCTCACTTGCGACTGCACGTGTAATTT
This sequence comes from Striga asiatica, assembly GCA_008636005.1. Lineage (NCBI taxonomy): Eukaryota > Viridiplantae > Streptophyta > Magnoliopsida > Lamiales > Orobanchaceae > Striga > Striga asiatica. Next base: position 2,380,308 of record BKCP01006183.1, read on the forward strand.
TGTACTTTGGACATTATTCGAGTCTTTTAAGTTCGTAATACCACAAGTAGTTCGATCATAGGGTTCTAGTCTAGGATCTTGAGTTCGTTTTTCTGACTGCTGATTTTGTGAATTTTTTGAAATAATTTTGAGTTTTTATCTGTTTGACAGATACACTATGATCTGCGTTCACATGCTTAGCAATGCTGAACAGTGAAAACTTGATGAGATTTGAGAGAGAATAAAATTTGGGTTGAATTTTTATTTTATAATATTTATGCACAATTCTGAAATTCAAATAATGGTTTAAACTAGTAGATGACATGTAATTTTTCGGGTTGCACTATTTAATTATTCTACAACTCAAATCTTTTATTTTTTTGTACTCAGGAGCAAAATTATATGTAACAGTGGAGTGATGTTTATCAAACCCAATGATAGGAAATTAGATATATATCTAAAACACATTTATTCATCCATAAAAAAGATATATTGTTTATTCTCTTCACTTTTTTTTTTTTAATTTATCCAACTCACATTTTCTAATATATTTTTTAAGTTAAAAATTAATAATTACTGTACATTTATCTATAAAATCAACTATTATATATTTATAACTACATAAATTATTATTTCAATATTTATCTATTATATCAAAATTAATTGTTATTCTTATTATATCAATAACTAGCGCGTAGTCCGTGCGATGCACAAGATGGTATATTTTCCTGAAATGTTTAACGTGTGAAATATTAAAAATAATATAATTTATATATATGTAACAAAAATAAATGGATTGCAAAGAAGGGAAAAAAATATAAATTATTGAACACTTTCTTTGTGAAGTAAAATTGTGAAGCTTTGATATATTTGATAATGAATAGAAAAGTATGAGATACTACCTGCGGACTGTTGAGATAGATGAGAAGATTTACTTAGAATATATAGAATAAATATTGAGATAATGATTTACCTTTTGCCTAGTATATATAAAATTAATATTGACATGATGTGGGAAAATTATGACGAATTATGACATAAATTCGTTTAAAAGTTAGTAGAAAATATTAAAAAATTAGATTTATTTTTTATTTTTTAAATCCTTACAGTAATTCGTACGCTCCCTTTCATACGCTTAATTTATCAAGTTTACACATACAAATCAAAATTAATGCAACTCGAAATATTATATAACAAATAAAATGAGATTTTTTATCCAACATTTAGTATATTGCCAGAAAATCTTTTATAAATCTTATTCTCTTTTTATGCACATAGATATTAAAGAATGAGTAAAAAAATTATCTAAATATGTTTAAAAGTATCTAATATTATATGTGTTAACAATGTTACAACCAAAAGACATTAAGAATACGTAGACTATTATATAACATATGTGAAAGTATTAAAATATTTTATATTATTATCGAAAAATGTGAAATTACCTCAATTCTGTCTAGACTATTTTATAAGAAAAATATATATACTTAAAGTTAGCGTAGACACACATATATATATCATTAAAGTTTGCCAACTAACATGTTTAAAAGTATATACGATTTTATATATAAAAACACGTTTAAAGTTTACATATTTTACAAAAATTAGACTGCTCTCAGTTTATATAAAGTTTGTTTTGTTGCTCTCATATTCGGATAACGTATTAAATGCACCTACGATACAAATTTATAAATATTAATTAAAATAATTTTCTAAATTATATAAAATTGAAATAACAAAGGTAAATATTACCTGTTCATCATGAAACAGTATATGGAATGCGTTACAGCTCTCCCGTTCGTGATGGGTTTCAATAATGCGGGATGCTGTCAAACGAAAAAAAAGTTTGTTTCTTTTGTTAACGGAATCAAGTATACCCCAGCCTGGCAGCATTACATTGTATATGCAATGAAAAGCCTGGAAGCATTATATTGTATATGCGATGAACAATTATTCTCTGTATTTTTTTTCTCTGAACTCGTGAATGATGAATTGTAATGGTGGTAGTGAATATCCTTTTATACAATTTTTTATTAACCAATAAGATAATTATAGATTGTATTTGGATAGATAGTAAGTCCCATGATTTTTGCAACGGACAATCAATGTCACATATTTTTTATTAACCAAAAGTGATAAGATAGTTATGGATTGTATTTGGATAGATAGTAAGTCCCATGATTTTTGCAACGGACAATCAATTTCACATGCTTAATTAACGGAAATATCACCATTATTAAGGAGAATATCCATTTGCTTAATTAACGCAAATTTCTTGCTAAATTAACGAAATATCCACTGCCTTTTCACGATTTTTCTTCCGATTTTAAAGTAGAATACATAAATATATTTTTGCCAACTCAATTATTTTTAAGTTTCTAGAAAAGGATTTTTACATCAAGCTTTTAGATATAGATCATATCAAAATATATTCAATCGCTTAATAAATGACGAAAATTAAAGCGGGAACTTTTGCCGCCAATCGCAGCTCTCAACTCTGCTCCTTTGATTTTTTTTCACTCAAATATAAAAGGTAAACACACCCGTAAACCCTAATCATCTTCTTCATTTTCCCCGGCGCTTGGTTTTCGCTAATCGATAAAACTAATAGTACAGTTTTTCGACACACAAAAAGAGCATGGACACTTCAAATCCGGCGGTTTTCGTGAACGCGGAGCTGCTCCGTCTGTACGTTGGCCGGAGAGTCCGCGCCGTGATTCAGGTGCTCAGATCGGACGGCGGTGGGTCCGTCGTTGGGAAATCGACGGATGAGCAGCAGATTGTCATCAAGGGCCGGCCCCCTGCCCCGCTTTCAACCTTCGTCGAGGTCATCGGCATTGCCGACAGCAACCAGTCCATTCAGGCCGAGATTTGGACCAATTTCGGCGATAATTTCGGTATTTGAGCATCTCTGGACTTCTGATCAAGCTTTCAGCTTAATACTGTTATTTTCGGGTCATTTTCTTTCTTTTGTGTGTGTGCTTGATGTCTGCATCTTCATCGTTTGAAATTGGAATAGCTAGTGGCTTCTGATGGATGATTGGTGGTTCTATCGAGTTTCTTATTGGTGCGTTAGTTGATTTTCCAGATATGACATCTGTCTAGGAGCTTACGTTCTGGTGTAAAAATAATAATTTTCAGGTTTATCATCAATTACTAATGAAACTAGAAAATTTTATTTTCATCTCTGATTGTGTATACTTAGGTACACGATAAACCTTGGTATTGCGCTTTTAACGTTTTCATGTGTCCCTTAATAGTTTTATGTAGTTCTGTTTTATCAGTTTGTAATCCATCCGTACTCTAGTATGAAATTTTGGGCTCATTTAGGAAGGTAGAAGAGTTTGCAAGCATTAATTACAAATTCTGTTGTTAAGCTGTCTTATGGTTAAAAGTTATATATTTTTAAGCAAAAATGCATCTTCATAGTACAAAATGTCTTACTCCCTCCATTTTGAAATATAAACGCTCAAAAATCAAGACAATTTTTTACATTTTTTTTTAAATATACCCTCATTGTGTTGAAATTAAGGAAGTGTGGAGTGGTTGTGATTAGAGTAAATAAGGTTAATTTAGTCAATTTATTCATTAATTAATGTCTCCTTAATACTTGTGCAATAACCTTAAATGCCTTATCTTTCAAAATGGAGGGAGTAATTTTTTTATAAACTATGATATTTTAGTTTGAAAATATGTAAATCTTTTGAAAAAGTATGATTAATTGATTCAACATGAGTTGCCTAATACTACTTTATGTTAACCACACTTATGTTCATTTCAAAATCACAGTATATGATATTCATTTTTCAAGGAAACTTGAATTAGATACTGTGCAGGCTCGTATAAAGGTTCTAAGTATGTTAACCTAGTTTGTTATGTGGAAAGTTTAGTCTTGAAAATGAGTGCCCTTGTTTTTCTCTTTGCAGAACACCTGAGTTTAATACAATTTTGTAGTTGCTCCATATTTTAATATGGTTTGCAAGTAAATTCAATCTTCTTATACTTGTTTCTGCAGATACAGCATGCTACAACAGTGTCTGTCAGCTTGCAAATGGGGAATTCAAGCACTTGTTCATCTAAAGCAGCAGTTTTATGGCACATCGAAAATCTATCACATATCTAAAGCAGCAGGTTTTTGGCACATCGAAAATCTATCACATATCAAATCCTACATGGATCTTCTTGTGTGATGTCTCGTGGGTAGTGTTCTGGCAAAGTTTGTAATGTTTATATTTCATTTGCTCACTTGTAAGAAGAATGTTTATGGGTTTGTCTGAGTATCTAAGGATTATGAATACTATTGGGAAGCTTTTCTGGGATTTTGATTCTGAATATTTGAGGATTATGAATACTTTTAGGAAGCTTACTGACAATCAGGCACACCCACAATTCAACCCAAGATTAATACTTGAAGAATGAAATCAGTTAGAAACAGTCTAAATTTCACTCTATGAATCTGCATATCTAAATTATAGCTTTGATCTTTCACAGTATCAGGTACAAGCACAACTAATAAAAAAAAAAACCCAAAAAAGAAAGAAAAAATAAAAACAGCAATAAAGAGAAATGATTCCCTGGTGTCATAATTTAATGCATTACAGCTTACTTCCAAAGTTGGGAATTGTAGTACTTTTACACATACCAAACTAAAACAAATTATTCGATGAGAAGAAAATAGGCGATTGCTAAGATAACGAAAAAGGGCAGCAGCTACACGAGCAGTAACTAACCCCAAATCATAGTCAATATCGAAACATGAACAAACAAAATGACTAAAATACCTTCAAAGAAAAACCGAATCATCTTCGGGCGGCTCAATCCACACACTCTCAAACGGGTCTTGTTCACCCCAATCATAACACTGCTTCCTTGGGTAGTACCTGCCATTATCAAGAGAATACGAGACACAACGCTTCCCATAAAACCGAACCTTTGAGAAATAAACATTGTTCCTCATGTCCCCAAGAAGATCCATCCTAGCTTGAGAAGACAAAAAATTCGCGAAAAGAGTCATCCCCCCCAAACTCTCCATCTCCACCCATACCTTGCTCGTCTGGTTCAGCTTATAGATAACCGGGTTCACAGCCGAGCACGTGTAAATTACGAAAATGTCCCCACCGTGCTCCGCCATGAACTTCCCTTTCCACCAATTCTTAACAAAGAAATTCTCGGGACATTTTGGCGGGGGCACCGAATGCACGGCCCACGTACTCTTCTGCGGGTCGTACACTCCAAGCCAGCCCGTTAGGCTCAGGCAGTAAAAAATCCCATTGCAAAAAACCAACTTATTCCAAATGCTGCTCACGAAAGGGAGTCGATTTTGGTAGTTGACCGTGGTCCACTCGGTGGCTCCCGGACGACAAGTGCTGACTGCCACAACAGTTGGGCTCACGTGCTTAACGGTGAAAAGTAGACAGCTTGCGGATTTCGGGCCAGCAGAAAAAGCCACTATTTGGTAAGTCAACTCTAGGCACGGCAAATTGATCGACTCGCGAGTGTACGGGCAGAAAAAGAAGACCGTTTGGTTTCTGGGTTTATACAATAGGAGCCACCCGTCTTTTGCGTAGCAAATCCTAGAGCCGTGAAGCTCGGGAAGCTCGAGCCAGTAGGTTTTTCGGTGGGAAGGGTCGTAAAATTCGTAGAGGTCGCCGAATTTCGGGAAGAACATGAGCCATGGAGGCTTGTTGGCCATGCGGACGTTTAGGGCGGTTTTGAGCCATGTTTTGCAGACGGCTGAGGCTCGGATATTGTCTCTGAGAGTTAGTTGGGAGAGGATAAGCTCGAGAAGCTCGGTTGGAATCTTGGAATGAGTCTCTTGCTCGTCTGGGTGAATGCTATCTGTTTTCTTGGTGTCTTTGAGTGTTTCGGCCAATCTGGAATTCGTGGGATTTCGAAAAGATTCAAACATTTTTTGAAAAATAAAATTCAACAGAGCAGGACAATACTAAAGTAAGCCCAGGTAAAATTGATTTCTTGAACCATTTGTTTGCTTCCCAGGATATGAAATAAATACACGATCACGCGATTATACAACAGAATACCGTCATTTTGCTAGGAACAAAATAAAAACATCGATCTCGATCAGAGCACCTTTTTACAATGAATACAGCAGTTTGTTGGAACTCATACAGGAAAATTAAAGGCCGTGAAACCTGGTAAAAACTACAAACCCATGTGTCTATCTATATCAAATCCCCAAATTATTCATCTTTCAGTGAGGAAATTGAAGAAATTAGTTCAAGAGCCTGAATTTTGCCAAGAAAAGAATATGACAACCAATGGGTTTAATAAACAACAGCTACAACCAAAATGCAATTGGACACATCAATCTGGCCTGATCTTGAACCCAATTGCACAAAAACAGTCAGAGTGATGGATGAGCACAAACAGTAACCCTAATGCACAATTCAATTGGTAAAAATGACGCAATTTCCAAAATTGGCCCAATTAAACATTCACCCAATCTTCAATACTCCTTACACAGTCAAATCCGATCTCTCACTGACTAATACAGACTTTTCCGACAAAGCAAACACAAAATTTCCCCCCGATTGAAGGGCCCGATCAATTCAACCCACAAAACAAGTGCCTGATTGGTTAATTGAGGAGGTCCCATCACACAATTTCTTATTTTTCAGATATAAAAAGGTTTAATTGAGGTTAGCATATGTACAGACAACCCATAACTCGATCCAACGATCACAGAAATGAAACAGAACCAAATCAAAAACTGAAAAAAAATAAAAGCAAGAAACTCACAATTTCATTTTCTTTCTTCTTCTTCCAGCCATGATGTGCGTAGCCAAGATTGAATTTTTCACAGTAAAAAATGGATCTTTTAGCGTTTCGTCAAGAAGGGATAGGGGTTATGAAAGAGAGGGTGAACAGAAGGGAAAGAATGATTGCTGTCAGTGTGTGAGATTGCTACCAAAAACCTGTTCCCCATAACACGTGTGGCCTTTAACGGTGCGTCTCGGGCAGTTTACGGTGGGCTTTTGGTCCTTGCAAAATGGCCTCCAATGGCTAAACGACACGTGGAGACGGTATCAGTTATCTGGTCGTGAATAAATAATTTTTATTGTATGAAATATTTCTTCTTTTTACTGGGCAGAGTAATAATTTCTGTAGTGGAAGTCAAAGGTATGGCTATCTAATTATTTACTGAAGATTTTTCACTTTTAGTCGGTGGGCAAGTGATTGATGCTATGTGATTTTGTGCGGGGGAAAAAGGAGTATTGTAGTATTTGATATTGTTGAAATTTGTGTTGGATAAAATATATTTCGTTTTTCGCAAAAGAGTATATGAAATGTGACTGGTAAATATGATATTATATATATGGCACCTGTGTATAGTATTGAGTAGTGACACAGATTGGATTTTGGTAATTTCCACTTATATTTTTTAATACATACAGTTAATATGAGTGAGAGTAAATTGTATGCTATTCATATTTAACCTTTTATGCCGCGTTTTATTCTAGTACAGTAGTACTACAGCACATAAGTATTACATTGGTTCTAGGTTTTTAAAAAAAGTAAATAAGTGGAAATAGAAGTGTTTAATTTAAATTTAAATTAAATTATATGTTTATTTATATTTAAAATGACACTATTCGTTTGAAAGCTTTGCCTTTTTTATTTTATAATAATTTTCCCAACTCATGTCATACAACAACTTTATAAATAAATTTATTTAAGTGATAAAAAATGTAATTATATATTAATATTAATAGATAATTAAATTTCTACAGTAAGTCAAATATATTTATTTATTTATTTATAATATAATGATATATGGATGTTAAATTAAATCCCGTCAGTCAATTATTAGTTGAATATATCATTTGTGAAAACTCATAGCAAATAAAAACTTATTAATTTTTGAAATATATTAATAATTTAAGTTAATCAAGTATTTTGTAATCATAAAAGTCCTAGTATGCATGATAGAAATTCAAATCGACACGGGTACTCCAAAATATCCCAAATTGACATATAAAATTACGATTTCCTAAAGTTGACATATGTGCTTTAAAAGTTCTTTGTTTACCTATGTTGGGAAAAATACGCTGAAATTTCCATGAAGTCGGATCTATAAAAGTGAAATAAAAAAGAAAATTGGACACGCCAAATTGATAACGGTGTTCGGCCAATAATGCCTACGTCTCCGAACTACTGCAGATATTTTGTTAAGAAAAGAAAATACACTCGTGTTTACAAACACTCTCAAACTCACTCACAACTCACAACTCAAATACACACAGAAGCCAAATTCTTGCTTCTTGCTCACACCCTTTTTCTCTCTCTCTTTTTTTTCTTTCTTGGTGTTGTTCTTTTTGTTGTGGTGTTTTTGCTTCATCATCTTCCCCTCTATTTATAGATGGGGATTGCACAATTTTTTCCACATTTGTGTACTCAATTTTCCACAAGATGGTGCTGCAATTGTGAATGCTCCATTTTTTTTTTCTTTGGCTGCTTGTCAAATGAAATCTTTTGACTCAACAATCTCCCACTTGAGGACTAATTTCAATCTGTCCTCACACCTCAATCACTGCAGTAGTCTTCTCGGTCTGTTATTCTAGCAGGCCAACTGAAGTTGAGCACAACTTCAGTTTGTCAATGGTCACCACTTTCGTTAGCATATCTGCTGGGTTCTTGCTTTCTACAATCTTGTTCAAAGTCAACACTTCATCCTCGAGAAGAGATCTGATGAAATGATATCGTATGTCAATGTGCTTAGTTCTGGAGTGAAACACTGAGTTCTTTGCCAGATGTATTGCACTCTGACTGTCACTGTGCAAGACACTCTCTTTTTGAGTGAAACCCAACTTTGCTAACAATCCTTGAAGCCATATCAATTCTTTACTGGCTTCTGTCACTGTTACATACTCAGCCTCTGTAGTGGATAGAGCAACAATCTTTTGTATCCGCGACATCCAACTAACAGCTGTAGCTCCGACAGTGAAAACATAACCGGTGGTGCTTCTTCGGTGATCAACTTCACCTCCAAAGTCTGCATCTACGTAGCCCTGTAACTTTAGATCTCCTTTTCTAAAGTACAAACATTTTTCTGTTGTGCCTCGTAGATATCTCAAAACCCATTTGACTGCTTCCTAATGAGCTTTTCCTGGATTTGACATAAACCTGCTAACAACTCCCACTGCATGGCCAATGTCTAGCCTCATACAGACCATCGCGTTCATCAAACTTCCAATGGCTGAAGCATAAGGAATCTTAGCCATGAACTCTTCTTCTTCCTTTGTTTGAGGAGACTGATCCTTGGATAGACGAAAATGACTGGCCAAAGGTGTACTGACTGACTTAGTCTTGTCCATGTTAAATCTCTGCAAAACACGGTTGATATACTCCGCATGAGATAACTGCAAAACTCCCTTTTGCTTATCTCTCGTGATTTGCATTCCAAGAATCTTCTTTGCTGGGCCTAAGTCCTTCATGTCAAATTCTTTTGATAACTGCATCTTTAATTTTCTGATGTCCTTTATATCTGATCCCGCTACTGACATGTCATCAACATAAAGTAGCAAGATGATATAGCTGGACTCATACTTCTTAAAGAAGCAACAGTGATCAGCATTGCACTTCTGGAATCCTTCCTTGTGCATGAAGCTTTCAAACTTCCTATACCACTGTCTTGGAGCTTGTTTCAGGCCGTACAAGCTCTTCTTCAATTTGCACACCATATCCTTCTTTCCATCTGAAAAACCTTCAGGTTGGTGCATATAGATCTCCTCATGTAGGTCTCCGCGAAGAAATGCAGTCTTCACGTCTAATTGCTCTAGGTAGAGCTCTTCGCTAGCCAAAAAACTTAACATAGTTATGATAGTATTGAGCTTTACAACTGGAGCAAAGATTTCAGTGTAGTCAACTCCTTCTTTCTGCTGAAATCCTTTGACAACCAGTCGGGCTTTGTATCTCCTGGAACCATCATGGCCTTCCTTCACCCGATACACCCATTTGTTGTGAAGTGCTTTCTTTCCTATAGGTAACTTGACTAGTTCCCATGTCTGATTTGAGATCAAGGACTTCATCTCGTCCTTCATGGCAAGCTCCCACTTGCTAGCATCTGTGGTTTAACAAGCCTCCATATAATTTTCAGGCTCCCCTCCATCAGTCAGCAGCATGTAGTCCATGTATCTCCTGTTAGGCACGTGGGGCCGAGAGGACCTTCTCAATACAGAAGCTGGAGTAGGAGGTTCTGATTGCACATCACTTTCTTCATTTGATTCCTCTGACTGAGGACTCCTTACTATAGGAATGTCTAGGATATCTTTCACCTCTGCATAAACTGGCCCACTCGCTTCTGAGTTGCTGGCACTTGTGTTATGCCGGTCCTTGTACATCACTCTTTCAATAAAGATGACATCTTTGCTGCGGATCATCTTTTTGTTTTCATTATCCCATATATGGTAGCCAAACTCATCTTCATCATAACCAAGAAAGGTACACTTCTTTGATTTTGGATCAAGTTTGTTTCTACCATGATCACTGATGTGCACATATGCTACACACCCGAAAACTCTAAGATGTGAGAGTTTTACTTCTTTCCCGCTGCATACCTCCTCTGGTAACTTGTGATTCAGTGGTACCGATGGACTTCGATTGATCAAGTAAGTTTCTGTGTTGACTGCTTCTGCCCAGAACTGCTTTGGTAGGCCTGACTGCACACGCAAGCTTCTGGCTCTTTTAGTCAACTTTTGATTCATACGCTCAGCTACACCATTGTGTTGTGGCGTACCAGGCACGGTTCTCTCCATTCTGATCCCGTGCTCATAGCAAAACTTCTTGAATCTGGTGGTTACATATTCACCACCATTGTCGGATCTGAGCTTCTTGATCTTCAAGCCTGTCTCATTTTCCACCATAGCTTTCCAAATCTTGAAACCTTTAAATACTTCTGACTTGTGTTTCAGAAAGTAAACCCATACCTTTCTGGAGTGATCATCGATAAAAGTCACGAAGTATTGCTTCCCACCAACGGATGGGACAGTCGTTGGACCCCAGACATCAGAGTGGATGAGCTCAAGCTTCTCCTTCTTTGGGGTTCTTCTACTTGTCTGAAAGCTGACTCTCTTCTGCTTTCCAAATATACAACCTTCACACATGTCAATTTCTATTGACTGGAGGCCTGATAATTTTCCTTTTGAGTGAATGATCTTCATCCCTTTTTCACTCATATGCCCAAGTCTTTGGTGCCATATATTGGAATTTTCATTTGCTACAACTGCAATCAGATGACATGCTCCTATTTTCTTGTAAAGAGTACCACTCTTTTTGCCTCGAGCAATTGTCATCGCACCCTTTGAAATCTTCCAATCATCACCATGGAAGATTGTCGTGTAGCCTTTCCTGGCTAGCTGGCCCACGGAGATTAAATTCTTCGTTAGGTCGGGAATATGTCTGACATTTTTCAATTCCCATACAGACCCGCTCAGCTTGATTTTTATTGCACCTTTCCCTACAACCTCACATGATTGCTCATTACCAAGGTAAACTTTACCAAGATTTCCAGGAACATAATTTTCGAATAGTTCCTTCTGTGAGGTAGCATGAAAGGATGCTCCAGAGTCCAACACCCAAGACTCTTCTCTGTTCTCCAAAGAACATATCAGCATATCTCCTCCAGAGGCTGAAGCAATATTTGCCTCTTCTTTTGCCTCGTGACCCTTCATGCACTCTTGCACTGGTTTCTGTAGTGCCCGGTCTTCCCACAATTCCAGCACTCGATCGACTTTGAGTTTTGGGAACTAGGACGATTTCTGGACTTGGATCTTCTTCCCTTTGATTTGTTGTTTCTGCTTTCTTTGGTTGAACTTCTTCCTCTTGACTCTGTATTCAATACAGAAGAGGTTGATGGTTCACCCGACTCTCTCCGCCGGATCTCTTCACTGAGAACCAAATTTTGGACATCATCAAATCTCAACTTATTGTTTCCCGATGAGCTACTCACAGCCGTGACCGTAGCATTCCAACTTTCTGGTAAGGAAGACAAAAGTATTAAAGCCCATACTTCATCATCGAACTCGATCTCAACTGAACTCAAATGTATTGTAACGGTGTTGAGCTCATTGAGATGATGTGCCACCGAAGCACCTTCGGTCATCCGAAGGTTGAACAATCGCCTCATCAAATGAACTTTGTTTGAGGTTGATGGTTTCTCGTACATGTTGGAAAGAGCCTTCATGAGGCCTGCTGTCGTCTTTTCTTTTGCAATGTTAAAAGCAACATTACGGGATAACGTCAGCCGAATGGCTCCAAGAGCTTGTCTGTCAAGGAGACTCCATTCTTCCTCCTTCATGTCCTCTGGCTTCTTTCCTGTGAGTGGTTGATACATATTCTTTTGGTACCGATAATCCTCGATCTGCATCTTCCAAAAGCCAAAGTCCGCACCATCGAACTTTTCAATTTTCATTTTTCCTTCGTCTGCAACCATCACTTCTACTCTGATCTGACTTCTCTGCCGGATCGTTTCTGCAATTTTTGTGAACTACTGTGTTTCAAAACACGTTGGTAGGTTAATTGTAGCGCCGACAAAATTGGTACTATTCACGTTTTTCAACGGAATAGTAACACCACACAAAAATACAGAATTAACAATCTGGCTCTGATACCAGTTGTTGGGAAAAGTTGTTGGGAAAAATACGCTGAAATTTCCATGAAGTCGGATCTATAAAAGTGAAATAAAAAAGAAAAATTGGACACGCCAAATTGATAACGGAGTTCGGCCAATAATACCTACGTCTCCGGACTACTGCAGATATTTTATTGGGAAAAAGAAAATACACTCGTGTTTACAAACACTCTCAAACTCACTCACAACTCACAACTCAAATACACACAGAAGCTAAATTCTTGCTTCTTGCTCACACCCTTTTTCTCTCTCTCTTTTTTTTCTTTCTTGGTGTTGTTCTTTTTGTTGTGGTGTTTTTGCTTCATCATCTTCCCCTCTATTTATAGATGGGGATTGCACAATTTTTTCCACATTTGTGTACTCAATTTTCCACAAGATGGTGCTGCAATTGTGAATGCTCCATTTTTTTTTCTTTGGCTGCTTGTCAAATGAAATGGGCGCAACCCTTCTTTTGACTCAACAACCTAAAGATAAGAATAGATCTCACTAACATTTTTTTTTAACCTAAGTGATACTAGGTTTTATATCCACTCAAAGCTGAAAAAAAGTTCAAATACATATCCCCTTGTATTTACACAAACCACCAAAGAGAAATACAATTATATAAATAACAATTAAAAACCCCGCAAAAAGGGGACAAAAAACTTCTACACTAAAGACTACCACCCGGACACAACCAGGAAAAGAAAAAAAAAACACAGCTACACAAACGATGATAATACCTCCTCACCGGCCATCACTACTGCTATACAACCTAACATACACACCGATTCCAAACCAAAAACTAAAACAAAAATTGCAAATCAAAAGCCCATAGATCTGAAAACACTGGTTTGGACTCGAACTACTAACCAGATATGATGAAACGAAGCTCGATAAGAGGGAGTAACTTTCACCAATATTTTTTATATATTTGAAATGTAATCATGATGTTTTTCAGCATTCGATCAATATATGCATCTTTAAGTTTAAAATAAGTGAAAGAGTTATATTTTTGGCAATAAAGTTCAAAAATTAATACAAGTGGAGATATGTTATTGCAAGCATGATCTATAAAAAGGGAAGTTCTTTTATACTTTATACTCTCGAATATTTTTATAAATATGAATTGATTTTATATTACGTATGTGTGATTTATTTTTGATTATGTTATTTCAGGAATGAATATGCATGGATGAAGAGTGGCGTGCATGAAGAGGAAATCTTGGAGTAAGATAGAGGAGATATTCACTTACCAAAATCCGAGGGACTCAACCAAAAGGAAATCGGATAAAAGAAGAAATGTTACTTGGAGAGGACGCCACACCTAAAGATTGTATATATACCCTAGTTGAAGATTGAAGACGGCTGCTGAAAATCATCATTCATCATATATTCTTCAAGCTTCACAATCGAGTGTGTTTTTTATTTTATATTGTTTTAGTTCTTTAGTGTTCCTACGAAACTAAAGACTGAAACTGTTTTTCATTTTTCAATTGAACTATTTTCATACTTTACACTTAGGGATTAAGTGTAGGATAAAAAGTCCACAGGACGTGGCCGGAGAATTAGTTGATAGGATCGTGTATAGGTGTGGCTAGACTAGAAGGGAGTTCAAGTCGTGTAAGTCCAAACTATGCAATGTTACGGTTTATCAATGAAAGAGCTCTGAGGGGAAGTGAGACACTTCCCTGAAGAGTTTTATATCTTTGGTTATTGCTTCTGCTATTTTAAACATTTACTTGTGTTTTTACAAAGTTGAGCGCACTCGCGATAAATCATACATTTCAATAAGGATTTTATTATTTATATATATAATTCTAGGCAAAATTTTTAATAAAACTCTTTTCGTTTTCCCNCATGCCAACTACTTTGTCTTTATTCTGTTCTTTGCTATGTTGGAGAGAGAATTTATTATTATTATTATTATTATTATTATTATTATTATTATTTCAGCTGTGGTGGCAACTTCTACAAGCCGCACACCGTCCTCTTCCTCCCTTCCTCGCGTTTACTCCACCGCTGCTGCCACTAGCCAGGTACGTTGCATAAATCCTGTTTGTTTGTGCTTGTTTGACATCATATATGTACAGGGGCGTATCCTTATACCCACACTGGAAAAAAAAATATAACTTCTATATCCTTTAAACTCAAAAATTAGTTTAATATGTTGGGGTAGAACACCAAAACGCAGCGGACAAAAATACCCCTCCAACAAATATGGCAAGCACTACTCCAAACGAAAATAAGCCAACACAAATAAATAAAAGACGGAAAATAAAAAGGACACAAAAATTGATAACGGAGTTCGGCGAAAATAGCCTACGTCTCCGAGCACCGCCAACCGCAACGCCAAATTTACTAAACTCACCAACAAAATACAACTAGGGTTAAATAACCCACAAATTAGGATTTCCTTAATTAAGGATATCCTACCAAGAGAGGAGAGAATAGAATAAGGTGCAATTGTAACCCAAAGGCAATGGACCTATTTATACTAATAAGATCCTACACATCTTTGGTACATATCCTATGTTGGACAAAACTTAATCAAAAACTAACATAATACTCCATTAATAAAATTAAAAAACAATTCTTTATGAGAACATGAAGGGAAAAAAAAAAAAGAGATAATAGGGAAAAAATTACTATTCTTATTGATTTTGGTGAAAGTAAATCTAATCCTTATTTTTATAATTTTGATAGAATAAATTAAACTTAACATTATTGTAGTTAATTGAATGTTGTTTCTTAAAATACTATTTTGACATATTTAAATTTGTGTGTGACTGATAACTTAAATTGTAGGTATTCTAAAAGTTTGATATATTAGATAAAACATTTTATACATTGAAATTATTTTGTTATATCAAATTTTGGAGAAATATATTTATAAATATCCTTGACAAAAATTTATGTAGAAATGTTTTAAAATTAGCTACTTTAATTCAAATATACTCGAGGTGAATTGTAATATTATTGGACAAGAAAATGTAATGATCTTATTATAGAGTCATACCGAGCTATGAAAATCCATAAAATTACTATGAGTGTATATTTTTGTATTTATATTTTGTTACGATGTATTATATTTCTTCTCTAGAAACAAATAGGCCCCCACTCATTTTATGAGCTAGATCCGCCCCTATATATGTATTGGATTTGCGACATGAACTTGAGATATTTTCTGGTTAAAGTTACATTTGTATTAGTGATTTGCGGTTGTGATTCATAAGGAAGGGAAAACCTTTGATTGTGCTGTGAAGAATACAAATAAATGTGCTCGAGGGATTGTGAGTGAGCTGGGGGAAGGCATCTGCTTATGTGGTTCTATTGTAGAAAGTAATCAAGCTGTAGAAAGTAAACAAAACTTCAAATCTATATATATATAAAAAAAAATAAAAATAAAAATAAAAAATAAAAAAAAATAAAGAACAGAACGTTCGAATCAAATGTAGGAACCACAATAAGAAACCTTAGTTTAACATTCAATGTGAGAATATTCTTCTACCATCCTGCATCATGACAACGAAAATAGGATAGCCACATTTTTTCTTCAGCGAACTAGTTAAATGATCATTATTGTACAGCTGTTGGTGGAGTTAGTAAAAAGCAGCGGTTATATGGGGTTGGGAGTTTTGGCGCCTCATAGGTATCTTTTTTTTTTCTTTAATTCTCAAGTTTCCTGTGAATATATCGTTTGTAAACTTATATTTACAATCAAGAACTTGTTGCTCTTATATTTGTTTCAAAGATATTAGCAGGAAAGTTATCTCGGATTTCAGAAGTTGATATAGCGCGCATTCGTGAGGAGGGAAGAGCTGAGGGTCGGGCTGAAGTGCAACAAATCTTAGATAAGTATAAGGGTGAAGTGCAACAAAAGTTTGATGACATGGATAAACGGTTTGAGATGATGATGGCCCGCATAAACACATCAGAGAGCACACCTTCTGGATGCTCGTAGAGTCGTGTTGTAGTATTCGTGGTTAGATGACATTTATTTTGAACTGGATGGAATATATTTTATTAGAAGTTTGTTTTTAGTTAGATTAACTGAATTATGTGTGGATTTTAATTTTCTGGATTAACCGAGTTGGATGAATGATATTTTATGTTGTGTTGTTTCGTTGGGAAAATTTGTTCGTATTCATTTCGTTAGGTAATAACTTTGGAAAAATATATGTTGGAAATATGTTGATTCCCCGAAATTTTGTTTGGAGAATTTTTTGTTGATAATTTGTTGGTCAAATATCAATTGTTACTATGTTGGGGAAAATCTATTGGTAATCTGTTGGAAAAAAAATCCGTTGGTAATCTGTTGCTAAAATATATGTTGATAATGGTAAAAGAATTGTTGGTAATCCGTTGGTAATCTGTTGATAAAATATTGGTTGGTAATCTGTTAGGAATACACCCATTGGTAATCCGTTAAGAAGAAATTTGTGGGTAATCCCTTGGCAAAAATATGTTAGTAATCTGTTGGAAAAAAATTGTTAGTGATCCGTTGGTAATCCGTTACTAAAATGTCGTTGGTATTCTGTTGGTAACTAGTCGTTGATAACCCGTTGGTAATGTGTTGGGAAAGTATCCGTTGGTGATCCGTTAGAAAAATATCCGTTGGTAGTCCGTTAGAAAATCCGTAAATAAATTGTTAGCTTTCTGTTAGTAATTTACCAACGGAATTATTTTGCAACTACGTTTTCTGTTGAGAATCTGTTGACAATGTCATGGAGCTTTTCCGTTGCAAATCCGTTGATAAGCTGTTGAGAATTTACCAACAGATTGTATTTTCCGTTGGTAAACGTTTAGCAACAAGGCATATAGCAACAAAAATATTTGTTGGTAATCCGTTGGAATTCTGTTGTGAAACTTGATTACCAACGGATTATTCCGTTGGTAAAACATTTCTTGTAGTGACTCGTGATCACCATTTCAGTTCTTTGTTATACAGAATTGGAGGTTATATGTATTAATGTAGTTACAAAATTTTTATTTCCTTTTCTTGCTCTAGTAATATATCTATGTTTTCAAGGATTCTATTTACTTTACAACTCATTTAGTAGAAGGAAAGAATTTGATCCATTATACTTGGTTAAGGAAATTTTTCACCTCCACACCTAAATTTCAATTACAATTTCATCTATCATTTGCACGTTCGATCTATATTATTTGTATTAATTGTTCTAATATAGAATAACGGTTTGTCCTTGATCAGATACATTGGTGTTGGTCTTGTTTAAATTGTTTCTTATCGTCGCCCTCAAAGATGCTTTCTTGGCTCTTGCCAATTTTTGAAGATCAACTTGAGAGGTGTATAGACATAAAAATAAAAATGAAGTGAAAACCGATCCTTTCGATTGGCTGATTTATTAGTCAAGAAATGTATTTTCCCGAAATTCATTTCACCTTTTAATTTTTAGTTAATGTTCGTGTGAGGGATTGAATATTCAACTGGTTGATCTCTCATCTAAAACTGGATTTTCGTGTTTTTCAGATTGGCCTAGGAAAAAAATTTTAGACCTTAGTTCCACATTTCATTTACTGCGCTTCCTGATTCATGCAAGTGGAATTCTGTTTAATTGCTCAACAAAACCTCAATCACCAGAGGAAATAGCTAGTGTACCACAAAATCAGTATAATACACTGTTGACATGCAAAAACTTGAAAAATTAGAGAAGATGGGGGAAAAAGAAAAAACAATACAACACCAAAAANAAGGGAAACTCGTCAAAATCTCTCGTTGAAACTTTAGTTCTTTTTACCTCTATTACGTTTAGAGGCTACCACAGTCCATCCATCATCTAACTTAGGAACACTTGGCTCAGGATTCATAGTGCCCTTTTGGGTGTGATTAGATTGCAATTGTGGATCATCATCAACATCCATCTCCGTTGAATTTTCTCCAACTAGAATATTGTCATCTTCATCATCATCATCATCATCACTATCATCATCATCATTGCTGCCAGACTAGCATAAGAGAAAATGATACTTTTTAAATAAAGCAAATATATGGGTCTCGGCTAAATATTAAGGAAAAGTATATTCAGCGAGTAAAATAAATAGTAGATCGAATAAAACAATTGGAACAAGAAAGCAAATAGCAACACAAAACACTGGCCATTAACATGGAATATATTTCATAAAAATGAAATTACAAATAGAATTGTAGCTACCTGTCTGTTATAAGAGATAGTTGGGACATTTGATTCTCTCAACGTCTTTATGGAGTCAAAATTTCCTTCTAAACA
This sequence comes from Striga asiatica, assembly GCA_008636005.1. NCBI lineage: Eukaryota > Viridiplantae > Streptophyta > Magnoliopsida > Lamiales > Orobanchaceae > Striga > Striga asiatica. The sequence continues at coordinate 2,399,166 of BKCP01006183.1, forward strand.
TTCTTCACGCATGAACATTAACTTTTCTGCTATCTGCATAAGTTCTTGTTAGAAGGGGATAAAGCGGAACAAAATATACATCAGACAGCATTTAAAAGACTGGCATAAACGCAATATACAGAAAACCTTCACGTAAGCAGTACATTTAAGTTTCTCATTTTGTATATTGAAACTGGAGGACGAAACCCTTCAAATATTCTATCAACTTATACGAGAATTTACAACAAGATTCTCCTACAACTAGCTATAATGATAAGTGATTGTGAATTTTTTTATCAACTGCAGGGCTCACCAACTCCAGATTGTATTACGCATCCAGCTACTAATTTAGACAAGTTGGATCTTAAATCTTAGATATTGAATCCCCATTAAAAGTAAAAAGTAGTAAAGATGTATGTGTTCCTCCCCATTCTGGATCAATCATTTGACTTTGAGAACCCATAATAGCAATCTCAAGGGCCAACTACAAGGCTAGAAATGATGAACTCTAGAATACTACCACTCTTACTGCATAACCTTATTTTTTTAACCATTTACAACAAGTGCATTTGAAAGGGTCTAACATTTATATATTATATTGGGAATGTTGCGATTTCATTTTATAAACATAAGAAAGTGTGATATATGGTCTAGACTGAAGATAATCTGCATCATAAACCTTTAGTTCCAGCTCGAAATATTAAACATTATAATAGATGACAAAGTAGAACAAACTCAGTTAATGTGTACTAACCATTCATACATAAAAGGATTACAACAAGTTGAATAAAATCACATAAAGCTAGCTAAAGTTCACCACCAGCAAGAGCTAAGTATAAACATCTCAAATGAAATGAACATTTGTAGGATTGGAAAACCTAAATGCTCACAAATGTCCAAAATAAACCCCTAAATTATTTAGCCTCAAAGATTGAATCTTCAGTTCCAGTTAAGAATTTCAAGACTGGAGATATCAGAGGGATAATACCTCCTCAATGCTGCCATCTCCAATCTCAGTGTTTAATGAAAGCATGAAGTCGTCAAGCATATCCTCTATATCATCAATGTACACTTGTTCTGCAATTATAGAACAAAAAAAATAAAAAACTAACACAGCATTAGCCAACTCTAAGAACAAAAGAGAAACATATACAAGAATCAATTTTCTTCTAAATTCTGACTCCCTCAATCATTAAAACTTATGTTTATCAACATAAAAACACGAACAAAATCTCGTTAAAAAAACAAAAGCTAGAAAATTCACAATCAGCATAAAGTGCAGGATTTACAAGCATATCAGAGAACTTGTTTAAAGAGATTGCAAGTAGGACAAATACAAAACCTTTTGCTTGAGTGAGGCGATGAAAGATACTCAACTCGAGCTGCTGAGATTTGTGGAGCGAGTCACGGCCGCCCCACTCGTTCTCGACGGCCATGCGAAGGGCGGCCCATCGAGAAAACAGCAAATGAATCCCCTCTTGCAGCTGCGCCGCCGCCTCCGTCGTCAGAGTAGGGTTCATTTCCGCTTGATTTTTTTATTTTTTTATTCTTTCTCTGACAGATTTGGTTCGACGAAATTTGAGGAAGCGTTTTGGAGACGAAACATGGCCAATGAAATGGGCTGTAGCGGGCTGGTCTTTGGTGGTATGTGCACTATGTATTGGGCCTGGGATGGCCCAGCTGAACGTGGCCTGTTGAGAAACAATCGTATGACTAGACAAACAATATGGAATAGATGTGATCCTACGGTGAGTGTCCTCGTTGAAATTTTGATGGTTAGATCACACACACCCAAGTATGTATATATGCATGATCGAACAATAAAAAAAATCAGGTTAGGGATCTGCCTTCACAGGTAGGCACGAATTATTTGTTTGGAGGATGTTTTTTTTTTTCTTTAACCGACAGTATAGTCCAGAGGCATGTTCAATTACACAAATTTTTGTGTGAGATTGCTTAATCGTTAGACGGGTCAATTCGTCTACTTTATAGACAAGAATACATATTTATACTATCAAATGTCATAGTTTAAGTAAAAAATGAGTACATAAAAATAAAGAGAGATGGGTGGCTAATCCTCTACAAAGCCCAAGTTCAGGGTGGCTAATCGCCTACAAAACCTAAATGCGGGTGCCTATTCCTCTACAAAGCCCTTGATTTTTGGATGTTGGTGTGGTTGTTGTCGCAGTTGTGTTGGGAGAGGTGATATTGACGGGTCCCAGAGCAGTTTTCTGGGGGTGGCTCACATGAAAGTAGGATTCGGATTTGCTAATACAGGTCGAGTTAGCCTTAGTCTTCTGACTGTCGGAGTTTGGAGTTTCGAGATCGAGACTTGTATCGGTGGTTTGATCTTGCTTTTTTCGAGCTATCTTCGGTTATCTTTCGCTAGGTAAGGTGTTCGTTTCTTGTCGGCAGTTAAGAGGGCTTTATTCTATTGTATAGTTTAGGTATGAGTTGTTGTTTTTTGCTTGTTTTTCTTTTTGTATTTGTGTTTCAGTCCAGTTGTGTCTGGATTTTAGTCTCCTTTATTGAGCTTTCTATCTCCTTTGTGGAGTTTTTATTTTGTTTGCGGGTGCTTCTACCTCCTTAGTTGCTTGTGTAATTTCAAGGGGGTTGATCCATACGTTGCTCTGATTCCAGTTGTAGGTGTACTCTTTTTGAGTTTATAATATATTTATCTTTTTGAAAAAAAAAAAACAATTAACGTGCAATTTATTTATTTATTTTCTCTTTCATCGACTGGTGAAGTAGTAAATACAACCTACGGTCATTGTATGCCAGATCTGCTCTCCTACCCATGGTGGGCAGGAAATTAATATGCTCACTGCTTATGTGGCATGTACACATTGGGCATATTAATTCTCTCTCACTGTTTATGCCCAATGTGTACATGCCACATAAGCAGTTGACATATTAATTCCCTGCCTACCGTAGGGGAGCAGATCCCCATTGTATGCACCCAGGTTGTGAATGTAACAATAATGTAGTGAATATTCTTGCTGAGGGAGACAAAGCAAAAGTTAGTTGGACCATATAAAACCCACACCAACAACATTCTAAATTCACCCAACCCAGCTATAAAAAAAATCACAAGTACCAAAAAAGAAGCAAATGCCATTAAAATTGGCTGTCCAAAAAATTATTAGAGCAAACTGAAAAACCAGACAGAATATTATCAAACAATAACAATGCCAAAGATACATATTCATCTTTGCATCTAACTGCAGATGCAAAATCACCACCAAAGAACCCTCTTTCTTAACCTACTCATCAATAATCATCAAATCAAACACACCCTCAACTTTAATCTTCCCATAAAGATTAAATANCACCACCAAATTACACACACACACAAACACACAACCATCCTAACAACAACAAATTGGGCACACAATCAACCCATTCTCATTACATTTCCCACACTTAACACTCTTCCTCCCATCATCCCCCAACAGCTTACAACTCCCACTGCACTCATAACACATCACAAACCTAACCCCGGCACAACCCTTGCAGCCTGCGGGCCTGGCCCGCGGAACCCCCCTTAGCAAAACCCCCAATTTTCCCTCCTCATCGAGCCTCGCCACCTCATCCGACCCGCCAATCAATCTCCCCTTCACGAACACTAACGGCACCCGAACCTCCTTCGAGCCCACTAGCCCCCTCAACTCCTCCTTAAAGCCCGAATCCATAGATATGTCGCGTTCGAGCACTTGCACTCCGTGGGCCCCGACAATCGAACGGGCCGCATTGCAATCCTCAAAAGTCTTTCGTATGCCCCTCAAAGTAGTCGTGTAGAGAACAACCGCGTTTTGGCCGCCAGGCGGGCAATTTTTCTTGTAAGACTCGAGAATGGCTTCGGATTCGCGCAAAGCTTTCGACTTTTTCGGGCTTTGATTCTCCAAAATCATTCTCTTGATCTCTTCTTCCTCTTCGGATACCTCCCTTTCGAACTCGGCCAAGAGTTCCGGGTCGAACAACGGGCCAAGAATCTTCCTTCCGGACAAGAACCTTAAACTCTCGGATCTTTTAACACTTGGGCTTCCTTTGATCGAGGCCCACAGTCTCGGGGAAGGCTTCTTCGGGCCCTCCTTCGAATTATTAAAGTTTGAATCTTTGAGAATTATTGCTTTCGGGCTATTTTCAGTCGAGCCCGAGTTGTTCGCCCGGCCTATATTCTCCTTGCCGGCGAATTTTTTTGACTTTCTTGGGGACCCCACTTGGCTCAAGAACTTCATCGGGCTTCTGGGCTCGATTCCCGTTAGGCTGCGGGTTAAAGGCCCGGACTTTAGGCTTTTTCGGCCCGGAATTAGTTCGTCCTCGAGGCCCGCCATAAGCTCCCACGCGTTGATGATCTCTGCCGGAGGATCTCGAAAAGGCGACATTTTCTGGGCCTCGATGGAAATCCGGCTAGTTGTCTCCGGTTGGTTTCTGTGCGGTGACTGGTTTTTCTTCTCCTTGTCGAGGCGGAGGACGCCATAAGTGCTTGAGGTGAGGGAAACGACGTGGTGAGAAAAACTGTCGCCATTTTTGGGTGATTTTGGTCCTTCGATTTGTTTGTTCTTTAATTTTGATGGGACACAACCCATTTGGGTTTTCTTGATTTTGGTGTGTTTGAATGAAAATGGTTTTGCTCTGTTTCTAACATGGTAAGAAAGCCGTTTGTAAGGAAAGGACAGAGGCTAACGGTCAAAATATTTGAATTGGGTGTGAAATTCCCAACAAGTCTTATTCCTTTGTTTTTTTCTCTTTATTTGTAAAATTGGTCATTGTGAAGAGATTCGAGAATAACGAAGTAAGGTCAAAGGAAAATTACAGTATTGGACTTGTAAAACGTAAAAAGCATAACAAACAAAACAAAACAAAAAGGTTTGTCCAAAATACAATTTAGACGCAATTAATGCCGTCAAAACTAGGAAAATAGGATAAATGATACCAAGAAATTTTGGTCAACGACAAGAGTGTGAAATGTAAATCCTTTTGCCCTACATTTTTTTGTGCTGATGATTTTTTGCCGTGTTTGATATGGAGAAGTTTTGGTTATTTTTTTATTATGATTCTCAATTATTTAATAATAAATTGAGTTATGTTAATGTATTGTTGAATTGATCTAGCTATATAGTGATTTTTCCTTGTGTTATGGAATTTTTTTTGCTATTTTGGTATTTTTTTTATTTTTTATTTTTTGTAGTTGGTGTAATCGAGTCTAAGATATCCTAGCAATTTATATAGATAGACAGAACTATAAACATTAGCTACATGTTATGTTAAAATAAGAATGATGTTAAACCGACTTTTAACTGTTTTACAGACATATTTTTTTAATAAATAAATACATTTTATTAAAATGTCATACATTACAAACACAGTATAAATAAAAGTATGATATTTTATTATATAAGTATTATATACTTATATATTATTATATAAGTATTATAATTGCGAAGGTAGACAAGTCATGCCCCACGCAAATAGACATAAATGGTTAATGGAATCTAAAAGTAAGATGTGACATATGAAATTATGAACCCTTAAAAATAATGCAATCGAACAATCACAATATATTGTTGCAAAGATTTCATGACCTCCCCGTAAGAGACCACTAGGGTTGTTTCTTTTATTTAAAAATGTTTTAATAATGCTTTTTGTCCCACTATATATATATTAAATTAGGTGAATATGTTGAAAAATCACAATAGTATATAGTTACATGAAGTTGATGAAACCACGTGGGTGAGATTCAATATACAATTTTAAAAATAAAAATAAAAATTGTGGTATTGAACAAAACTATGGAACGAAAAAGAATAGAAGTAAAAGAATGTTTTCAGGGATATTATATTTTGAGATTGTAAATAAAATAAAATAAATATAATAATTAAAGGTTATTTCATACAAAAAATAATAAACATATGTCGTGGGAAGTAGTTGGAAAATTTGCTAGTTGACGACAATATCTTTTAATGAATATATTGTAATAGCTAATCTTTCAATTGTATTAATGAAAGTGTGGAAAAAAATGTGATTGTAAATTAATAGCGTATTTTTTTTTTTCGAGTTTTCCCTGTATATTGATCTCATGACCAAGCACACTTACCTGATGAAATTTTACCAAAAAATTAATGAAAAATGGGTCCCAAAAATTAGAAGCCGCAATGATTTAGGTTAGGAGGTGGCTCATCGTACAAAAACACTTTCAAATCCAACCTCACACATAGTAGTGGTGGGATGCTGCTTAAAATGTAAAATCAATGAATTTTGGATTTGTGGAGAAATGGCCCCATTATTGATTTATTGTGACAGTTACATATACAAGTTTTTATTTTATTTTCTAATTTGAGGTATAATTATAGAACAAATTCTTTTTAAGAAAAAAAAAATTCAAATTATGTAATAATTAAAATCAACACGTTAAAAATGATGAAATATTAATTAGTAATGGTTGATAATAAAAAATGTAAGTGGTTACCAGATGTATAGTATTTTTTGTAAAAAAGAATAATAATGAAATTTTAAAATTTTAAATCATGTAATTGAATTAAAAGAATATTATATGTATTTTGCCATTTCTTTTATCATAATCCAATTTTAATCTACTAATATATAAAGAGGGAATGATAGTTGTTTGAAAAAATCAAGTAAAAAATCAGCCAAAAAAAAAAAAGATTTCAATTCCCGCCTAAAGTTTAGCATAATTTTTGGCGAAAAAATAAATAAGCCCGCCAGTAATGAATTCAAATTTTTTGAAGATTTTATTTATTAATTTTAATCTATTTGGACTTATCTATTTCTACAATCAGATTTTTTTAATCCAAATTTTGAAAGAAAAATCCGCATCCTCAGGAGAAAAAATAGGAAATATAATCTCTCGAATTAATTCCTCGCTTCTTTTTTTTTTTCCTCTCTCTTTTTCTTNGTCCAAAGGCGACAATCCCTGCTGGTAATTTGATTTTTTTTTTTTTTCCAAAACGATAATAAAATTCTCATAAAACACAAAACAAGAGTTTGATACAATCGTAGGACTCACTAGTCCCATAGACTAATAGAAACTAAATATTAGGGAACACATTCCCAATCAACATATCAATAAAAAGCCTACTACAAATTCTACTAACTCAACTAACAGCACCTACTACTAATATAAAATTAGCCACCTGATAAACTACTTAATACTAGTAGCTGGAAGCAGCAACCAAGCTGGGACTTCTAGCTGAACTCTGACTTCCATCACCCTGTAGAACACACACAATACTTTTCAAAGCATAAGTATAATGCAAGAACCTGTACCACTGAACCATAGGACCTAGTACCAGTTTTTTGCACCACACCCTACTCATTCCTTGCAGTTGTAAACTCCATCCACTCCCTCCAAGCTGAGATAGTTACCATCATTTCAGGCATCTTTATCTGTTGAAACTTCCACAAGTTGTGAGTTTTCCACAGCCACTACAACAAATATGTGGTGAGCTGTATTCTATCTTCGGAGATTGGTTGTCTATTCAAAGAACAAATATTTCCCCACCACATTCTGAAACTCACTGATTGATCTTCCAAGCCTTCCCATGACAGTGGTGCAATTTTCCAGATCCTTTGGGCTCTACTACAATGCAGCAGAATATGCTCGATTGTTTCATCTCCTTCCCCACAGCTATGGCAAATAGTATCGACTTTGACTCCTTTTTTCCTCAAATTGCAGCTAGTTGGGAGGGTATGATTCACACACTTCCATAAGAAGTGTTTGAGTTTCCCCTTCAGTTTCACATTCTAGCTCCTCCTTCTCACCATCTTATTCCACTCAGCTGCATTACTACTTTCTGCCACATCAAGATCCTCCAGTTTTTTCTGTATGATACTGTGATATGTTTTGCTCACAGAAAATATGCCTTTAGGATTTAATGTCCAAATCCACCTGTCTTTCATGCTTTGATTCAGACTGTTAATCTCCAGTATAGCCTTCACATCTTCCTCAATGAAAAGCTCCTGCAGCAACTCTCTATCCCAGCTATCTCTCCCCACAGTCTTCAATTGATTCACAGTTTTCAGATTACTGCTTACTCCTCTTTTCAGCTGAGGTTTACCAGAATGATGATTGGGAATCCATGGATCAGAAAATATATTTGTTGATATTCCATCCCTTATCTGGATTCTGAAATGTTGCCTATACCTGTCCCTCACTATTATCCAATTCAGCCATAACCAAGATCCGGAAGAGTTCATGTTAGCCTTTTTCCTTAGGTAATGCCAAACCACTCCAAGCTTTCCAGTGTAACCCAGCTTTATTCCCCAACCCCTTACTCCACCAGAAATTTGCAGTGAGTTTTGTGATTTCCTTACAAGTACCAACAGGTATGCAAAAACATGACATAGAAAAAATAGGTAGGGCATCAATGACAGCTTTAATCAACACTTCTTTGCCAGCATCAAATAAAAAATTAGCCTTCCAGTTCAGCAACCTCTTCCTCACAGCTTCCACAATATAATCAAAGACCTCTAATTTAGACCTTCCAATCCCCAATGGCAATCCCAAATATCTGGAAGATCTTTGAACTTGAATTCCCATCTTGCCCCGGTGCTTTCCCTGGATCCAGATCAAATAAAGCTTCTTTAATCTCTTCTTCAGTGACAGGGGCCACCAGCTCCTCATTGATTTGAACTGATATAGTCTCAGGTACCAAGTGCAGAATATCTTCAGCATCCGAGGACCCCTCTGTTGTAAAGAGTTGTCCGTAGTAATGGCACACACACTTTTCAATTTCCTCCAGGTCCTCAAAAAACTCCCCTTCACTCCCTTGGAGTCTGCTAATTGTATTGGTCTGTCTTCTCTGAATTGTAAGTGCATGAAAGTACTTTGTATTAGAGTCACCTTCCTTTAGCCACAAAATCCTGGATTTCTGCTTCCAATAGGCTTCCTCTCTCGAGTTCAGTCTATCCAAGGAGATTTTCAATGTTTCCCACTCAGCCCAATCTCGCTCTACTCCTTGCTGGCTTAGGATTTCCAGCTTTGCAGTGACTCTTTTTTTTTTCCTCAACCTCCTCAGCTCTAAATCCTTTACTCCACTTTAACAAGGCCAATCTGACTTCTTTGATTTTCTCAAAGACTTGGTGCATTAGAGAGCCTGTTTTAGAAATGTCCCAAGCTTTTGTAATAACAGCTTTTACTCCATCTCTCTTCAACCATCGTTTATCAAAGAAAAACCTTCTATGCTTTGGTCTTGCCACTTCAGGGGAATCAGTTAGCACCAGTATTCTGTGATCAGACGCACTCAAGAAGTAATTATGGACCACTGCCTGTGTTTTAGTCACACCCCAGTCAAAGGAACAAAAGACTCTATCAATTTTTGCCTCAATAAAACCTTCTTGGTCTCTGTTGTTTGCCCAGGTGTACTGATGTCCCTGTTGTTGAAGTTCATGCATTTCCATTCTTGCCACAAAATCATTAAACTCCCTGAAGTCTCTCATGGCTTTCAATCTTCCCCATTTTTTATCCTCCGGATCTCTGATAGCATTCCAATATCCTCCCACCAGCCAATTACTGCCCCATTTCTCCTTAGCTTCTTCCAAAATCTGCCACTGCTCTTCCCTCACTCTCTTATCCACACTGATATAGACAAAAGTTAACCACAATGACTGGCCATCAGGAGGAACAACCACTTCCACTTCAAAACAGAATACATGCTCCACAATTTGTTTAATCACCACATCTGAATTCCAAAGCAACAATAGACCCCCACTCAAACCCTATGGATCCACAGCTCGCCACCTATCTTTAAACCCTATTTTTTTACATACAGAATATACAAAATCTTTCTTTTTTTTTTTGTTTCTGAAATAAAAGTAAAACTAGGATGGTGAAGTCTAGTTGACTCCTTAATTTGGGAAACTGTAGAGGGTCCACCCAACCCTCTACAGTTCCACCACATTAGCTTCATTTGGAAACTGGGGCTCATTTAAGGCTGGCCACCTCCACTGTAGGCATTCTTTTCTGTGGTACAACACAGGTTGGAGATTCTTGCATCATGGTCTTCTGTACTACCTTTGCATCTTTGCCAGTGATTCTTCTCCAGCCTTTAGCTTTATGAGATTGCCTTTTATCCTTGTCAACCTCCTCAACTATTATCTGAGCTGGACCAGGTTTCATTCCTCTTAAATCTTCCATCTCCATTTCTTAATCTGTCTCCCTATCCTGCTCCTCTTCTTCTAATTTTTTCAGCTGTCTCTGCTCCTTCGGCTGTTGGACAAGTATTTCCTTAGATGTTCCTACTCCTTCCACTAAACATCCTTGGTATACTACTACTTCCTTCTGATTCCCCTCCTTTCCTTCAATCTGTTCCTGCCTGTCCACTATTTTGCTCCCAGAAGCTTGGTTCCCTACAGATTTCTCAGTTGTGACAGGATCTGGTGATTGCTGAGGTTGTGGATCATCTGCATACTGGCTATTTTGGTTACTCATTGGCATCGATCGTGCTCCTGTATTACCCTCCAATGCCTTCATCCAGTCCCCAAATAGTCCCTCTTTCAGTTCCCCTTTAGAGATATCTTGAACCCTTTTTGTACACCCTCTCTCCAAGTGCCCAAGCACCCCACAGTAATGGTAGAGATTTACTAATCTCTCATACTGAAACATGACTTGTTGTTGGTTGTTGTGAAGTTTAATATTAGCACATCTGGGCAGTGATTTATTCACATCAACAACTACCAGCAGCCTCAGGTAGCTCCCTCTGGCACCTCCAGCTTTAACCACATTGACATTATGAACTTGTGAGAAAATCTTTCCTATCTTCATTCCCATCTCTGAGCAGAGCCAGTTTATTGGGATATTGTTAACTTGCACCCATAGCCTCAGTTCAGAAAAGGCTTTGTGTTTCTCATTCATTCCTTCTTCCCACTCCCTTAGGATGAGATATTGGTTCTCAAAGATCCAGTTAACTCCCGACGCCACTTTCTTTTTATCTTCCACACTACCAAACAGAAATTGAAAAAAATTGCTTCTTAGTTCCTTTACCTCAACCTACTGACTTATTTGCCAGATGATGCTCATCGTTCTCCTTATTCCCATTAAGCTCGCCTTTCGATCGCCAATGATTTTGCCAAACAGGCTGCAATTACACTCCTCCGCACTGATTTTGATATCTGCATCTTGAAGTTCGATCACATTAGTCTCCATGTCCGATAAATCAATTCCCTTGAGTTTTGCTCCCAATTCGTCAGTAATATTTGGTTCATTATTGTGCCTTACTTCGTCCGCTTCCATACTAACCTTTTATCTTACTCACCAAGATCTTTAGGTAACAGAACTCACCTCCCAATCCCTCTCATATAGTCTCACAATATCAATTAAAATGAACAGATAAGAAACAATAGCAAAAGNTTTTGCTCATTTAAGAAGTTTTTTTTTTATATGAAGTAGGTGAAGACGTCGGAGGAGTACCGGAGTATGATCGTCATGGTCGACTTAGGTAGCGACTGGAGGGTCAACTTCAAAGACTTTCGGCAGATGATGATGTGTCGCGGGTTTGTCAGGGTAAATTTGTTGTTTTTTTTAATATTTTTTTTTTTTGTTTTGATGTGAAAATTGCAATTGCCAATTGGTTGGTGTAATTAATGGATTTTGATTCTTGCCTCCATTTTTTAATTGGGCTGAGAAATAACGTATGTTTTTTTATCTGCAAATTGGTGCTGGAAGGTTTCTGGAGAGGACGAAGGGCAGGGGTTTCGTTATAAATAAGGATGGATTTAGGCATAAATTGGCTGAAGAGTTTCGACGCAGAAAAGGTGACTTGATGGTTCATGGTGAAACTGAAGAATCTGTCATTGCCTCTATCATATTTCAGGTCACCTCAATTCAGGATTTGAGAAAGTTCTGTTACATTTTATCTGTTTGGTTAAGATTATTGTTCGATTTTTTATTTGTATTTTTTTGGTTATGCTATGGAGATTAGGGTTCAGTGGGTCTGTAGATGCTGCGTCGTTGTTGGAATTTGTCGATGTTGGTCATGATTTGATTCTTGTTGTTGATGCATCAGTGTCTTAATTGATTTGGAGATTGCTGTTGAGTACATGGTAGACTTTGATGAGGTGGGATTCGGTCGGTTTATGAGCTTCTATTTGTGCTTTTGTTATTGATTTGGAAAAAATGTTGATTTGTTTCTGTATCTTAAAAGATGTTAATTAATGTGAAGTGTTTACCCATAGGATCCAGCAGCTCTGGTGATTAATCACACGAGCTATGCAGTTTCAGAGACTGAAGGGGATCATACTTTGATGGCTAGTGGTCATTTAATTCAGTCTGAGGCTATTCTGGGCAGCCTAAAAATCGAGGTAATACTTTTTTATTTTTTTTGGTAGTTCTCTGAAGGAGCTGTTCAGCTGCATCAATAGCTCGCACCAACATGACATAGCTATAGCCTGAAATTATGTTCTTTTATGTGTTCGTAGCTTTGTTATTGTTCCTTAATGTGATTTTGTTATGTTATCCGTCTCAAATTTATCTGCAGGTTCCACATTGGTTGACATATGAAATGGTCGAGCACATAAATGGTCGACCCCACCCCTTACCTCTTTATTTTGACTCATTTGCAATGCTTTTTAAGATATGATTCTTGGGGTTTCTGTTTTCCGTGTGGACTTCACATAGCAAGATGCACTAAGGCACCAATCAAACTGATCAAGAGTGTGGACTTATCAACTGGTCTACTTTAGCCTTCCTCAAAGAGCCCAGGATACCACAAAAACCACACCATGATACCCGAATATTAATATGAACTATATCAATAGCTTGATCAGTTTGATTGGTGCCTTAGTGCATCTTGCTATGTGAAGTCCACACGGAAAACAGAAACCCCAAGAATCGTATCTTAAAAAGCATTGCAAATGAGTCAAAATAAAGAGGTAAGGGGTGGGCTCGACCATTTATGTGCTCGACCATTTCATATGTCAACCATATGGAACCTGCAGATAAATTTGAGACGGATAACATAACAAAATCACATTAAGGAACAATAACAAAGCTACGAACACATAAAAGAACATAATTTCAGGCTATAGCTATGTCATATTGGTGCGAGCTATTGATGCAGCTGAACAGCTCCTTCAGAGAACTACAAAAAAAAATAAAAAAGTATTACCTCGATTTTTAGGCTGCCCAGAATAGCCTCAGACTGAATTAAATGACCGCTAGCCATCAAAATATGATCCCCTTCAGTCTTTGAAACTGCATAGCTCGTGTGATTAATCACCAGAGCTGCTGGATCCTATGGGTAAACACTTCACATTAATTAACATCTTTTAAGATACAGAAACAAATCAACATTTTTTCCAAATCAATAACAAAAGCACAAATAGAAGCTCATAAACCAACCGAATCCCACCTTGGGCTCTCAGCGAGCCGTGGCAAAGTCAGCTTAGCCTTTCTCCGGTCAGCTGAAATAGCTTATCGAGAATTGAGAAATGTGGATGAGATGTGTAGGTGATTTGAAAGCGAGAGACTCACTAGAGGAACCACTAGGAGCGTAAGAGAGCAAAGTGAGACTAACAGAACGAAGCGAAGTGAAGTCAAATGTTATATTGATGATTTCTGTTAAATCCAGACTAGAGAAACTCGATAACCGTATGGAGAACTCAAAGGAGTATGTGCTTAATAGACTTTCTATGATCACGAAATGTGTGGTTTGAGGGGTTCAATTGTCTGACTTTTTTGAATTATAGGGCCATTCGGAGATCTATTGTGATTTGACGGTGACAAGCGGTCTTTCATATATCTATCACTAAACTATGGAATGAGTGCTCTGAAAATGAGGTCTAGCATAATGGCACATTTATTAGCCAACAATCAATTATTTTTGCATTCTTTTATTGCACTTTGTGTTACCATCCTCTGTTCGAAGAATCACTCAAACATTGATTTGCAATGAAATTTTCAAAGATTGATAAGGAGTCTTTTATTGAATGCAGTTTTTCCTTGTGTATTTGTTGCATTATCAATATTTTATAAAGCTTCGTATTGACACTTCGCTTTCTGTATAATATAGTGTGTCTGTCTGAAACAAGTGTTTGTAACTCTTTAGATTTCTTCTGAATTTATTGGAAATGACGAAGAGGTCAATCTTTTTGGCTATAGAACTAAAAAGCCCGAGTTTAGACAGTGGTCGTTGATGTAGAGTCAAGAGTCAGTTTTTTCCCATTCCTTGAAAAATAAAACGCCCTTGATTGAGATCTTTAACACATCATGTTGATTGATTATTATATTACTGTGTTTTTTTCTTTTGATTTTTTTATTTTTTTTGCTTTGCGGGCAGTGGATTTCAAGAAGCCCATTTATTTGGAAGTTTTGAATGTTTTCTCTTTATATCTTGGACTAAGTTGTTGAATTTTTGTGTGCCTGTAAGATCTAATGTTTTCTGCAGATTGCTAGGTCATTGCATTTTGTCTAACTTGGTACATGAGTTCGTTTCATATCAAAATATTGTGGGCTTATTTTATATAATTCCCCACAGGGTCTTTATTATACAACTTTCAAGGTTATGGTGTTTTCAATTCAATGGTGTTTTCAATTCAAGGTTGAGTATCAGAGAATTGGGTACACAAGCGTAAGCCCATCGCGACATGTATGAGATAATCTAATATGAAATAGATGAAGAGATTCACTCTATTTTACCTCAATGTTTTGTACGTATGAGATTAATGACAATAATCTGAGTTCAATATGAGAAAGAGGCAATGCGTTTTTGGTTTGTCGTTTTGGGTTGGGGATTTCTTAAAGAAATTTGGGCTATTCTGTGTTGATTGTACTTTGTTGAGTCCTTAGTTATTCCCACATTAGTTAGTTGAATGTTATATTATATCTATATCTTTTAATTTATCCATTAATATATAAAACAATAAATAATTTATTTAAAATAGTAATTAAATTCCTGCCTACATAATTTGAAATTACTGAATTTGGATTTTTTTTTTTTAATAATCAAGCCTTTATTTGAGTTTGAAATCCAAAAATTCAAAATATTTTTATCCTATCACACTGATTCATTTCTGTATTTATATAACTAAGAACCATATATATCTGATAAAAAATCCATATATGTGGATTAATCATATAATATAATTTATGGTAGATAACAATTTTATATTATGTTGTCTCTTACGTCTAAATAAATTATACTAATTAAATCGTATAACAAAGTCATATAGATTTTATGGAATCACACAAGTAGTCACATAGATTTTTAAATATATTACACAAGTTTACCAAAGTAATTATTTTATGGATTCACATTGTAGTCATTAAATTTTTTAATAAAAATTTTAAAATAACATTATTTTGAAATGAATATAATGTAACTTTTAATATACATGTTTTATGTAATTTTTCACAATTTAAATTTCTCATAAAATTTTCAATAAATTAATATAGGTAAATTGTGTTGCATATAGATTTTTGTGTGAAATGCAATGTTCATTTTTTTAGCATGATAAAGACTATTGATTTTTTGGCATAAAAAATATTATGACTGATTGTTTTTACTCAACTACTTAAATTTTATTATTTGGATATTTTATACAAAAATAAATTCATTTTAATTAAATAATATAAGTTTTATATTGATACTTATTATTCACATAGATTTTTGAATATATGATAAAATTTTACCAAAATAATTATTTTATGGAATCACATTATAGTCAAATCGAATTTGTGAATAAAATTTTTGAAATGATACATATTTTAAAATGAATATAATGTAATTTATTATCAGTTATATGCAATGCACGGGATATGTACTAATTTTAAATAGACATTTTTATGTAATTTTACACCATTTAAATTTTATATAACACTTTCAATAAATTATATAGGTACATTGTATTATTGGATATTTTATACAAAAATAAATTCATTTTAATTAATGAAATATTATAATTTTAAATTTATACTTATTATTCACATAGGTTTTTATATATATGATAAAATTTTACCAAACTAATTAATTTATGGAATCACATTACAGTCAAATCGAATTTCTGTATAAAAATGTTGAAATGACACTTATTTTGAAACGAATATAATGTAATTTATTATTAGTTATGTGCACCGCACGAGTTGTGTATTAATTTTAAATAGACATTTTTATGTAATATTGTAATTTAAATTCTATATAACATTTTCAATAAATTAATATAGGTAAATTGTATTAAATATTGATTCCATATTTTTAATTTATAAATATTAGTTAATGAGAATTTTTAATTTATAAATATTAACGACTATATCTTACTCGTGCATCGCACGGGATTCATACTAGTTAATTAAGTAAACATTGTGCGATCAAACGAAGCCAAATCTAATCATCATTTCTATTTTCCTATATATGTTTGGACTTTCTATTTCCGTAAAAATAATAATTAAAATCTCTCTCTCTATTCTTTTTGCTGTAATCTCAAAAAGGGAAAAAACGAGAAAAGAAAAGAGAGGTTAGAATGTGCTGAAGCCTGAAAGGGTTGTTAAACAAAGTGAACTCGACTCGACTTGTTTGATAAACGAGCTGAATTCGAACTTGTTTTGTTAACGAGTCAGACTCGACTCAGCTGAAAAAGACTCGTTAAAGTTCGAAAAAAGTAATTTTATATAATACATATAGTTTCGCTCGTTAAAACTCGAGATCTATTCCTTAAATTGATAAATGAGCCAAGCTTGAGATCGATTTTTGGCTCGTTTACTTAACGACTCAAGCTGGGCTCGACTCTTTAAGGACTCGAGCTCGAGCACCCTAAGCTCAAGCTTGGATCGGCTCATTTACAACCCTTTATGTGCAAATGAATTGAAACATTACTATTTATTAAAAATGAAGTAACATAATCACGAAAACAGATAGATATGGTAAATAGCAGTGCTATTAAAACCAAAAGGAAAAATGAGTGTTGGTTCATTTCTCATACACACACACACACACACTAAATTACAAGTTACCACCATATCATTTCAAGAGCAATGAACATCCAACTACATTCATTGGACTTTTGAAGAGAACAAAAATTGTTTCAATAAGTTTGATTTTTCATGATTTTGTTTCTAATTGGTTGTGGCATATGTTGGTTACAGGTTTCCCAGGAAGAAATGAGTAAGACCAGCTTAACTCATCTGTCCACAGTATAAACTGAACACAAAGATCAAATTGGTTTCCTTATATATAAACAACAGCTCTTACACATACACCAATATTCGTATATTTAATGAAAACTATCTATTTCAATATGTGTGGATTAAAAGCTTTTGTTACTTCCATAAATATGCATGTTGCAAAGTAGATGTAAGGTCCAAGAAGCCAGCATCTATCAAAGAAGTCCATCACTCGTCATCTGTCAAAGAGCATAAGTTGCCCGTAGATATTCAATGATATCTGCACTCTCAAACATTTGAACCCCAGTGTTTGGATCTTCTAAATAAGGAACCTGTTTTTCAATATATATATATATATATATATATATATATTTTATTTTTTTTTAAAAGTTATAAA
>BKCP01006183.1:2421654-2431464 GCA_008636005.1 Striga asiatica
TTATTATTCTAGTTGAAAGAGCTTTTACTTTTCGGCCCTTTAGTATTTTAAATGGGAAATTTTTACTTATCCTACATGAAATTGAAAATTTTACAAATCTACCATCAATAAACAAATAATTGTGTCTCTACCTAATTCTCAAGATTTAACTATATTTATGCCTAAAATTCAGTTACCTAAAAAGTGGACTCCATCCACTTTTCGTTCACATGATTTCCGCTGTTTCCATAAAAATANAAACATGATGAGATATATTTTTTCCACCAAGAACGGTTGTAAGATATATGTTTACACCGGGATTTGTCTGGTATATATACTTAAAAATACAAGTCGTAATGTTGGGCTATATATTTAATATATATACATAAAATATACCATAAAAAATGTTGGTGTATGTTGTATATATTTCAATGATTTTAGTAAATAAAAAACATAATCATAGTATATTTAATGAATATATAAAATATAGTGTCAGTATATATATACTTACAACAGAAACCGTAATGATGGTATATGTATTGTATATATTTTTCATGATTTTACTAAATATAAATCATACATATACCGAAAATATACTGAATATAAACCATACATATAACAGTGGGAACGATACAAAAACGATAAAATATGAGGGGGGATGAAAATATACCGAAATATACTGAATATAAATTATAAAAAATTGCAAAGTTCCAATTACATAGAAACGATAAAATATGAGGGGATGAAAAATTAATAACATGTTTCTTGTTGTGCTTGGACTGGCGCAACCATATCAAGCACCCTACCGGAACCAAGGGCCACCCCAGCCGAAAAACTTATTCGTCCAGACCCACCACAAGACAGGAGCAGGGGAAAGCGCAAGCTGCAAAATAAGCCCCGACCACCACGAGGGCGGCAATCGGAGCCCGCCACCAAGCCCGGCCTTCACACCGTCCGAAATCCCAACAACCATAGTGCCAGCCGGAGCCAAGGAAGCGGAGCCTCGTCGGTGGAGTGGTGCAGCCGCAGTCAAAGGAAAGAAGGTTTAATGTTTTAACGATGTGGGGATAAAGTTTCAGAGAGAAAATTTTGACTTGAAAAAAAATTTGAGTCGAAGTCCATATTGCACACTGGAACTGGATCTATGATATGAATTCATCTAATTTATTTGGAAAATTTTCAGAATATGTTGGAGCGTGTTGATAGCTGTCGATATTTATTACCTAGGGTTTGGAATATGGTTGTTATTTGGATAAGGATGAAGGTATATGTGCAAATATATTGGGTGATTTTGTATTTTTGCAAATAAATATTAATTAGATGTAATATGTAATATAAAACAAATTTGGTAGTATGAGATGTAAATTCCTCATTTTAAATCCGGCCATGAACCTTAGTATTTATTTTAGCCCATTAAGTAAATCTAGGCCCAAAGCCTAGTAAAATTCGCCCCCAAAATCTTTTCTTCTCAGTCACAGAACAGTTTTCACGCCGCAAAATATCGATCAGAACTCCATCGTTCTCAAGCCCTTAAATCCCAGTTTTCGATTTCCCGCTGAAGACCTCGTCAGCGACGCACCAATTAACAGCCGAGACCGAAAATCCCCCGCCATCGCCCTCCTCTCAGCGAATCCCGCAACCCTTCATATTGAGAAGCACCGACGCACTCTGTTCGCACTAGGGAGGAGGATGTCGATCCCTTTTCAGCCATGGCCGGCGATTTCTCCATTGCCGGTGAGTTCCCTTCTTCCCCGCATAGCACCAGCCGTGAGTTTTTCCAGTGGGCGGCCGCCTTCTTAATATGCTCACCGCTGATGTGGCTGTCATGTGTAATTATGCCTGAGCCGGAAAAATATCCTCATTTTCTCTTTCTCAAACCCAACTTTTGGTACACATGAGATGAGTAGCTCACATGGAATTGAAGATACTGAAATTTGTTGAAAATATAACATCTCTAAAAGAAGGAAAATATCATGTTACCAAAACGGGGTGGCCCGTTCTTTAGCCTTCTCAATTGTTATATGGTCCCCAAATTTTAGAGGCTCAATTCTTTTATTNCAGAGGCTTTGAGTTGAAGGTGAGTTTTGGGTTTTAGTTGCATTTTGTTTTGTTGAGCTGAAACTGAGAGAGTGGTCTGAGGGTTTGGGGATTTGTTAGTTGTGTCCGGCGGTTTGAATATGTGATTTTTGTGTGGAAAGAAAAATCAGCTGTTGACAGAGATTGGCAGGCACACTTGAAGAAAAGCCCCTTCTCTGTGTGCCTAATGTTCATTTCTCTTCAGCTAATAAATCGTGTAAATGATTTGTATTTAATGTAGATATGTCTGTTAATTGGATTGAGTTTGTGGCCGGAAATTCTAGTCAAAAAAGTTGAAAAATTGAAGAACATGAAACTAACTTTTTACCTTCTGTTAACTGGAAACAAACTGCGAATGAGAAAATTATGTGCGAGGTATAAAGATAGTGAGTTTTCTTCCTAGGATTGAGCGGTTGGTGTTCGTCTGATGATGGAAGGAGTTATTCTGCTCCTAGAGATTGAGTATAGTTGAAGAATCGATAGTGTTCATAATCTAGAAGATGTAACTGAGACTTCTCAAATCAACTGTTCTCTTAAAAACCTTGATAGGAAACTTAACTGGGTTGTATGTTATTTATATTTATTTTACGGGTACTACATTCTCACTTGTTTTTTTGTTTCACTGTCGTTATTGTTGTAGTTATAATCTAGGTTTAGTTGATTTCAAATAGCAAAGGAAGATGACTCCAGTTTCAACTAAGCTGTATACAGGTATTCTCCGCGTACCTTTCTGGAATCACTCTACCCACCACAGAATTATATGTGCAAATAACATGTATTTNCATCATCTTAATTTCTCAGATGATGTGAGTCTCTTGATGGTACTTATTGATACCAACCCATTCTTTTGGAACTCGGTGAAATCCACTCTCCCTTTCTCTAAGTTCCTCTCCCATGTAATTTCCTTTTCTTTGTATAGACCTATTAATTCTGGCTCGGTTTTCGGTTAAAGCTCTGTTTTCTGAAATTTTGTAATGTTGAACTAGTAATAATGTATTTTTCCACAGGTACTTGCATTCTTGAATTCAATACTTTTGGTGAATCAGCAAAACCAAGTGGTTGTGATTGCAACTGGTTACAATTACTGTGACTATGTGTTTGATTCATCAGCCACACAGAGTCAAAACCTGCGTGCTGAGCATTTGCTGCAGAAATTGGATGAATTTGTTGAGAAAGATGGGTCAATATGCCTTGAGGACTCGGTAGATGGGCCTGGGTCCTCACTTCTATCTGGATCCCTCTCGATGGCCTTATGTTGTATCCTTCTCACAAAATAAAAAAAAAAAGGAAAAAGGAAAAAGGAAAAAAATGCTTCCGTTTTTGTATTGTCTTTCGTTTATGTGTAATTAATTTAACACCACCCTCGTTAGTGGTAGTTCTAGTGCATGTTTTTGTTTGGGCAAGAATTGTTTTACTTGACTTGGGATGACTAAATAGACATTCAGAGGGTTTTTAGGTCAGGGCCGCTTCATCCACAGCCTCGGGTCAGTTTGCTAATTGAATTATTATAACTATTTGATTATTGTGTTCCTGTTATTGATAAAGAAACAAGACTTGAAGTTATGGATAAAATATATATGTGTATATATATATATACATTGCAAATGGAGCTGGAAGAGTCATTGTTGACAATTCTCCTGGCATAGTGCTAATAATGGACTAGATCAAAATGGCTCAATTAAATTCTAGTGCTTCTTCTATTAGTGAAGTTTCTAGAAAAAAAAATATATATCAAACGGCGCAATACCTTGGGTCGCTACGGAAACAGCCTTCTTGTATAATTACAAGGGTAAGGTCTGCGTACAACTGACCCCCCAGACCCCAACCTGTTGGGAATATAATGGGTATGTTGTTGTTGTTGTTGTATATATATATATATACATTCTTTCAATTTTAAAGCATTTAACACTTAACAGTGAAGAAGGCTCTTATCGTATTTGAATACGTTATTCTATCTGATCATTCATTGCTCCAAATAATTTCTTGCTCTTGTTTCCTGCATTGATTATAATCTCTTATGTTTTAAAAATTATCTCTGAATTAACATGTATGTGCACTTGGCAGATACTATGCTTACATGGATCTCCGGATGGGCCTGGACAGTATGTAGCTTAGATTTATGCACTTAAATTCCTCCAACTTTTTTTTTCCTTGTTCAATAATTATGCTGATATACTTTGTTGTGCAGATATGTTGCAATCATGAATTCAATCTTCTCTGCTCAACGTTCAACGGTACAAAGTGGAACCAAAGACTTTTGTTAAATGCTAAATTTGTCATCCGGTTATATTGTTTCCGGTTGTACATCTGCTCATATAGTTATTGTTTTCCTTTCCCAGGTTCCTATAGATTCATGTGTAATCGGCCATCAAAATTCCGCTTTCTTGCAGCAGGTGGCATATAAAATGTTAATTAGTTTACCAAATTTTCTCAAATTGTAAGTTATTGAGAATTTCATCTCTCTTGGATGTCAATGGCATCTTTTTTTGTACAGGCTTCTTACATAACTGGCGGCGTGTATGTGAAGCCTCAAGTGTTGGATGGTCTATTTCAGTATCTTTCGGTGGGAATTGTTTCTGCAATATTTTTATTGTGAACAACAGAAAAAGGCCACAATATTTGTGTCTTTCTTTTAATTAAACAATATTCATGCATTGAATATTAAGTCTGTTCCATGTTTTATGTTATCCAGTTTAACTAACAAGAATATGGAAAACAACTAGATTATTCGCCGATGTATAAGTTTAACAACATGAATTATGCATGCTGCATTTTCATTCTCTCTTTTATGCTGTCTGGAACTAAAGTGTGTCTGTTCTTCTTCAGACTGTTTTTGCGACTGATTTGCATTCTCGCGCCTTTTTACAACTTCCAAAGCATGCAGGAGTTGACTTTCGTGCCTCGTAAGTTTCTAAGAACTTCCGAGCTCATTTCATTGATCTTTTACTTCTGCAAAAGTTTTTGTGGTTTTAAGGTTTCAGCTGATCTCACATGTGCATGAAATCTCACAATAATGTTGAGTTTAGAATCTCCATTTTCTATTCTGTATTGGTGCTTCTCATACTTCCCTAAATAAACATCGATCTATTGAACAATATAACCGTGCCTACCTTTGTAATCATGAAGCCTTAGTATTGTCTCTCATTTCGAAGCTGCCTTCCATTCTTCCATTAAGTTTTTCCATTTGTCTTAATATATAATCAGTCTTGTCTAACCTCATGAGTGCTTCTTGCAATTATGCCTTTTTCCAGAGTTAAACATGAGCAGAGATCTTTTAAATAACATTGTAGTTGAGTATCAAAACTAAAGACCTTATTATGGTGCGACTATGCAGATGCTTCTGCCACAAAAACACAATCGATATGGGCTTCATATGCTCGGTTTGTTTGTCTATTTTCTGCAAGCATCAAAAGAAATGCTCAACTTGTGGGTGAGTTCCATGCGGTCCGTTTCAGTTCTTTTTTTTTTTTAAATTATTATAATATGCCTTGATCTTTGGAGCTCAAGGTTGAGTGATTTTATACATCTTTAACAAGTTTTGTTTTTCTCCTCAACCACTTTGACAAGCAGGTCAGTGTTTGGTCAAGCCCAAGCCCAAGCCCAAGCCCAAGCTTCCTCGACACCCGATCGAAAGAGGAAAATGGCTATGGATGCTTAGATTCGGTTTACTTAGTTTACCGTTTTGGATTCCGATGGTTTTGATGCATAATTATGCAAATTATCCCTCTATGTTAGAAGGTTTTGCTAGTTGTTGTAGTTTGATGGTTGTGAGTGATGCGTATTGTCAATAATTGTTGAGTTTATTTTTCTATCGACGGGAAATGTGAGTGTTAATTTAGTTCTCGGTCAAATTTGTGCTATAAAGCTCGTGAACACCAGATATATGTTAGTCTAGGCGAATCATGCCCTATCTTCAGACAACACAGGCTAATCGCGTCCTAAACTCATACAACAAAATACAAAGAATATTTGTGGTAATTTATTGAAAAATTTCAATAAAAATAGTAACATTGGAATATTCAGTGAGATATTATTGTTTGAAAACAATTGGTTTTTTTATGGAGTCATCGGATTACTCGTCTTATGAAGTCATCCATAGTTATTATGTATTGACATGTGTCTTGCAATAAATGCACATTGGGCGTTTGTCACTACATAAAGTTATGGATAACTTCATAAGGGAGTATCCGATGACTCCATAGAACTTTTGTATAAATAACAATGCGCTGAAAATCGGACCAGATTGGCCATTTTGATCGGTTCAACCAGGAACCTGCCAATATATCGGTCCGGTTTGAGGTATGGAACCACTTGGGTCCAAAACTGGATGCAGGTTGTTAACATCGAGTGAAAACCCCTAAAACCGAAAAACTTATACCGGTCCAACTCTCCCAGCGATTCAATTATTCATGTGGTGGTTGTTAAATCACTTAAATGGCTGAATGTTTTTGTTAGTGTTTCCCACGTGGGACAAGTTTTCAAATAAAGGCTAGCTAAAATTTGGGTAGCTAAAATTTGGGCCGTTAATGTGTAAGAATGATTGATTGATATTATTTAGTTACACTGATAATATTGAGGATATATGAGATTGAATTAAAGTTGAGTTAGATTTTGAATATGAATTTGATAGGGATAATAGCGTCAAAAGTCGAACCGACCGAGTTCAAGGACATACGGTAGACCGAGGGTAGAATGACCCAAGGGTCGACCCTATATTGACCTGCTTAAGGGTCGACCGATTGAAGGCAGATGAAGGACCGAGAGCCGAATGGTTCGAAGGTCCACCCTGTGTCGACCGGCTAAGGATCGACCGAGACTTAAATGGTCTGAGGGGCCGAACATCAACGGCAACATCGATTGATGAAGGGATTCGACCGGCCCAAAGGGTCAAGCCTCGACCCTTTAAGCCACTGCGTGCTAGCTACTCGGTCGATAGACATTTAAGGACCATACAACTAATCACTATATAAAGGGTAAATTCTATGGTTGGAAGGTAAGACCCATTTAATACAATTACTATTACATTTATTGCACATTATTCTTCTACTCCAAGATATTGACTTGGGCATCGGAGGGTCTTGCGCCAGAGCAATTCCGGCAAAAGCTGCAGGTACCGGCGAACTCACGGACTTGGACCAAGCTGAACTGGTAAATCCACGTTCGAATCAGATAAACCCTTCGGAAAACCGGAGTCATTTATCTTAGACAATATCAGAATTGAATATGAATTGTGATTGTTTATAAACAAACACACCCTTTGTAATGAGCATCTGAAACTCAGTTTAAGACAGGAGAATAGATATTTTTTTTTTTTTTTGTTTTTTTGTGGATTTTTTCATTGCATCAACTTTTCCCCTTTCTCTCTCTATACCCTAATTTGCCGACTCCCTCGCCGTCTCTGCTCGCCGTCTCTGTGCTTCTCCTCGCCTTCCCCGGCGAATAGCCGGCGTTCCTGCCGGCGGATGACCCTTAGTTGCCCTCCTTTGCCTCGATTTTGGGCTGGCTCCTCACTTTTTGCTCCATTGATGACGAGCGGATGTTTGGCGGACGGTGTTTGCAGACCTCCAGATGCCGTTCATGGTGGGGTCTTCCGGCCTCTCCGGTGGAGTGGATGTGCTGGTAGGTGGTGTGTGATTGGGGTGGGGAGGGGTTCTGGCTGCTTTCCGTCATCGATGGTGAGTTGTCTGGGATTGATGAGCGTGGCTCGATCTCCCCGTTTCTCCGATGTTCTGGTGTGTAAGTTGGGGAAGACCGACACCTCCGGGCCTAGTCCAGTGGTGTTGGCAGGGTCCGGGGTTGAGGTGTGTGGGGTGAGGTCTGGCTTCGGTTGTCCGGCTGTGGGTCGGCTACTATCTCGTGGTGGTTCGGGGTGCGGGATTCGGCTTCAGCTAGGCCTATTGGCAGTTCCGGGAGTGGAGTCCTGACTGTGGATCTTGCTGTGGGGTGGTTGGCCTTTGTTCTGCCGGTGCCTTGTGCAGGGCTCGGGTATTTCAGCCGGGGAAGGGCTTTATGTGTCGTTTATTTTGGTTTTTTGTCGTTTGTTTATGTTGTGTTTAGTGGTTTGTGTGTTTTTGTTTGGTGTTTAGTTCGTTGTGTGTCGTGTTTATTATCCTGTTGGGAGCTGAATTCTTCTGTTGGGAGCTAAATTCTCCTATTGGGAGCTGAATTCTCCTGTTGGGAGCGTGTGAGTGTGTTTTGTGTGTTAGTTTTGTATTTGTGATCCGATTAGGCTGCCTTGAGGTTGTCCTCCCAAAGAAGGGGTTAAGAAAATCTGCCTTTTGTTGTTGTTATATATATCCTGTAGGTTTTGAGAAGTGGTCTTCAAAATTAGCTCCTGTAGGTTCATGTTGAAATTGAATTGCAAAACTTTAAATACTTGCTGATTTATTCAATGAGGAACACCTCTTTTGAGTGGCTGTGTTGATAAGTGTATAGCTTCCCAATAGCATGGATCCTCTGCATTATGTGGTTAAATCTTCTTTTATGGTAAATGAAAATCAAGGATGACTCATAAGCCTCTTTTATACTATGTAATGATACACACATGTCATGCATCTTGCTTTTGCTTGTTATGTCTTTTTGTTGGTCTTCACCGACGTCACTTGTAAACTACATGAGGATTAATTATCGATAAGATGAAGACATTCCTGTTTCTTTGACTAAGTTACTTTGAAACTTATGCAGTGATAAATCGGTGTCTTAGAAAACTACAACATAGACCTTGGTTGAGTTCTTAAGCTTTAGTTTAATCTTTATTTTTGTTTTTTATTGTATGAGCTTTTCTTGCTTGTCATGACTGTTTCTTAGTTTTGTTCCATGCTTTGTTGATGGGAGAAATACGTTTTGCTTTCATTATGTATTTGTTTGAGGTTATATAGATTTTTTTCCTTTTTTCTCTAGCTTAAATTTTCCTTGTATAATGTTTATGTCATGTAAGTGTGTCGTTAAATTGATCTTTATTATGGCCTTTATAGTTATGTTTTGTATGGAACTAATATAATTTTTTTACAGCTAAACTTCAAATGACAAAAGGGCGAAGTAAAAAAAGTGGGGCTGGAAAGAAAAAGAAGCAAAAAAAGTCAGATGTAGCCTCAGGCTCTAATTCAAACCGGTTAGTGTTTTATACTTGTTCTTTGTTTAGCCACATTATGCTTTTATCTAATCTATTGATTGTAGTTCATTGCTTGTGTTATATATTTCATGCTCAAAATCATACTGATTTTCTGAGCATATTCTAGGTGTTATTGGCCTGCCTTCATTAGTTTATTGCTTAACTGCTTTCTTAGTTGGGTGCGTTACTGTTAAACAAAATAAATGCTAAGATGGGCTAGCTAATTCTGAACCATTTCCCATGTTTTTTTAAACTGAATGAAGTGATACAGATATGATCATCTCGGAAGCTTTGTCCCTGCTTGAGGAAAAACATCAACCTGAAGATGCGTTGAAGTTGCTTGAATCTGTGGATTATAAAGGACACAGAAAATATTGGATGCTCCAAGTTGAAAGTTTGGTGCACTTGAACCTACATGATAGTAAGTGAAGTTCTCTCCCTGCTTTTCTTTTTTATATTTTTTGCATTATTTTCATAAAGAATTACATGGTTCGAAGATGATGATGATACTCACTCTTTTTTGTTATTGATTTCCTTGGCCAGAGGCATTTGAGAGTGCACTTCAACTTGAAGAACAACGTAAATCTATTGATCGGCCCTTGGTTTTGGGTTGTTTGGGGTAAGGTTCTCCTTTTTTTTTTTTG
>BKCP01006183.1:2437491-2479460 GCA_008636005.1 Striga asiatica
CAAAATGTTACATATACTGAGCTGGCACCAAGTGAAAAAGCAGATATTGAATCTATACGATTGGAAAAGCTTACAGAAGCAGCTTGTTCTGATTTGAGACGCTTTTCAACAAATATGGCAAGCTTCTTTTTATACAGTCTCACTGTTGAAACATATTTCATTTGTTGCGGTAAGTCGGCTAAAAATTCATAGCAATCATACGCAAATAAACTAGATTTAAAAAGGTAAAGGAAGTTCAAAGACATAGGAACTAGTACTTTTCACAATATAGCATTTAAAACAATTTTACAGATATGTCCTGCAGCAAAAGACTGGTTGACTTCATTTGTCTTGTCAGCAGAGCAACACAATAGCAGTACAAAGAGAAACCCCTAGTACGGTGAAATAAACAAAAGATATACTTGACAACATAAAAACTATTTGTTCTTCAAGACAAGATGCATCCAGAGCTGCAAAAAGATATACCAGGGCGGAATGGAAAAAAATCAAGAATAGTTTTCGCTAATAAAAAAGGCCCAACACAGCATTCTATCGGCCTCGAATAAAAATGATTTCCCTAACTTACAAGGTCAGTAAACATAAAGAACGACTTGACTAATAGTCTAATATACTAATCATTCTAGAACTACAGATGATAACCTTAGAACACAAGTAGAACCTTAATAGTTAAAAGGACTGCATTAATATGTTCTTCCAGCAAAAGAGAAGGTATGCAGAGCAGCTCACTAGCTCGAAACACTAAGTCACCAAATTTTGGAACTGATTATATTAACTAGCAAGACACTGCAGAAAAACCAACACAAATCTCAACAACTTCCATTGATTTCCAATACAACACAGAAATTGCAAATGAGCCTAATACCCAAATAAACTTTATGATCCATAACATTAAAAATCTCTACAACTTCATTGATTTACAATCCAACACAAAAATTGCATATGATTAACAAATATCGACCCAATACTTGACGGTCAACTCTTGATCAACAAAGGATTTGGTGTAAAAACTGAAAGTGGGAATGAATTTTCCCGAAACAGTAATTCAATAACAAGTTAGTTGAATGGAAATTTGAAACTTAATTGAAAATCTTCAACGTGCGTCATTGTTCAGGAAAATGCTAGAGAACAGGGACAAAAAGGTGGCAAGACCAATCGCAGAAGTTAATAATAAAGTTCAACGTAGATAACAGATAAACAAGCACACAACTAAATGGGACTAAGAAATATTAGAGAACTAAATCCATGCAAAAACGAAAAACAAGGTCATTAAACACATATAAAAGAGATCATGAGATAACTAACATCAGTGGTAAGGACAGCATGAAAGACTGAAAGTCCCAGGTGAAAGACTGAAAGTCCCAGGAGAGAATTGGGGGGATCGAGACTAGTGTGGGGGCCGGCGACTTAGTTTTCGACGGCGGCGCACCGCGAGGGCGGATGGTGCGGTGCGACACGTCTGAAATCCGTCGCGATGAACCTGTCCGAAATGGCAAAGGGCCGGCGCAACTGAGAGACTGAGAGATCGGCGACTGAGTGCACTACGGCGGCGAGGGCGGATGCGACGAACTTGAAGAGGATCGACGCGATTTTTTGTGGAGTTTGGGCGACAAGGGTTTGAGAGTTTGAGGAGTTGAGGGGAGTGGAGCGGGGCCGGAGATTGAATGGATAGCGCGAGAAGGCCGAGTTGGGTGGAGAAATTGGGAATGAAGAAAATGAACTGGGCTTTTCTTGGTTTAGATTGTCTTGCAAGTAGATAAGGGCCCATTTTAATATGGTTGGGCTTATTGGACCTAACTAAGTGGGCCGACTCATGATCCAATCTACATGGTCAGGCAGGCCATTTGGACCGTTTTNAGAGGTATCCCCACGTTCATCTTGGGATATCGACGCCGAGCCCCAGTCATCACCAAACCCACCTAGGGAGACCGACCTGTGGTCGGGAGAATGGGTCCATCAGTTTTCAAATTAACATTTTGTTGGCAGTCAACTTGGTCAACCAAACTTGAAGAGCATATTCAATGTTATGGCTTTAAAAGACAATGATGTTTTAATAAATGTTAATTAATAACTGTAATGTTAAATCACATAAAAATTTTGTTAAAAGACTAAAAAATTGAATCAATCTAGTATCCAATGCATAAATTTGATAAGAAGTTATTTGTATAAACGAACCAATTAAAATAATCATTGATATAAGATCAATAAAAATTAAACTAAATATAAAGTGAATTGATGAGTCATCATGTCTAAATAGTTTCCTCAGCAAACCAGATGCTTTTAGTCAACAAAATCTTTCTGTTTTCAAGACAGAACAAGAATTAAAACAATACAAAAAAAAATCTAAAAAATAAAAAATAAAAATGCTTTTTTTCTTCAGAACATCATAGATAGTGGGTTTTTAAATCAACATCAGAGTTGGAAAAAAAAAATAAAAATAAAAATCTGCCATTAATTCCAGGAATAAGGTTCCCATTGCTTTTGCAGATGATAAATTTGAGTGCACTCTAAAAATAAAAATAAAAAATGAAAAAAAAAAAACACCCTGATCAGTGTGGATCTATTCTTGTACCCTACTCTAAGGTGTTAATTTTTTTAGGAAAAATTGCAATTTCAGTCATGTTAGTTTGATCCAGCGGCGTTTTTTGTCCTAAGAATTGAACATTTTTGCTATTTGGTCCTATACTTTTAAAATTCAATATAATTTTAATCCTTTAGGACTGAAAATGCTACAAAAACTTAAAATTACAGGACTTAAATTGCTAATAAAAAAAATTTTGGATGATTTTTTTATTAGCAATTTAAGTCCTGCAATTTTAAATTTTGCTGCATTTTCAGTCCCGAATGATTGAAATTACAGCAAAATACTATATTACATAATCAAAAGACAAAAAGTTAAAATCTTGAGATAAAAAAAGCTACACCGTTAAACCAGTAGCACTAAAAATGCAATTTTGTCAATTTTTTTATTCCAATTCCATCAAAGTCATAAGTGAAGAGGAGGAGAATATTCTTGCAGCTGTCTCAGAATGGAAACCGAATTTTTGAGTCGAAAAATACAAAGGAAAAAATATTTCCTTCATTTTTTTTTTCTTCAAATGCTAGAAAAAATGTTCTCCCCTGTTCAAGATTCTATACGAACCCGCCTTTTTTCGTCCTCTCGTCGTGTGTTTATAAGTACATTGCCTTAAAACGATCGAGTTTCATACGCGAAATCGGTCTAGTAAGGCATTTATCGAATTTCGATATAGCAATATGTATCATGATCAAAGCCATCAAGGTAATAACAACAACATTATACAATCCACAGCTAGAATGTCTATTAGTCTTAGTCAGCCAGCAGAGAGAAATCTGTTCTTGCAAGGCAATATTAATAACAACTCGGGTCTTGTGCTCTCCACCGATGCTAAACCGAGGCTCAAGTGGACACCTGATCCTCACCAACGCTTCATAGAAGCCGTGAATCAACTCGGTGGGGCTGAGAGTAAGAAATGCGTGCAAAATTAAACGAAACGAATAATGCAATAATGAAAAATAGGCTTATTCGGATAATTTGTATTTATTTTTTTTTAAAGAGGCTACGCCGAAATCGGTCTTCAAACTTATGGGGATTCAAGGACTAACATTGTACCATTTGAAAAGTCATCTTCAGGTAAATTTTTCTCGTAAATTAGACGCATATAGTATATATATATATATATATAGGGTCGCGCTCACATGAGAATGATGTTTAATGCGAGAAAATAAGAATAAATCGTAGCCACCGGATTGGATGATCTAATGTCAAATAAAAATGTCAAATTTATACCTTCATTAAGGGTATTGTGATAATTTTCCACACCACACACAAATGGACCCCACACTACATTAAATATCTGCCAATTAATTGTCAACTACTTTATCACTCACCTCAATCCACCCAACCCCACCCCACGTTTTCTCTCTCTCACAACACACACATCACACACCAACACACAGACGCACTTCACACACCAACACACACACACACACACACACATCACACACCAACACATCCCCGCCGGTAAAAGGTCGACCGTCGACCCGCCATCCGCCACCAGACGTCCGCCCGTCCGCCACCAGACGTTCCGCTCACCGTGAAGATCCACAGATACGCCGGCCGCCCGACCTCCACTGGCTCCGCCTCGCATCCCCGTCCAACCTCCACCATGACTTCGCGCACATCGCCGCCGACCGCACTGTCTCTGACGGATTCCGGCGACCGTGGACTGCGCCCCGGTTTCCATGGAAATTAACTGAATTCACAGTCGAAGCTCGACACACCCGCCACCGCCCATTTCCGCCTCTACCGCCCCCCGCCACCGCCGGCACACACAAACGGCTTGCCACACACACACAGTCGCTGCCCGATTTCAGGGAAGGGGACTGAAGATTCAATTTGGATTGTGGGATCTTGTTTGAGAATTTGACAATTTCAAAGGGTCCAATTGCAATTTTAAGAGTTTTATCAAATTTCAATTTAGTCCTTGGGTTTAATTTGAAATTTATGGAAAAATATATAAACAATATTGTTTTTTGTATATTTTTTATACATATCAATGGTGATGGTGTTGTTCAGTTGAAACGAGGGGTGCTCTGCTTGTCACAAAATAGCCTCCTATAATTGACATGTCAAAATGTAAACCAATAATTTATTTTATGGATTTAATGTTGAAAAAAACAACCTTTGTGTCCTTTAGATTTTAATTAGGATACTCAGCGGGAGATGTTGCAATTTTATTTTATTTTTTATATTTTTTTTACGAAACGATAGCAATTTCATACACCATTCAGTTATATCATTTTTAATTTTACTGTTACAATAATGATTTGTAATATTCTGTTGACATTTATTATATATATATTATCCATTTTCAACAAAAAATACATATAAAAATATTAAAATATTAGAATATTTTATAATATAAATAATAATTTAATTATATTATGTAGGTTAATTTTATTTAAACAAATAAGTCGATTATAACACATGTAGTAAAGTGCAATGGTATTAAACAAAATGCACATTAGCAATTGTCATAATACATGATAGTGTTAGACCACATGCACTTTTAAGGGAACATCTTGGTAAATTTGGATACATTTATGAACAAATTGAACCGACTGGTGAACAACTCTATGTAATTTCGTAAATTATAACGGGTGTTTTTAATAATTATAAATATTATTAATAATTACAAATATTATTAATAATTACAGTAGTTCGACTTATACACTATCACATTGCACTTTATAAAACAACACATTGCATTTTACAAAACAATACATTGCACTTTATACTTTATAGTTCGACTTATACAATATCACGTTGCACTTTATAAAACAACACATAGCACTTTACAAAACAATACATTGCACTTTATAATTCGACTTATACACTATCACGTTGCACTTTATAAAACAATAAATTGCACTTTACAAAACAATATGTTGCACTTTATAATGATTATCAGATTGCACATTAGAGATCGAAACCGACCGAACTCAATTTATTCAACAAAAAAATAATATAAAAATAATAAATAAAATTATTAACATATTAAATATAATTTTAATATAAACAACAGATTATTTCAATTATTTAGGATAATTCGATTATTCGAACCGAATAAACCAATTGACTATGTTCATTTTTTCATTTCGATTTAGGACAAAAGTTCGCTTGGTTCAATCTGCACAATACAGACCGACACCGTGCACCGTAGTGTTGAACAAATTGCACTTTAATAAATGTTACATTGCACGGTATATTTCGTTCACATAAACACTAAATTTTGAATAAAATTAATATAATATAAAATATCAAATAAAAAATATTAAACATTAATCGTGTTGTTTATAATAAATGATATAATTTATGTCAGTTATTTTAGTTATGTTTGTTAATTGACAAATTAAATTGATTATGTCGATTTTTCAGTTCGAACATTTTCATTTCATTTTGATTATCTATTTTTTAAGGTGCACACCAACATTCAATATTGTGCATCTAATGTGTCATTATTGTGCATAAATTAATACTTATTTAACCATAAAATGTCATGCATAAATAAAAATACACATACACAAATATTAAAAGTGTACAAATTGCAAAATAGTTTCTTAAACACAATGAAGTTTAAAAAACGGACCCAGCTCCCCCAAAACAAAAGACACCACAACCACTCAACGTCAGCCACCGCCGCCGCTGCCATCCTCGTCACCAAACGCCGCCGCCGCCGCGTCCTCTTCAACAAACGCCGTCGCCGCCACTGTAATCGTCACCAAAAGCCGCCACAACTGGCGGATAGTCCTCAGCCCCAAAAAAAAAATCAAAAAACAAACCGGCCATCCTCCTCCGCTGTNAAAAAAACCAAAAAACAAATCGGCTATCCTCCTCCGCCGTTCTCCCGCAGCCTCCATCTTCCGTCAATCAACGTTCTGTCCTAGCTGTGGAGCCGCCTATGCCAGGATGAGGAGGCGTTGCTACCGGGGCAGGAGATGTGGCAGGGCTGGAGAGCCGCGGTTGGTGACGGAAGTGAAGGACGGTGGAGACGGAATCGGCGAAACAGGCGTGGTGAGATTGTGTCGACGGGCGGTGGTTGAAGGCGGAGGACGGTACCGCTGCAGGCGATGGGCGGCTGGTTTCCGTCGCAAACTCCTTGGTCGCATCCGATTCCGGCGATGGGATGCGGAGGGGCGGCGGCGGGCTGCATAATCACGGTGGCGGAGCTCCGCCGATGAGAAGACGACGGTGGCCTGAGTGTGTGTAGTGCGTGTGTGAGTGTTCAGATTTAATTTTCAGATCTTGTGAGATTTTCAGATCGGGTGGGGAGAGAGAGGTTGGGGAAAGAGAAAAGGAGGGTAGAAGAGAGAGAGGGAGAGGAGAGAGAAAAGTGGGGTGAAGTAATAGTGGGTCCCACATAATAAATGTGTATTGACCAACTTATCCTTATTTATTGGTCATATACACATATTTGACCACACTATAATCAAATAATTACCAGATTGCCATTAATGATTGACCATATTTTGACTTGATCTTAACCATTAATATGATTGATCCCATGGTGCAGATTCATTCTTATTTCTCGCATTAAGAATCATTCTCATATGATCCCTTCTCTATATATATATATTTAATTTATGACTGAATATTTATAGGTATAGATCAATTTATACTCTTCCTTCTATTTATAGGTATAGATCAATTTATTTATTCTATAAAATTTATAGAATATGAGATTCATTTCCAAAACATTATTTTTAATAGGAAACATAAATTTCCAAATAAAGTAATTATGATCGAAAAAATTTAATATTTTCATTTATAGACATCCTTGTCTTTAGTAATACTAGTATTTTTTTACCCGAGCACATGTACGGACGAGGTCAAATGAATAATACTATGCATTAAATAAAATTTAAATTTAATCATATACAAAAATTAAATGAATTATAATACACTCTTATATTTTCATTATACGTTGTATTATATATATGTCAACTGGTCCTCTCCGTATAGTAATATATTTATTTTTTTCATTGGTCATTTGAAATTATCATTAAAATTGGTTATGGTTCAAATTTTCAATCACCAATACATTACATATTAAAAAAATAAATTATAATGACACAAAATATAATAAACATGATTCAGACTAAATCTATAAAGTTCACATACATTTAAAAAAATAGTTTTACATATCACTGCTACTATATGTACTATTTTCAGTTGATTTTTTTTTTCAACTAATATTTTTAAGATTTTGAATTTTTTTTCTCTTCTTGAAAACTTTTAAAAAATGATGGAAAGCTAAATAAATATTTTTTTAAGAAAATAATATTCAAATATATATCAAATCAGGACCCAACAAAATTTATTTTATTTTCAAACTTAACTTTTCATTAAATATAATTTATTTTAGGTATCCGAGAATCATAGAATTCTAAGTTCTTTTCCAAAAGTTTTAATTTTTAATAGGTAAACATATTCAATTAAAAAGTAATAATATTTGGCGCAAATATTTCAATAGGTCTATTTGTAATTTTTTTTTTATTAATATATAGATATAGATATGTATATTTCAAAATGTCATAATGTAAAAAATTATAGATATGTATATAATTACCGAATGTGCTGAACTTAAGTGACAGACTCGCATGTTTCGGAATCCTATGTGGCATGCTTCATTATTTGACTTGAATAAATTTTAATTTACTTCCAATACAAATTATCCATAAGTATATCGATTATTTATGATCTTTTTATATGTACTAATTGCGTATTAATATCATTTTCTATTATAACTATTAAATTGTAATTATAGTTTTAATGTTAATAACTTTTGTATTTCTTATTAATTTTACATATATAATATATTAAATTAATCATCTATTGATGAACTTCAATTTGACATCCTTATTGTATTTATATAATAAATAAAATATATTTGCTTTTTTAATGCTAATAAAATTATTTAGTAATATTAATTAGATAAAATTATTTATCAGTTAATATATTTATGTTCATAGTAGTTATATGATATATAAGTTAGAAAATATTATAATATAATACATGTAAATCACAAGTAAAGTGTCATTCTAAAATATATAGTATATTATACTTTGTAAAAAAATATTTATATTTTAAAACACTTTTCTTCTCATTAATACAAATCATTAATTTTTGTTAAAAAAAGGCCTACAATAATTGTGTTGTTATGGCAAGCGGTGTATATTGCAGAAATGACAAGACGGCATCACGTGCGGTTTGTTAAAATGAGTAATAGGTCATGCTTTTTTAATTTTTATTGTTATATATATATATATATATGTGTGTGTGTGTATATATATNCGTATAAAAATATTTTTTTTTTTTGCTAGTGACGATGGATTGGGTCGCGCATAAAAATAGTCTAAATACCGGACCACATGACCCCCTAAAAGATTTGGGAATCAACATTTTATTATTAATCATATAACAAAATTTGCCTTTTCGGATTTTGCTGGTCCATTACCCATTTTTGAAAAAGGCCAATTTCACTTTTTGCTACTGCCAGCCCATAATATTTACGTCTTTTTATGAATTCTTTACAACTTACAAGTTGCGTACCTTATCAATTTGCCTAAATTTTTAGATATTCTTCTTCTTCTTCTTCTTCTTCTTCTTCTTCTTCTTCTTCGTATCATCTGCAATGCATTGAGTCTAATCTTACATATATAACATGTATATAAATTAAAGACTTAAATGACATAGATAAAACTATAAAAAATTAACAAAATTCACTTCAATGCAAAGAGACTAGGCTTATACTTGAGTATAAAATAGACTTGGTAGACTGAATTTTTCTGGCTGTCACATGAGCAGGATCTTGTCTACATTTATGAAATTAATCATATATTAATGAGTTTCGATTTAACATCCATATGTATAAAAAGATAAATTATATTTATCTTTCTAACATAATAAAATTGTTTTAAATATTAATTAGAAAATTAAAATTATTTATCGATTAATATATTTATATTTCAAATAGTTATATGATATAAGTTATAAAAATTACTATAATATAACACATGTAAGTCGCACAAGTAACAAGTGTTATTTTAAAATACATAATATGTATTTTTTGTAAAAAAATAAATAAAAATTAAAATATTTTTTCTCATTAATTTTAAAATTTAAGAATAATTTTTTAACAAGTATTAGTGTCGTACTAATATTATTTATATATCACCATTGAAGTACATCGAACTTGGTCCGATAAAAATATTGATATAAGCGTTATATCTTAATTATGTAACTACCCTAACTAAAAAATTAGTTTATAAAATTACCAACCCCAAAAACTATTTACTAAATTACGTGACTAAACAGTTTAGAAATTAGTAACCGCTCATCAGTGACACAATTATTTTATGTACAAAATTATCATTTATTCTCTTTTTCTATAATTGACCCATGACTATCAACAATTTTAATTAATCATTTTAGCTTAATTAGCACTAATAATTTACATAAAATCAATTTCTACAATTATTGTTTTAAACAAAATTATCATTCAATTTTATTTCTCAATAATTGATCCCACCATAATATCAACAGTTTTTGATAATTATTTTGGTTCAATTACACACTAATTATTTAAATAAAAACGTGATAAAAGAAGTGATGATATCCTAACACATTCTAAAATGAAGAGAAAAATAGATAATTGACAAATTGCACTTACAAAAAACTTCATCAGCCCACTAAAATATAACATCCACTGAAATATAACAGATAATTAACTACAAATAAATGTATAAATGCACTTATATATTAAAAATAAAGAACGAGTTTACGGTATGCATAAACCTTCTACTATGCAATATAAAAACAACCAACAACTAAGCAACTCTTAATTTTGTAAACATAAAAGGCAACCAGAGTTCTAACACCAAGGAAAACGAAAAAAAAAAAGAAAAAGAAAACAATGAATGAGAAACGGATAAACAACCTAGAGTGTCCTATATAACAATCTAGAAGATGTATGTATTTGTTTATATTTTTTAATTGGATATGTAACAATTTTTTTTTAACTAAAAAAAAACTCGTATGAAGCAATGATATTTATTATATCACCAGGCAATGAATGTGTGAACTAATTGATTACCAAATTGAGAACAAAAACAACACATATCAATTTTATTGTGCAAACTAAAACTACATAATCATATAATTGAAACACTAAAAAATGGTTTAAAAATTAAATTAAATTAACAGTAACTTGAAAACAACTTTGACATAACCATACATAAACAGAAAAAAAAAAACAAGTTAAATAAAATTACTGTTAAAAAAACAAATAACTTATACAAATTTTATATATTTGCATAGTCATTCTCTTGAATTTTCTCATTCGCCGCCGCCTCATCGTCAGAGGTCGACCCTGAGTTGTCCGCAACATCGTAGTCGTTGGATGCCGCCATCAACCTTGTCGCCAGGTCTGCCTTGAAAACCTCCTTCGGCATAGTAGTCTAGTTCCGCTTTATAACCCAATAAAGCAGACGTCTTCCCGTCGCTTCGCCATTAGAGACGTCAAATTAAAATCTCCCTGACCTATCTCTGTACGTGTGAGGGAGAGAGGGATCGTGTTCTTACAATTTTTTTTTTTTAACAAAAAAGAAGGAAAATTCAGGAAAAAAATTGAATACTTTTACCCAAATGAACAAAGAAGAAAGAAGAAAAAATTCAAAAGAAGGTGAAGAAGAAAGAGAGTGAAAAACTTGAACCGTCTCTCAAATTATGTCAAAGAATATTAAAAACAGATGTAAACTTCCATTGGAACAGCCAATTCAAAAAACAAGTATTATTAGAATAAAGAAGGTACAAAATATAAAAAAAAGAGATACAAAACATAAAGAAACAAAATGGGTTGCAAAAATATAAATAAAAAATATAACTAGACATAATGCGCCATTATCTCTATTAAATTATCCTATATGTTCTGGGCTGACCCATTAAATCAAATGATATTAAAATTAAGCGAAAAAATTACTATACTTGCCGCATATATTTCACATTTATATAACAATACTAGTACGAATCTCATATGATGCACGGTTAAGAGATATTCATTAATATTTATAAATTAAAATATTTATTAAATAAAATTTTTGAAAATTAAAATTATAAAATCAATATGTAATATAATTTACCTATATTAATTTATTGAAAATGTTATATAAAATTTAAATTGTACAAAATACACACAACATGTCTATTTAAAATTAATACACAACCCAGATGGTGCAAATAACTAATAATAAATTACATTATATGTATTTTAAAATAAGGGTCATTTTGAAGTTTTTATTCAGAAATTCGATTTGACTACAATGTGATTCCATAAAATAAATATTTTGCTATAATAATATTTTATATCTACAAATCTATGTGAATAATAAGTATAATTATAAAACTTATAATATAAAAGTATTTTTGTATAAACTATCCAAATAAAAAAAATTAAGTAGTTGAATAATTTATTAAACCATAAATAATTGACTATTTCATTTACGTCCAACTTAATATTAACCTATAAGTTATAAATAATTATTTATTTGACTTTTAAACTTGAAACCCAAATTTTGACTCCACAATAAATTATTTATATATATAGATTTTTTATCTCTGAGAACCAAGTCCTAGCGTGAGAACCGTGAGAACCGCTATTTATAGTTGTACGTAGTGCTATGATTGATTGTGTTTTAGTGCTATTTTTAACATGGATCTATTTTCTTAAAAAATAGCAACACAATTTATATTAACATTTATAAAAATGATAGCACCATGTGATATTAAAAATAACATCATACACAATAAAAAATAGCATCAAATACGGTTCTCACACTAGAACTAGTTTTCGAACTGACCACTATATATATATATAGGATGTTGTTCAAATGAGAACCAAGTCCTAGCGTGAGAACCGTGAAAACCGTTATTTTTAATTGTACGTAGTGCTATGATTGATTGTATTTTAGTGCTATTTTTAACATGGATGTATTTTATCAAAAATAGCAACACAATTTATATTAGCATATGTGAAAATGGCAAATTGTGATATTAAAAATAACATTATACACAACTAAAAATAACATCAAATATGGTTATCACGGTTCTCACACGAAGACTAGTTATTATTTGAACCAACCCCTATAGATTATAAATTTTCTATATATATATAGATATATATATCTCGCAATTTTCTAGATTTGTTGTCGTTTACTTTATCGTTCAAATTTATCAACTAATTCTTTTGAATTAAATTATAAATTTTATTAACTAATATTTGTTCAAGGATCATTTTGTTTTCAGAAAGAATACATTATATTTCAAAAGGACATACTAAGCATATTGACATTTCAAATATTAACAAACTAAAATCCCACAAATTATGGGATTTAATTAATTAGAATTAAATGTAAAAAAATCTTAAATTGACACGAATTTATAAATAAGATATAAAATATTCTACCCATTGATAGCAAATTAGTTCAAAGATTATAAGTTTACTGTACCCAAAAAAAGAGAACTGTACCCAAAAAAAAAAAAAGATTATAATTTTACCTTCTTGAATTAGATAGAAAATATTCTACCAATAACAAATGACTTTCAAAAGTATAGGATAGTTTTTTTCAATGTAATATACCATAAATTGATTAATTATTTTTAAGGCAGAATTTTTTAATTTTTTCAAAAAATATTACTAAGTTTAGTAGTTTTAAAATTTTTTGCCGGAATTTTAGTGTCTATTTCAAATAAAAACGAACATTTAAATCAGTCGATATTTACACAATTTGCGTAATTAAAGTATATTAAAAATGTATTTCACAAAAGAATTACACGAAAAATATAAAACACTTATTAACTAATAAATTATGCAATTTAGTTGGAAACTTTTTAGCAATTCACATACTTGATATTGCAGCCGAAATTCGCATATTTGGATAAATAAGCCAAATTTACATGATTTTAGTAATTACGGTATCTAAAAAATAATTTTTTTTATGGCTTAGTTATTGCTTTAAATAATGTGCCGCAATTTCCATAAAAGAAATTCCAATATTTGGGTAAATCAGCCCCGAATTCACATGATTTGAGTAATTAAGGTATCTTAAAATGATTTTTTTTGTCTTAATTATCTCCTTAAATAATGAGCCGCAATTTTTCATAAGTGATTATTTGAAGCATGCCATAAATTATTAAATTAATTTTTCGAAATAGTAAATAAATATTTTTTTGGAGAGAAATAGTTATTATTTAAAAAATAATAATGTTTTAGGTACATTTTTACATTTTATTGTTATTTTTTTGCATCAGTTTTTGGTTACAATTTCCATATACAAATATATAGTAGTCTTACCAAGTCAAAACATTTTTAAATGTGGTAAAATGCTTAAATTATGTTAGGAGGATATTTTGATCCGAAAATCTTTCAATTCAAACACACAATCCATACATTTGGACACACTATTAGGTGTTGGGGAGGTCTTATTTTCTTTATTTGTTTATTAGGTATGAGTTGCTTTTGGTTTTTAATTTCGTTGTTTTGCTTCGTTTAGTGCAGCTTTGTCTGCTTTTTTCTCCTTTATAGAATTTGAGTCTCTTTTTTGAGTTTTGCTTTGTGGTTGTTCACCTCTTTGATGAAGTTTGTACTCCCTTGTGTGTGTTGCAAAGAGGGGTTGGTTCAGTCTTCTGGTTCCAATGTGTCACTTGACACTTCGAGTGTACTCTTTTGAGTTTTTAAGTTATTAATATAATTGCCGTTTGATTAAAAAAAAGACACACTATTACACAAACAATTCATTCAATTTCACTTATATCCTCTCGTACTCCACCCACAATGATTCACTAAAAATTCTCCATTATTTTGTTGTTTTACTTCATTTCCTATGCAAGGTGACCAAATAGGAGGTGTCGACAACCAGATATTAGAGAGGCTCGATGCCGATTCCAGTTGATGGCGAAGTGCGGCGATGTCGACAGAGCGTCAAGATTGGGCAAACGACTCGCTGAGGTTCAACCAATTTTGGGTTGACGACGGCGGATACTGGAAGGCGGCGATGAGATCTATGAGGATCGTCTTGTTGTGCGAGTCACGAAATAACGAATATACATATGTGCGGCGAATCTAAATTTTAGCGTAGAATTATTACGGCTTAAAATCGCAGACTCTGAGACGTTATAGATTTTCTTTGATGGAGATCTGTTGATTTCACTCGCAGGAAAAATCACATCGTCGAATGCTCAGAATCGCTGGGAGATAGGTCAGGTTGAACTAGGTCAGCTTAGGTCGCGCGGGTTGTGCGTGCGACTGTACGGGCGTGTTGCTGTTGGGGCGCAGGGCTTGTGGGTTGCGTGCGTCTGGGGCTGGTTGTGGGTCATGCGCTGTCCAGGCTGGGCTCTGCCGCATCGGGCATGCGTGAGGTGGTCGACAGTGGTCAGGTGCTGAGGCGGATGGTGCTCGGGTGCTCGACTACCAAAGGAATATTGTATTCCTCACACATCTACAAATCCTTTAGTGGGAAGGAGAACCTAGACTTCTCTTAATATACTTGCTTTTGTGTGTTTTTCGGACAATAAGAGAACGATATATATATATATATATATATATATATATATATATATATATATATATATAGGCTACAATATGACCCTAAGAATGTGTTAAATTAGGCTTCCCATACATGGGCCGAACTGTGGGCCAATCTCACTCCATTCATATATCAATAATATAGTAATTCCACTAAAATAGTATTATTGAAACTCTCAATTTAACTCCCAAATTATGATTTGAGCTTCGATTCATAATTACCCGAATTACCTTCATATGTTTAGGATATAATGTCCATCAATCAATTCAATTACTGACAATCGAGTTAATTGATCTCTTGTGCTGAAGATAACACCACTTAAATATTTTAATTGATCTCTGAGCTCACTTCAGGGACACCATCAAACTGAGGCACATGGTGATCGTAAATATTTTAACAGCACACCATGCATGCAATTTTACCATACAACTCAATTGGTTTTCTATCCAGACAAAATGAACCTCACCGTGATGAATCAAAGTAGTAACTACTACATACATGCGTCTGTTTATATTTTATGAGTTAAGAGAACACAATAATTAGTCGAGGTCTATTTCATTTACGATGATCAATATAAAATAACGGATCCTCTCCGGGATCCATTTAATACGCAAATGTATTGTGCAACTTATCAGTCAAGACCAAGTGTACACGTTGCCACTACAACTATTTTGATGACTTGTTCAATTTCCATCTAGGTTATGAATCAATTTCATTATGTATCGCGAGTTACTGATAAATGATCTTCTGTCCATCTGTTATGATCCATTTACGTAAGCGCAAAACAACAGAACATAGAACTTATTTAATCAAGCATGAATTCTGATTCAACAAAAATAGTATAAATAACATCTAGAGCGAAGCTTTCAGTATATATACTAACAATCTCTCACTTATACATAAAACTTTCTTTTCTACTAGTATACATCTTTCAATCCTTATTCTTAAAAAGCTACGTCGATCCTGCCACCTCACATCTGACTCTTGTTCTTTCCACGTGACTGACGAACACCTTCTCCGGCAGGTTCTTTTGAGAAATGATCAGCTAGGTTGTCCTTTTATGCAATCTTGAAAACCTCAACGTCTCATCTCCCTACGATTTCTCTTATTAGGTGGTATTTGCACTATATGTGTTTACTCGTCTTGTGAGCTCGTGGGTCCCTTTAGTTTGCTACTGAACCACTGTTATCACAATAAACTGTGACACCCAGTGGCCAACTCGAAATCACCTCTAAGTCTACCAAGAAGTTTTAGATCCATACTGTCTCCTTTGCCTCTTTAGAAGCTGTGACGTATTCGGCTTCCATCGTGGAGTCTGCCACACATTTTGTCCTTGGCACTCCTCCATGAAATGACCATTTTTCCTAGAGTAAACACATAACCTAAAGTATTTACTTGTGTCCTGGTCTGACTGAAAGTCAGAATCGGTGTAACACAGCGGTAACAAGCTGTCTGCACGATAAACTAACATATACTCCCTAGTCCTTTTCAGGTACTTGAGCATATGTTTCACTGCTGCACCAGTGTCTCGAACCAGTATTAGTTTGGTATCTAGCTACCATGCCAAGGACGTAGCTAATATCCTGCCTCGTGCACAACATTGCATACATGAGGCTTCCTA
The DNA here is from genome assembly GCA_008636005.1 of Striga asiatica. Taxonomy (NCBI): domain Eukaryota; kingdom Viridiplantae; phylum Streptophyta; class Magnoliopsida; order Lamiales; family Orobanchaceae; genus Striga; species Striga asiatica. The sequence goes on from BKCP01006183.1 coordinate 2,454,272, forward strand.
CTACCGAAGCATAAAGAACTGTCTTCACGTCCTGTATTTCGTGGGGTGTCTTGGGAGACATCTCCTTAGACAAAGGTACTCCATGTCGAAAAGGTAAGAAACCCTTCTTGGAGTCCTGCATGCTGAACCTCGTCAAGACAATGTCTATGTGTGAAGATTGGGATAAACACAACATTCTCTTCTTACGGTCTCGAATAACCCTAATACCAATAATGTGTCCTGTCACATCCAAATCCTTCATATCAAATTGCTTAGACAACCATACCTTTACGTTTGACAATTCTTTCAGATCGTTTTCGATTAGAAGTATATTGTCTACGTACAGCACAAGAAACACCACCACGCTCCCACTGAGCTTATTATACACACAATGCTCATCTGAACATAGAGTGAACCCGCACAACTGGATTACCCCATCAGATCGGATGTTCCAAGATCTAGAAGTCTACTTCAGTCCATAAATGGACTGATTTAGCTTGCACATTAGATGCTCATGGCCCCCTGCAATGAAACCCTCTCGTTGTTGCATATAGATGTCCTTCTAAAGACTTCCATAAAGGAAAGTTATCTTGACATCCATCTGCCAGATCTCATAATCCATACGAGCGGCAACAACCAAGTCAATCCGAATGGACTTGAGCATAGCTACTAGTAAAAAGGTTTCCTCATAATCGATTCTCTCTTTCTGAGTATACCCTTTTGCAACAAGCCTAGCCTTGAAGATTTCCACTTTTCTATCCAATCCTCTCATTCTCTTGTAGACCCATTTGCATCCAATTGGTCGTATCCTCACTGGGTGGTTCTATCCCAGACCTGATTGGATTCCATAGACTCCATTTCAGCTTTCATCACACTTTGCCATGAATCTACATCCCGATCAGTATAAACTGAACTGCTCATCTCCAAGATCCATTCAATAAGTAAATGTGCTAGATCAACTAATCAGTCAAGACCAAGTGTATCGTTGTCACTACAACCATTTCGATGGATTGTTCAATTTTCATCTAGGTTGTGAACCAATTTTATGATGTTTCGCAAGTTACTATAAATGATCTTTTGCCCATCCGTGATGAATCATTTATCTAAGTTCAACACAACAAAACATAGAACTTGTTTAATCAAACATGAACAGAAATATTGTAAATAACATCTAAAGTCAAGCTTTCAGTATCTATATCTATATAAAGAGCCATCATATTTACTAAAATTAGTAGCAAGAAAAGTCAAAGGACAATTAATGCATTCTATTTCCATCAATTTTTTCAATTGTATTATTATTTTATTGCTAAAAAACCGGTTTGCATTAATTCATCCTTAATTGACGTGTTTTGCAATAAAATCGGACAAATAGACTTCAAGTAAAAACATGTCTCATTTAAAATTTAAATTTAAATATTAAAATTTCTTATCATTTTGTTACATTAAAATCCTGAATGAATTGTTTGCCATAAAATTAAACAAAATATTAATTGCATAGAATTCAAGTAAAAACATGTCTCATTTAAAATTTAAAATTTAAAATTCCTTATCATTTTGTTACATCTCCGAATGATTTGTTTCCATAACATCGGACGGAATTAATAATTGCATAGAATTCAATTATGATTTTGAATTTATATCAAGGATGTTTAATAATTGTATAGAATTTCAAAGATGTTTATTTATTATAAAAAAATTAAATTCTAAAAACACATTTGTGTATATTTTATAAAATGTTTGTACAATATGTTTTACTTTAAATTTATTTATGTTATTTAAATTAATTACATTAATAAATAATATGAACATACATTAAATACACATAAAACAAAAAGAAGAAGACTGCATCTATAACTTGTATAAATAATAATAATGACATTATATTACAATAAATTTTATAATAAAATAATATGAGTATTATACGAGGAACAAGATTACGTAAAATTGTTATATTTCTTATATCAAGGAACAAGATTACGTAAAATTGTTATATTTCTTATATCAAGTAATAAATATATATAATTAAATCAAATTAATATTATTATGAACATGCGAGCGAGATAATATATTAATTAATTTATGGGCTAACGCTAGCAGACTCAGGTTTAATGTTCCGACAAAAAATATGACATTGATGAAAAGATGTAAAAACATAGATAATCAAACTCTATTATTTTTTATGTCTGAACGGACAAGCCATATGGTCCACTCATTTAATACCTCTCATGAATCACACGAGCTACTTAACGGACAAGTTTTCTGAAAATGACTCATTTAATACTTCTGTCCCGTGCATCGCACGGGCTACGTACTAGTATACACTAATATGCGGTGAGCGGCGAGCATATATTTGAGGAGTTCGGTGACAGATCTGAACATGACTATCGGCGGTAAAAAATCGGCGGCTCTAGATCGTGGGAGGCGATTTTTGGCACAACTACGACCAGGTGGTGTCTCAGATTCATGGCGGATTACAGCGACATGACTCAAAAAATGCAAAGGCGAGTGACGTCCATGGTCTTGGACTGATGGAAGCTGGCGGAGGCCGGTGGTTCTGCGACCTGGACAGGTGGCTATTCAAATATTCCATTCGACAACTACACTCAAATTTTGGGACTGAAAGTTATAATCCTAATCTCATTGAGTTCGCCTATGATTTGATTTGCCAATATTTGTGTGTCTGTAAATTGGGTGATAGTTCAAGGGGCTTGGATTGTACAAGAAGGAGAAGAAAACGAACAATGTTTTACCAGATGACTATAAACTGCTTCTCTGTTGCGACCGACAACATCTCGCCTCGATCGTTTTCCATTCATAGATGTCTCATCCGCGACAATTTAGGCAGTTATGCCTCCGCCCAGTGGGTTCGGTCCTCCTCCAGGTTAGTTTCGACATAGGCCTCTGATGCATTTTGTGTTTGGATACTTAGGTATCCGTGAGTTTTTCATTGGCACGACTTATATTTTTTGGGTTATTGTGTTTGATTAATTGGATAGTTTATGCATTCAACCTATAATTACTTTATTACTATTTTTTGTCGTCAGCGACAACTGCTTCTTTTTTTTATATACTATTTATGTATAGTATATGGGTACAGATGATTTTTTTTTTATATATTTATATTAATATTGGGATATTATCAATGCTTATTTTTTGTGTATGCATTCAAATTCCATACAACTCTTGTTTTGAACCGTTGACTCAAATTACCTACGCTGGACCAAAGAAAGTAAACAACAAAATACTATAATTACAGTTTATATGTTGTTTATTCACTGGGTAATAGAAAAACTAATTCTCAATCTATTTGTTTAACTCACCTTTATAATCTGTATATTATAATTACTTTGTAACATTTTAATTTTTATGTTATACATAAATGTTCTGTAATTGATTCAGAAATCGGTCACGCGGTGGGCGAGGGGATTGTCCGACCTCCATCTCCGCGAAACCCAGGATCATCGGGCCCATCTGCGGTGTCGGTAGGTCGACGCCGACAGTGGTCAGGCCGGCGCCAAAGTTGTTCACGCCGTCGCCAGCGGTGACTCCGCTTCCGGGATATATCTTATCTNTCATCTCATAATCCATAAAGATACCATTTCCAAAAGGTATCCATCATTTACCTATGTTTGCGCTTTGATTGGGGAAATAGATTACAAGATAAGTACTTGGAATATGTGGAAGTATAAATCTATTGTTGCATAAAAATTGTAATCCAAAAAATCACCTAGCATAAGTGGAAGTTAGAAAAGATATTATAAGCATTTGTGTGCTTCAACCAAGTTAAGCTTGTTCAAAAATTTGGGCCTAAATTGCGGAAAAGAAAGCCCATGAAGACACGCCACAGATCCCCTCACGATCTACATACAGGCTAGGCGCCGATCCTCCAAATCTTTACCCCTGCTGAAGATTGTTGATCCCTCTATAGTATAAATTGAAACCGACAAAGTAAACAGATAAAGTGACCATCTAGCCAGTTCCATCATCAAGTCGATATTTTGCATGGGTACGTCTGCCTCTCCCCTACACCCTTAACTGGCATAAATCCAACATTACATTTAATGTATAAATATACAGCCTTTCAGGACTCAGAAAAATCATAAAAAATTTATCAATAAGAAATGCTTTTATATGTTCTCTGTTTTCCATTTGGATCTCTTAAGCTAAGGGATCGTCGTTCTCTCCCTTCAGTTCTTCGTTGGTAAAATTGCATTTTTCTCCATTCAATTTATTGTATTGATTAGATGGTCATTTCATTACTTTTTAATTACAATCATACCCTAAAAAAACTGCCCCATTAATTGTGGTTGATGCCCCAAGCGTCAATATAAAATTATGCCACCGTCAATTTGAAAATCTTAGAAAGCCACACCTTCAATTGGAAAAAAATTGAAAAGTTATATTATGCCACCCTCAATTTGAAAAACTTAGAAAGCCACACCTTCAATTGCGAAAAAATTGAAACGTTATGTTTAAATTACTATTATACTATAGAAATAAAAAATCATGATTTTTTTCCTTTTTGCAGTTTTATTTGTTGAGATCCTTTAGTTTGTTCAGATATATAGATATTTCAAATAAACGTGTGCTTCAACGACCAGTAATTAAGCATATAGAACACTTGCATTTCATAAAAAGGAAGCAACACCATTTAGTTGAATACATATTAACGCCTTGTTTAACATGTAGACTTGATCCGTTTAAATACAACGATTCGGCCCACTAGAAAAAGGGATAGCTAACAATTTAGGTTGAAAATTAAATTGAACCAACCATTTTACATATTAACTGCACTTTTTTCCTTTTTTTTTGGGGAAAAAAAGGAAGCCATATATAAACCATTCATATTCAATCGGGGGAAGAGGTGCGGTCCCATCAGATGAAGCGCACTATAAGAGGGTGAGCCTAGTTGCACCATAATGAGATTTCATTTCAAAACTTAATTGGTGATAGGAGTAGCCCACTAGGCTTATATATTAGGCTCATTTTTCTTATAGAATTAATGTGAGACAACTCACAAGTGATAGGCGAAATTTCATTTTTGGTCCTATAACTTGGCCACAATCCAAAAAACCACCCCTATATTGACCACTTTCAATTTAGGTCCTATAACTTGTCAATTTCATCATTTATGGTCCTATTTTATCCGGCCCCGGGATAAAAATTTGACGTGGCATTTTTTTATCCGATATGGCATGATTGTGGTTTTACGTGGCAGGATACGAGAAGGCGCGAAATGAATCAGATATACCCTCCCAAAACCAATGTGCAACTTAATCGACATAATCGATCCCAATTTCTCAAAACTCTAAAACTGTCTTCTCCTCTCTACTCTCAATTTCTCAGAATCGACTGCAATTTCTCAACTTCCACTCAAGAAAATCTTCAAATCTCAACTCCCGAAATTCCACAAAATCGAAATTGCTTGAAATGGTGAGGAAAAAATCTAAATCGGCGACGGAGACCTCTCAGTCTTAAACACTAAAACAACAATCGAAATTGGCGAAATCGGTGATGGAGACCTCTCAGTCTCAACCAATGAAGCAGCAATCGAAATCGACGATGGAGAAAACATCTCAGTTTGATGTAGACAATCTCAGTTTGATCAAGAAAGTTGCTCTAGGAGTTAAAGTCCCAAACCGCGAGATGAAATTGCGGCGAAAAGAGCTTGATTACCTTCCCCCTCCTATATATGGTTAGTATAATTATTGAAATTTGGGTTTTTTAAAATTAGGGTTTATTATTTTTGAAATTAGGTTTATAATTTTTGAAATTAGGTTTATAATTTCTGAAATTAGGGTTTCTTAGACTTTGTTTATTGTATTTTGTTTATTGTACTTTCTGAAATTAAGGTTTACATTTATGTTTCTAATCAACAAAAATTGGTTTTTGGTTTGTAGGAATCAAAAGTGAGTTTTTCACATTTGGTCTACATTATGGAGGTGAATTTGACCAAGGTCACAACTATGCAGCATATCTAGGAGGTTCTTCAATTATTTTTGATTTTGTTGATCATACAAAGGTATGTCTTGATGATATCAGAAAGCTTGCTGACGGAAAAGGTGTAAAAAAAACCTTTCAGACTGTATCAAAATAAGAGACATATGTTTGTGTTAGTAAGCTCTCAGCGTGATTTAGGAAAAATTTGGGAAGATAATAGAAAGTTTAGAGAAGTAAACTTGTATGTTGATGAGATGAGAGAAATGCAAAAGGAACATGAAGTGGGTGATAAATGTGAGGTTGAGGATGACCTGAGTGAGGGAAGTAAGGGAGATGGTGGTGCTGTGAGCTTGGGTGAGGGAGTTAAGGGAGATGGTGGTGCTGTGAGCTTGGGTGAGGGAGTTAAGGAAGATGGTAGTGCTGTGAGCTTGGGTGAGGGGGTTAAGGGAGATGGTGGTGCTGTGAGCTTTGGTGAGGGGGATGAGGGAGATGGTACTGAGAGCTTGGGCGAGGGTAGTAAAGGAGACTTCTGTGATGAAGATGAGGGTCAGGGTAGTAAGGGAGAGTGTCTTGAAAGTGATGAATCCAGTGATGAACTTTATGATTGGGAGTATGATATGGGGGATGAAAAAGTATATGATCAATTGTTTGGATGAGAATGTTGATAATGATGTTGGTCAGAGTGAAAATGAACCTGAAAATGTGAATGAAACTGAAAAACAAAATGAAAGTGCAGGGGATGAAGATGTGGTATACCAAGAGGAGTTAAATAGTGAAGATAGCTCTGATGAGGACAAAGTGAGTTATAAGTATCATGTGTTTAATCCTAATGACTTGTATGAACCAAACTTCAAGATAGGTATGATGTTTGCCACAAAATCTGAGCTTAGGACAGCTATACATTCAAGTGCCATTAAGGCAAAAAGAACTGTGGTAATTAGCAAAAATGTGAAACAGACCTTAGAGCTAAGTGTGGTGATAGTAGCTGTTCATGAAAGATTAGTGCAGCTAGGGTGAAAAATGAGCAGACCTTTCAGGTTAGCAAGCATAACTTTAGGCACACTTGTGCAGTGACTGGAAAGGTAAAAAATTTAAAATCCACTTGGTTGGCTGGGAAATATGCTGTTGTTTTTCAAGATGATCCTCAGAGGGCTGTTAAGGGATTTAGAAATCAAGCAGCAAGAGAGCTTAGGGTTCACATTTCTAAACAACAAGCATACAGAACCAAAATGCATGCCATTGCTGATAAAAAAGGTGAACCTAAAGAGCAGTATGCATTATTGTGGGATTATTGTGAGGAGATTAGAAGAACAAATCCTGGTAGTACAGTTGTTTTGGATACAATTTCTGAAACTAGAAAGAGTGTGTTTAATAGATTATATATTTGTTTGAATGCATTGAAGTTGGTATATAAGGCACGTTGTAGAAAAGTGTTTGGTGTGGATGGTTGCCATCTGAAAGGCCCCAATAAGGGAATTTTGCTTACTGTTGTTGGGGTTGACCCCAACAATGCACTTTTCCCATTGGCTTATGCTGTTGTTAGTGTTGAAAATTTTGACAATTGGGAGTGGTTTTTTATTCTTTTGAAAATTGATTTGGAGATTGTCAATCAGCATGAATGGACCATCATTTCAGATAAGTAAAAAGGATTGATACAGGCTGCACAAGCTATTTTTCCAAATTGTGATCACAGGTTCTCTGTTAGACATTTGATGGGAAATTTAAGAGATGTTGGCATTATGGGGTAGCATTTAAGAATGCTGTTTGGAGATGTGCAACAACCACTACAGTGAATGAGTTCCACAGAAAAATGGGTGCAGTTAGACAATTGAGTGAAGATGCTTGGAGTTGGTTGTCTAAAAAACCACCACAAGAGTGGAGTAGGTCACACTTTAGTGTACTTCCTAAGTGTGACATACTTCTTAACAATGCTTGTGAGACATTCAACAGCAATATATTTGAGGCCAGGGAACAACCAATTCTGTCAATGCTTGAGTGGATAATGGGGTATTTGATGAGGAGATTGCAGCAGAATAGGGATAGATGTGCAAAAAAATAGAACTTTTCATTGTGTCCCAAGATACAGGAAATCATAGATGCTCATATTGATAATTTGGTTGAATGCATCCCCTTCAAATCTGATGAGTATAATTTTCAAGTTGAATGTCTGAATGGTGATCAGTTTAAGGTGGATCTAAGGGCACAAAGCTGTGGGTGCAGAAAATGGGAGTTGTTTGGAATCCCTTGTGTTCATGCATTGAGTGCAATTAATCTGCAAGGCTGGAGCATTGAAGATTTTGTAAACCCTTGCTACAAGACAGAGACATACAAGAGGGTGTATGAGCCTGCAATCATGCCTATTAATTGAAGGAAAGAATGGGCAGCAACTGCTTATCCTCCAGCTGAGCCACCAAATGTTAGAAGATCAGCAGGAAGGCCAGGAAAGGCTAGGAGAATGGAACCTGATGAGGTTCTTTCTAGTAGGAGAAAGAGGCCAAGGGGTAAGCCTAGGGTTGTGACCAAGGAAAATACAATGAAGAGGCAACAAATGACAGTTAAGTGCAACTTCTGTCAGAGGGAGGGTCACAATAAGAAAGGATGTCTTCTCTTGAAATCTGAAGGTCAACAAAGACCAGAAAAGTTAAAGGTAATAGTATAATAAATTGTTGTTTCATGTCTTCATGTATAAGTTGATTCATGTTTTCATTTATATAAAGTTGATTCATATAAGTTTGTTCATTTTTTCAGACTAGAAAGAGGGAGAGTGATCCTGTCCCAGCAGTTGGAGTGTCAACACAAGAAAGCACAAGCAAAGTAAGTAGTCATCTTTCAGGTTCTTTTAGTTTCAACTATTAATAGTCATCTTTACAAAATAACACAAACTGACCTTACTTGTTCATGTTTTCAGACTAGAAAGAGGGTGGTTGATCCTATATCAGTAGTTGGAGTGTCAACTCAACAAAGCACAAATAATGTAAGTAGTCATCTTTCAGGTTCTTTGACTTTCAACTATTAATAGTCATCTTTACAAACTAACACAACCAAAACTTGCTTGTTAGGTTATAAACCAATCTGTACCTGTTGCTCCACTTGCCTCTGCCCCTGTTTTTCCTGCTACAACAAAGTGGTATAAATCTGCCCCTGCAACACGATCTGCACCTGTTGCTCCACCTGCTCCTCAACCTGCTCCTACTCTACCTGCCCCTGCCCCTGCCCCTGCAACATAATGGTTCAAAGCTGCCCCAACTCCTTACCAACAAATGCAGATGGGACATCCCACTAAATGAGTGATCATCAGAGGACCAGTACCATTTGTTAGTGGTCATTTCATACCAAGCCAAGAGAGCTGTCTAACTGAGAGAGATTCAAGATTGAAGGAGATATTCAAAGAATGTGGCCAAAAGTACACCTCTATTAGTAGTCTTGTTCCATCTATTGATCCTAAAAAGAAGGGAAAGAATGTAACCAAATAAGTTGGTTGTGTTTTGAAACTGAATTTTGGTGTTGTTGATTGATGGTTGGTTTTTGGATATTAACTGGATTAGGGTGTTTTTGTTATTGTCACTGAATGGTTGGTTTTTGTGTGGATGGTTTAGTTGGTTCAGGTTGTGGACAAGTTCTTTTGGTCTGGAATTGTGTTTGTTATGGAAATGTATGTGAAAAATTTTTGGTTCTGCCTGGTTCTGCTTATGGTTTGATTTTATGGTTATGGAGATTAACTCAAAGTTCAGGCTACTTTTGTTCCAAGTTCTGGTTATGACTTCAGGTTATGGTTTGATTTTATAGGTTCTGCTTATGGACAAGTACACCTCTTATTGTTTATAATGTTCTTGTTCTGCAGATGAACTTAAATTGTTCTGTTTAAGATAAACAAAAATAAGATAAACAAAACTAACAAGATTAACAAGACCAACAACTCCATTACAACATTGGTACAAAAGTTTGACACACATAGTGTCTATTCATTCATCAGACAACACAAAGTGTTCACAACACCAACAACACAAACAACCTTGGAAAACATACAACACAAAATGAAGAAAAAACTGACAACCTTGTTGTAGCACATAACAACAATAAAAAACATACAACTTTCACCACATGACAACAATCAAAATAATGAAGAGAAACCATGTTGCAACAACAAACACAACGAGCTTCCAGATTTTTTGACGAATTTTGGAAAATTCTTCATAGATGTCCTCCACATGCTGAAGTTGGAGTTCAATAATCTCCTTGATTTTTTTGTTCTCGGCTTCAAGCAATAACATCTTCTTCCTGACCTCAATCATTTCATTGGCCAGAATATGATTGTTCGAGCTCTCGGGAACATCTTCATCCACCCATCTAAAGAACGTACAATCTCCATCCTTCCAATACTTGCAACCGTGAAATTTGTTACCAGGATTTGTTGAAGTCCGTGATCTGCGTATTACAGCTCTCTTGTTACAATCACAAAAATAATTGGAAGGCGTCGAGAAGGAAGAAGCATAAGACATCGCTGTTCGCTCTCTCTTTCTCTCTCTCTCTCTCTCTTTCGGTCGAGCTTCTCTCAATTAGGGTTACAGGGGTCGATTTTGGGGCAAATCGATTTTAAGAAGAGTTATACCTGATATGGCAATTTTATTTTCCACGTGACTGCTCCAATTTTTTATTATCTTAACATGAGGCGCCACATCGGATAAAAAAATGCCACGTCAAATTTTTATCCCGGGGCCGGATAAAATAGGACCATAAATGATGAAATTGACAAGTTATATGACCTAAATTGAAAGTGGTCAATATAGGGGTGGTTTTTTGTACTGTGGCCAAGTTATAGGACCAAAAATGAATTTTGCCCAAGTGATATTCTAATAATTCATAAACCCAAAATGAAAATTTAATGTAAAAAAAAAATACAAAAATAAACCACAACCGAATACGAATTTAAATGTAGAAGATGTAATTTTCTCAATTGGTATCGAAGAATTTAATGAATCAAATTTTATTTTCTTTCCTTATTAAAAGATGTAACTAAATAGAAGGTTTCAGAGGCAAAGGTAACATAAAGACATGAAGAAAATAGGAAAATTATGTTTACAACTTCGCAGGCTCGAACAACGAACTCATAATACTCTCTTTCATTTGAGGGAAGTGCATGCCATGGCTGTCTCCATACTGGTACACATATTGTGCCATTCTCCCAAGCTCAACTGCAGCCGTCACAAATTCTTTTTGGAATGCACAAATTGCCGGCTCTCGTTCTTCGTTCATCTCTTTCCACGTCTCGTGTATTAGAAACCTAACATAGTCTTGTGACTCGTCCACACTTGCACCACTTTCATTCATGTAACACTGAATCGCCTTTGGCACATCACCTCTTTTCATCTCATCCTAATAATTCAAATTGAAAATTACACAAATACACAATTAAAAAAAAAAAAGATGGGAAAAGTCGTAATACGAACAAGAGATGTGCCAAGATCATTCGCAAGCCTTAGAATAATGGATGAGCATCGAATTATGTTGTGATATTCGTATAAGCTTTTAATAGCATGATTGTCTATAGGATACGTCACAAAAAAGTAGGCATGGGTTAGTATGACAGGAGCTGATATTGAAATCCATGCATTGTTGATATATTCTTGGAGTTTTGGTTTGTATCCCATGGAGTGCCATGTCGCCTCTTGTAAGTATGTTCGACATAAATCTGCCCACTGCAAAAGTGTTGGAAGCATATGTTAGTTATGAGCAAGTGGATGAATGGTAAAATACAATCGGTTTCTTGAATATATAATGATCATCTGAAAATGTAAACCACCACAATATTTTCTATATATATATGGATAAGTTACAGTGAAAATAGTTTTTAGTGAAAGAAACAAGAATACATTATAATCCAAATTTAGATGCATCACTGCCGGCCGGCATGATAGCGTGCTGTTGGTGGTCTTGAGGCGGAGGGACTCTATTTGGAATGAGGGTATTTTTGAGAATTAGATATGTCTGGAGACTTATTTGTGATTTTAAAATTTTTAACATATTACAATTTTGTCTTTGGGTAAATCTACACTTATTAAAAGTTTGATAATCGTATATTAATGTTAAGTGAAATGCACATTATTACGTGTGAAAATGCATCTAAAAAATACTAATTAAAAAATTGCAACCGCCTGCACACACATTTAAAAGTTCATAAATTTACCAAAATGCTACCGCGCTATAGAATGCACAATAGTGTTCAACAAAATGCACATTAATATATATGGAAATGCACAATAGCGTCTCAGCTTATTTTACGAATTGACGAAAATACCCCCTCATGAAAAATAATAAATTCTTAATATTACAAAGAATGCCACCTCCTTTTGACCGGTACCTGAAGTGTTTGATATATCACATTCAACGCTATAATTTATTCTCATTTCTTTCACTATCACTCATTGTCATGTGATTCTACTTATTATATGTATGAACATTTTACTCTTTTAGATCGTCTGATACTAAAACTTCCAAAACAACCCCCTTGAATTAGGGAAATGGGCCTCCCGTTTTTAATGCTACCATGTAAGTTGTACCAATTGTGTCGAATCAATCAATGTGGGACTTTAATTTTGCCATCAACGAAACCCATATGCACGCAGTTGGTAGTGTTTTTAAAATCATGAATATGAAGCATTAGTATGGAAAAAAAATTAAGGGAATATAATTGTCACCGATTTTCTCAAATGTGGTACGACGAGAAACCACTTTTCTTTAAGAAGATCGTATGCCACCTCATCAACGAAGTTGTTGAGTGCTAGAAAACATATTTGCATATAGTCCGGGAGTTTGCCTATTGCTTCAATGTCCCACTTGAACACGATCTAGCTGATAAGAGTAGGTATGCATTTATGTATAAACTAGAAAATTATGATCAAGTAGTAACACAATATAGATATCAGATGTGATGAGTTTGTATCATGCGTACCTTTGAATGACATTGTAAAAGAGTTGTAGTTCTTCTAATGTAGCATAGACATCAACCATATCGTCAATTATGGTTATGAAGGCATTGATTTTGGTGTTCATAACTCTTGCATATCCATTTTTTACATTGTACATCCCACAAGCGGCCCAGAATTAACACTCCACCAGCCTATCCCTTGCAAATGGCATCTTTTGGGATAGGCGTTTTTGCTCCCACCACCTATGCACACATATAAGCAAGAAAACAAAACAAACAAAGCCATAATATTTATCTAGATAATAGAAAAACTTAAAAAAATAAAAATAAATAATGAATTAGAACAACGCCCCTAACTGCATGTTTACAAATAAAAAAAGAAAACAAAAAATAACAAAATATCACTGGAAACTACTAACAAGCTTAATTATCCATTTTTAAGTTTCTGGGAATTAGTATTTGTTTAAATTAATAACCTGGATAGTTGTTTCAGTTCCCCTTGGTGAGTTGCTTGAACAATGTTGAAGTCTAATTTGGCAAGTTCAAGCACAATTAGATTCATATTTGGCTTGATTTCGTAGGCATTTATGAACCATCTTGTATTTCGCCTCAGAACACTCCAATGAAGTGGGAGCTCCAGAGCTTGGTGCACTAATATGGAAAGATGTTCATCCATGAATATTCCCCTATCAATACCCTCATTTTCAATTTTTTCCTTGAGACATTTGGTGGAAAATTCTCTTGCTAGCTCCAAGGTATCCTCGCCTCGCATTAACAGGAAAGAAGCTTCGTATAACTGTAACAATCCTTTTGTATCATCTCCAAGGCTCGTCTCGAATTCACTCTTTTCATTCTTGAAACGATCAAACAATTCTGCAATAATGGAATGCATAAAGAATTTCGAACTTGATTAGGTTAACGAAACATGTGTCATGAATCGATATATATAACTAGTCCTGGTGTAGAAACCGTGAGAAACGTATTGATATTAAAAAAATTGTGTATGCTGTTATTTTTTATTTACATGGTACTATTATTTTCACAAATTCTAATATAAATTGTGTTGCTATTTTTAATAAAATGCATTCTGGTTAAAAATAACACCAAACACAATCAATTATAAATAGTTGTTCTCACAATTCTTATGTTAAGACTTGGTTTTTATTTGAACTACATCATCTCTCTCTCATATATATATATATAGGATGTGGTTCAAATGAGAACTAAGTCTTATTGTGAGAACCGTGATAACCGCTATTTTTAATTGTGCGTAATGCTATGATTGGTTGTGTTTGGTGCTATTTTTAACCAGGATGAATTTTATTAAAAATAACAACACAATTTATATTAGCATTTGTGAAAATGATAGCGTCATCTAATATTAAACATAGCATCATATACAATTAAAAATAGTATCAAATATGGTTCTCACGGTTCTCACACTAGGACTAGTTTTTATTTGAACCAGCCCCTATATATATATATATATGTATATATATATATATATATATATATATATATTATATATGTGTGTGTGTGTGTGTGTGTGTGTGTCATGAAAATTCTGAAATATCCCAAGACAAATTTATTGTTTTTGCGTCTTAATTTGACTATCGATCGAACACCATTTTGCTAGCAACCAATCCATTTAGGGTGTCAGGTTATATCCAAGAACTTGAATAATTAACTAGTACGTATGAGATGCACAACAAACAAAATTTGATTTTGTAATCAAATTTGTTGTTACACAAATCCGCGATATATATAATCGTCCAATATAATAATTAATTGTGCGGTTATAGCCATATTAATGCCATATATGTGGACCAAAAATATTCTAAGTACGTGGAGCTCGACCGGAGTGAAGAACGGGTTGTTCAAAGTCGAGGATCGCCAAGCTGGGGTAGCTAAACAACCTCACCATCGGACAACCTATAGGTTAGCGACCTTAGGCTATGAGGACAACCTAATCATAGGCGACCTAAGGGTCACTATCTGAAATTGTCAGACAACCTGAGCAGGGGCAGATCTAGAAAAATGAATTGAGAGGGACTAAATAATTTTCGATAAAGACATATATTTAACAACAAAAAACATAAAGTTGCAATTTGAAATTAAGAAAAAAAGTTTGGCATAATGGCGAAAAAAATACACGACCTTTACTTGATTGGCCATTTAATCACGACTTTCAAACCTTGGCAAATAAATACATGACCTTTACATTCTTGGCAACTTGATACATGGATTTAACGTCCGTCAACGGAAAGCTGACGTGGGTCTGACTCAGCAAACAGAAGCCAAATCATCAGTTAAACCTTGACAGTTTAATACACCACCTTTTATTTTTTGGCAACCCGATACACGAACTTACCCTTTTTTGTCAAAAAGCTGCCACATCATCATTTTATTTTAATTTTTATTTAAATTCATTAAATTTACTTTTATTCTTTTTATTTATTTTAATTCTACTTTTATTATCCAAATTATGTTTAAAATTAAAATATATAGTGATTACAAACAAAAAATAAATAAAAAATATTTAATTTTATTTAAATTTAATTTATATATTTTATTTTATTCTACTTTATTAATTTTTAATATTTAATGTATTCAGTATTTAATTAATAAATAAAAAAATAAATTAATATTAATATAGTAAATAATGAATAATAAATAATAAAACATATAATATAGAATTCAATAAATCATATAATTAATATCTAATATACTTATTTATTTAGATAAATAATATTACATTATTTATATTATATGTATTTAATATATTTATTTATTTAGTTTATTCGTATATTTTTTATTTAAGTATGTTAAATAATAATAAAAGTAAATTTCAGAAAATTAAATAAATAAATAATAATATTATATTTATATTATAAATATTTATATTATAAATATTTATTTAATGCTTAAATAAAATTTATTTGAAACTAAATAAGATAAAATAGTATTAAAAAACCACACAAATGATAATAAAAGAAGGTCCAAAAAAAATTTGTCATCGAGGAAGAAAAGAAAACCTAAAAAATATTAAACTAGAATAAAATAAAATATAGAAATTGAAAATTAAATAAAATAATATATTTTTTATTTGTTTTTTGTTTGTAATCACTGTATATTTAAATTATAAACATAATTTCAATAGTAAAAGTACAATTAAAATAAATAAAAATAATAAAAGTAAATTAAAATAATTTAAATTAAAAATAAAATAAAATGATGATGTGGCAGCTTTTTGCCAAAAAAGGGTAAGTTCGTGTATCGGGTTGCCAAAAAACCAAAGGTGGTGTATTAAACTGCCAAGGTTTAAACTGATGATTTGACTTGTGTTTGCTGAGTCAGACCCACGTCAGCTTTCCGTTGACGGACGTTAAATCCGTTTATCAAGTTGCCAATAATGTAAAGGTCGTATATTTATTTGCTAAGGTTTGAAAGTCATGATTAAATGGCCAATCAAGTAAAGGTCGTGTATTTTCCTGCCATTATGCCAAAAAAGTTTTACTAAGAATAATTAATTATTTCCTTGCAATAGCCAACAACAAAATATTGCAGGCTCGTTCACACCGAAAGAAAGGTTCAGGAAAGAACCAGATGCAATGCACTGATGCATAAACTTGTCTAGGCCCAAGCAATTGAATACTTCTTCAAATGTATGGCATTTGATTAAGATGAGAAATATTTGAGAAATGTCTTTTTTTTAATAAAAAAAAAAAAGATGAAGGACATAATATGTCTTGAGCACCATTGTCATATTATTCAGTTTAAAGAGCAAAAATAGATATTCTAATATCAAACTAATCGCATGTTGTTCAAACTATTAACTATGCCTGAAAATTTCATATTCCTGGCCGAATTATCAAAATCCAGATTGTTCATCCATTCAACTTGATTAAACCCTAAATCTAAATTGTTCAAAACTCACAAGTAAAGAACAAAAATATAATATCATAGACATAGATGCAAATAAAAGTACTTACAAATATAATTATTCAATAAATGCTCAAATCTGTAATTTTTTTCGTTTGTCTGCCTCTTCACTCGACTCCTCGTCTAATCCGTAGTGTTCAGAAACCCAACTTTTACTTTTTGTAATCTTTTATTATGTTTACTTTAATAATTTATTAATTAATGGCATAAAGAATACTTAATTAACTTAGTTTATTATATTATATAACTTATTAAAGCAAAATAAAGAAAGAGGCGTGCACGTGTGAAACTCTCAACAAAGAGAGATTTATTTATTTTAATATTTATTTTAAAAGCGGCAAAATACTTAAATATATATAATATTATATATTATACATACATAGTACTAATAAAACAAAAAAAGTTTGGGGGGAACAATGGCCCCCCTAAGTTACATTTGCATCCGTCCCTGAACCTGAGTAACCAAGGATCTAACACCTCGACCTCGGCTACCAGAAAATATGATAGACAACCTGTGAGGAGTCACGACCTTAACCAGTAGGAGGCAAGGATAAGAAAGAATCTTAAGAATATAAATGTGACTAGGAAGTAATTAGGATATGGATAAGCACTAAGCTCAAGTAGTCGCGCAGACTGCCTTCAATTAATTCATGAGTCGAATTCGGTATTTGTGATTTGAATTCGTAAAATTTCGAATTCCACTAAGAATAGTGTTTAATATTCAAAATTTATTCAAATCCGAATCCGCATATGCGCAAATTCGATTCGAAATTATCGAGTATTCGATTTGATGATAATGATTATATATAATTTAATATATTATACAAAATATAAAATTTATTTATTTGATATAAATAAATATATTAAATATGAATATAAAACAAAAAAATATATTTATATTTAGAAGATAATACTTATATACTTTTGTATGGTTAGCCTCGTTAAGGCTTGAGTTCAGTTCCATAATGCTCAATCTCGACTGTTAATATTGATAAACGAGTCGATCCCAGCTCGATTACTAGCTCATTTACAGCCCTAAGTAAGAGTGATAGATTGGAGTTATTTATTTGCTAGTACAATACCCGTGTATTACACAGGTATTTAAATATATTAATATTTTTACAATAAAAATTAAAATTATTTATATTTTTATTGTGAAATTATGTATGTGACTATGCAACAACAATAAATAACTAACAAAGTTATAATTAATTGAAATGGTGCTCGTATTTTTACACTAAATTACAAAAAAATATACTTTTAATTATATTTTTAAAATTATATATGTATAAAATTGATATTATTTACAACTTCATATATTTGATTCGTTTTTTTTTAAACAAAACAAATTTTATTGTATTGTGACGATATTTATATTTATAGAGTCAGTGTCTCACATTTATTAAATTTTCAAGTATTTTAAATTCATATAATTAATAATTTTGAATTTACATAGAAATGTATTATTTTCTAACTTTATGAAAACACAAAATTATTTTATTATATTTAATTATGGTATTATTTTATATTTACTATTTTAAATAACATAACAACATTCAATTTTTTATATAATCTATTTAAATTGAGAAATAATATTTTGTAATATTTCTTAAAATTTCTGTTATGTAATTTTATCCAAAATCTATAGAAAAAACAATAAAATGATTATTTTATGGTGTATTAATGAAGTAGATTTTTATTATTTTTATAAAATAATTTATATTGTTATAAGATGTTTATCGATAAAAAAATTGATTTTATTTATTGATATAGATAAAATTATTTTTTATTTTACATGTGCAATATGGATGTCAAATCGGAGATCGTTAAGATATGATTATTTTGGTAGACCATATATAAAAAATAAAATACAAATCAAAAATATATAAAATTTTACAAATAATACATATTTATAATAATTAATATATAATTAAATACAAAAGGTAAGAGTAATATATAATAACTTAAGAAACGAAGAAGGATCCATTCCCGAAACTGTCAAAATCGCCTAGCTGAAACAAACACTTGAATATTTATGTTTATTCTTACCTTTGGTTATCTTGAGTTAAATATTTATGCTATTTTATTTATTTTTAATTTTAAATTGAATATTATATTTTTTATTTTTAATTTTAAATTGAATATTATATTTTTTAAACAAACACTTGATAAATTTTTGTCATTCATTTTATAAATAGAATATTAAATTAATTTTTTTTAATAATATTTCATTTAACATCATATTTCATATATAAGATGAATATGAAGAACGAAAATATAATGTTGATTAATTAAGGGGTATTATTGAGGGGTGATAGTAGGGAATGAATTAAATAATAACCTGACCACATGACCCCAAAGAAATTTGCGCTCAGATGAGGAATAAACATTTTATTTAATCATATAACAAGCACCTTTTTGGATCGGGCAACCCATTTTTCGAAAAAAACCAATTTAACTTTTGACCACGTAAGAAATTTCCGCTCATATTTGGAATCAACATTTTATTAATCATATAACCCCCTAAGAAATTTCCACTCAGATTAGGAATGAACATTTTATTAATTTATAACAAGCACCTTTTTGGATTTTGATGGTTATCTGGCAACCCATTTTTGAAGAAAGTTTTTGCTGCCAGCTGCCAGCAAATAATGTTCACGTCTTTTTAGGAATTGTTTACATCAGTTTTGCTATGGAGCCAACAGTTGACTCTATAGTGGAGCCAATCTTCTATATATATCAAATAAACTTACCATATTAATATTGTTTTTTAAGTAATCAGAGAATATGGTAAGTTTATTTGATGTATATAGAAGGTTGGTTCCACTATGAAGCCAACTGTTGGCTCCATAGCAAAACCGTTGTTTACATATTGAGTAGCTTAAATTAGCCTAAATTTTTAGATGGATATATTATATATATATCACCCCTGAAATACATCTAGCTTGGTCCGATAAAAGTAAGCATTATATCTAAAAATGTAATTAGGCTTGGGACCTAGGCTTGGGACCGGTCCGATTTTTAAGATATTTTTCAGTAACCAGAATCGAAACCGAGATATAATAACCGGTTCAGTTAACATATAAGAATTTGCAGGAACCGAAAAAAAACCGAACCATGTTATAATGGTTCAGTTTTTTTGGTTCTTCGAGTAACCGGATAAAAAAAAATAACTGACAATAGCCGGTTTTGAGTTAAGATCCGATCAAAAAATTACAACTCACATGCTTAAACTATCATGAAAAATTGAGAACCGAAATGCAAAAATGAAGCACCGAATATTACATACCAAGAACCTGAACTGAGTTCACATATATAAACATATAAAACATGCATATTTCACATATCTAGTCTGTTCCTCGGTTAATACACATAAATTTGGACCAGAATTGGGAACCGAACCGGTTTGTGCAAAAAAAAAAAAAAAAAAAAAAACTATGTTTTTTTTTAAATAACCGAACCGAACCGGTCATTTTCAGTTCGGTCCGGTTCGGTTCTCCGGTTCTCGGGTATAAAATCCCACCCCTAAATGTAATATATGCTCTGGGTCCATTAAGTCAAAAAATGCTGAAATTAAGCTCATTTAAAAAAATTGCGCATAAAAAGAAGAGCCCATGAAGACACGCCAAGGATCCTCTAACAATCTACATATAAGCTGAGTGCCGATCATTCAAACCTTTACCCTCAACAAAGATTGTCGATCACACTGTAGTATGAAATAGATCCGACAAAGTAAACAAATAAAGTAATTGCTCAGATGGTTTCATCATCAAAAGTCGAGATTTTGCATGGGGATGCATACACCCTTAACTGACATAAAGCCATCATTACACTTCTATTTTTTCTATGTATAAAAACAACCTTTCAGGCCTCAGATCATCAGAAATTAATTGCAAAATTAATCAATAAAAATTGCTACTATATGTTCCCTATTTTCCATTCCCTGATCTTTTAAGCTAAGGATCGTCATTCTCTCCCTTCAGTTGTTCGTTTATAACATTCCATTTTCATCCATTCAATATATTGCATTGACTAAATAATCATTCTATATAAATTTTAATTGCATTCATACCTTGAAAAACAACTCCATTAATTGTGGTTGACGCCCCAAATGTCAACAAAATGGCACTAGAAGAAGGGTCATCTATGGTTACCGTTGATCTATCCTATAAATAGTCGTACCCTACACAGACTTGTTTACATTCAAAAACACCATCCACAACCTCCATCCATGTTGCATCTTGTTCAGATATTCGACTAATGTTCCAGTTAATAAAGTCAAAGAGTCGATATTGTTAGAATATCACTTAGTTGTCCCACATCGTTCATACATGGAAAATAGACCCACTTTATCATGGTGCGCTTCATGATAGTGGGCCCGCACCTGTTTCCCTCCAGTTTCTGTCATGGTATTAGAGTCGGTTCTATTGGTGACCGTGCGATGACGTACCCATCACCCAGCAGTTGGACTTAGGCTTTTGAAGGACTCACAAGTGAGCGGGCGTGTTAGAATATCACTTGTGAGTTGTCCCACATCGTTCATACATGGAAAATAGACCTACTTTATAAGTCTAATGGGCTATTCCTCCTTCCACCAATTGGTTTTGGGATGGCAATCCATTTGAGCTTCATATGGGCTTTTCCCCGTTCATGGTGCGCTTAATGATAGTGGGTCCGCACTCGTTTCCCCCCATGTTTTGTCAATCATAAAAAAGTTAGATTCAAAACCCTCTCTCATTTTTATATTAGCC
Source organism: Striga asiatica (assembly GCA_008636005.1). NCBI lineage: Eukaryota > Viridiplantae > Streptophyta > Magnoliopsida > Lamiales > Orobanchaceae > Striga > Striga asiatica. The sequence goes on from BKCP01006183.1 coordinate 2,475,809, forward strand.
CACTTCAACAAGAATGTGGACATATTAGCTCACTCTCGACAAGAACGTTGAGAGGTGGAAGACTTCGGTCCTAGAGTGACTGCAGCAAAACATGACCACGGGTCACTCGGCACAGAATCAACATAAACCCGGCCTAGTCAGACACGTTGATCACAGGCCTGGGATCCAGGCCGGATCAGGGTCGGCCAATTTGAACATATGACCCAGCGGGCCGGGTCAGGTCGGTCTGGGAAAAAATCAATGGTTTTCAAATTTTTTTAGGACGGGTCCTGGATTCGTGTCGGACCGGGCCGGTTCAGGTTATGTGATTTTTAACGCGATGACCTGCCGGCTCGGCCTGGAATTTGGCCATGTCCAACTACAACTTCCAATAGCCGAGATTAAGGATGACTCTGAGAAGGATAACCCTTTATGGTTCCAAATCCAAATCTCCATGTTGGGTTGTAACTATTAGCCTGTGGGCTCGATTGTCCAAATCTTGATGAGTAACTCCAACCTTTGAGTCGAGATCAATCATCAAGGTCAACCGACACCACAAGTTTTCCCCGTTACTGATAAAGAGCGCCAGATTTGCAAGAATAGAATCTAAACCATCCTCAGATCACCCGAATTTGATATATACCGAGGCCAGTTACTTTGTCGGGCACCTGGAGGTTAGTGCCACCATGTCGAATCGGTTTCGTTAGCTCGGCACCTCAAGCATATGTCCGAGCTACTTGGCCGATCATCTTGTCTCTATTCTCACGGGAGTTCTTCTAGCCCGGCCTTAGCCGAGCTACTCTCTCAAACCGAATTACCGAGCTACTTCTGGGTGCTAAATCATACTCATAGTAGTATACCATAGATTATGAAGAGACCTTTGAACTAGTTGCTCATCTTACTACTGTCCATTGTTTACTTGCAGTTGCAGCTGTTCGTCGATGATCCCTTCTGCAGTAGATGTCAATAGTTCCTTCTTACATGATGCCTTATCTGAGCAAGTTTACATGAATCCCCCTTTGGGTCCATATCATCTGAAAAGGTTTTTCGTCTATGTTGACCTTTGTATGGTTTAAAACAAGCGTCTCGTGTCTGGTATGCCACATTTAGTACTGCATTGTTTCAATTTGGCTTCACTACAAGTGATCACGATTCTGCCTTGTTTCTTCAGCGCTCTTCGTCTGGTCATTATTATGTTGTTTTATGTTGATGATATAATCATCACGGGAGATGATGTCGCCGGTATTTTCGACTTACAGGATTATCTTCTTTAGCATTTTTAGATGAAAAGTTTGGGCCAGCTTCGCTATTTTTGGGTCTTGAGATATCTACTTCCTCTTATGGGTTCTCCTCGTCTCAAGATAAGTATACATGTGATCTTCAAACTCGGGTTGGTCTAACTGGTTGTCAAACAACCTTCACACCTCTTGATTATGATGTTCGTCTTACTCCACTTGATGACTCTCTTCTTGAGGATCCTACATTACATGGCAAGTTCGTTGGGAGTTTGATTTATTAACTGTCACTCGGCCAGATATAACTCATGTTGTTCATATTGCGAGTCAGTTTATGGATGCTCTAAGAACCACTCATCATTCTGTTGTGCTGCACATCCTTCGCTATATGAAGGGCACTCTACTGTATGGTTTATACTTCTCGTCTCGTTCTTCCTCGACACTGAGCGGCTATTCTGATTCAGATTGGTCCAGTGACCCCACTGATCATCGTTCCACTACTGGATACTGCTCTTTACGGGTGATTCACTCGTCTCTTAGCCCAGTAAGAAGTAAATCTTGGTTTTCAAATCGAGTGTTGAGTTTGAGTATTGTGCTCTTGTTGATTCCACCTCATAGCTCTTGTAGTTGTTTCAGCTACTTATTGATCTCATTGCACCTCACTCATTGCCTCTTGCTCTACATTGTGATACTCAAAGTGCTATAAATATGTCTCATAATGATTTCTTTCGTGAGTGCACCAAGCATATTGAGATTGACTGTCACTTTATTCGCCAACATGTTGCGCATGTGCTATGCAACATATTTCAGTTTACTCTATGGATGAAACATCGGATGTCTTCACGAAGTTTCTCTTTCCCGGTTGCTTTTCGTTTCTTCTTAGCAAACTCAAGTTGATCTCTATTATATACCACCTTGAGTTTGATAGGGGGTAGTAATTATATAATTATAATATCACATTGTTGTATTGTTTATTATAAGCCAGGTTAATGCCCAACCTAAGATTAAGGCCCATCTTATATCTTTATATATGTGTACATAGGTCATTGCGAATATACAACATAATTATTCCACACATTCTTGCAAAGTGTATATATCTGTAACTGAATGGTTAGTCGTCCTAGCGCAAGACCAATCTTTTCGTAGTCAAAATATGAAATTTTTACATGACATATATTGTCGTTCAACATATCATTCCAGAAATCAGATAGCTCAACAATATGGAGATTTAGCTCCAGCATAAATATTCACTAAAATCAAACATCCTTGCATAAGAAAAGAAGTAATTACAAAATGGTTAAATCCCACGAGGGTATGTATATAATTTGATTCATACTGTGGCCTAAAAAGAAAAATTACAATGGGAGTAACTGGAGTAAAACCATTTGTGTTGCATTAGCATCCTCTCTTCAATTACTGTCGGTAGAGGGTAAGCTGTGATAAAATATGCATCATTCATGAAACTAATATATACAGTTATATTAGTGTGAGACTATCTAACGAGTAGATGAATCAAATCATGTACGAGAAATGTCATTTTTCTCATTAATCTAATAATTTCTAAGATATTTTTCTAAAATAATAAAGTGGTATCCCAGTATCATTTTTCAAACGTTTGTAACGCTAATTGAGATACATCTACCGTTGGAAAAAAAAAAATATTATTTTCCAAATGAATCTAATTTTGATCAGAATTTAAAGAATAGGGAAAATGCTATATAGTGAAAGATTTAGGGCTTGATTGTTTACAAAATAATTTACTCACATTTATTTCATACTCAAAATATAACTAAACTTTAACTCAACTTCACTATTTTTAATATTATTCATATAATTAAATAATACAAACCCATCATTATTATACATCACATCAACTTTAATTCACTATTCATCCATTCACATAATTTCAACTACTTGTCATTTTCAAACATTTATCTCTGCTTTTACATCAAATCAATTTTAATTATTTTATTTTAAATATTATTTTAATACATTCTTAAAATTCCACTGACAACTAACCATACCACATTTTTCAAAATTAACTATGGTTAACCAAAATAACTCATTTTGAACAAATTATTTGATAAACAATCAAGCCCTTAGTTTTTGAATGCCAAACTTGACACAAACTAAGGGATTTGTTAATCCAAGAAATGTTATATTTTTTATTAAAATAAAATTAATGTAAGTTGAGTTATATGTTACATTCACGAGTGTAAGATGTTACACATTGTACGAATGTAGGATAAGGTTAAAGCCAATACATGCGGGATGAGTTTCACTTTTACAAGCTTAAAACTTATCAGTTTATTTAATCTTTAATTAATTAAACAAGTTACAACTTTTTGAGATCAATGTTTCTCATTAAAGAAGATGAGCTGTGAGGGATCATTCTTACATTTTGTAACCACACGGCAATAAAGTCTTATAAATACTTT
>BKCP01006183.1:2479471-2496612 GCA_008636005.1 Striga asiatica
AAGTAAAAGGCTTGATCAATCTCAAAATCCATTTCTAATTTGTGTATTCCCTAAGGATTCAAGAGAGGGATGAAGTAGAGTTTTTGGACAAAGTGTTTGGGCATTGCGTTGTATATTATTTTAAATGTGTTCTTGAGATAATTATAGAATACTAAAATTTGAGTGTCTCTTTCTCTAGTTTAGCTATAATTATTTTCAATAATAAAAAACTCTACTAACATGGAGAGGGAGACAATCAAGATCATGTACCAACACCTTCTGAAGCTGGACAGGTTTGACGGTCCAAATTTCACTAGGTGGCAAGACAAGGTGAAATTTCTTTTCACGACCCTCAAGATATTTTACATTCTCGATCCTACCTTCGCTCCTCTACCAAAACCAAATGAAAAGATATGCCGGAAATTGTGATTGCATGGAAGAAAAGAGAGGAAGACGAGTTAATATATCGGGACCATATTCTACATGCCTTATCTGGTAGACTATGATCTCTACACCAATAATTCGGCTAGAGAAATTTGGGAGGCTCTAGAAAATAAATACAAAATCAAAGAAGGTACTAAAAAATTTCTCATTTCCTAGTATATTGATTTCAAATTTTTTGACTTTATTACCTCAAATTCATGAGTTGCAAATACTTGTGAATAAAATGAGAGTTTTAAAAATTTAACTTCCAAATGCTTTTCAAGTTAGTGCCATCGTGGCTAAACTACCTTCAAGTTGGATGGGTTACCAAAAATGAATTCTCCACAATAATGACGATTACTCCTTGGAGGAGATTCAAAACATCCTCGTATTGAGGAAGAATCGTGACTTGAGATCCAATGGCTGATGAGTTTAATGGTGGGAAGCAAATATGGTTTCCAAAACAAAATATTTTGCTGATAAAAATAAAAATAAAAATTCAATATTGCTTTTGGTCTTAAGAAAACCATGAAAATTTTAAGGGTAAGAAAGACTCTTGTTATGTTTGTGAAAAACATGAACATTTTGTATGAGATTGCAGGGAACGAAAGGGGGCTGAAGTAAATGCAATTGATATTGAGATTATTGCAATGTTAAGTCATGTATGTGATGTCCAGGAGAAGGTGCAGGGATAATTGTATGATACCGGTGCCACCTTTCATATTATCTATGACAAATTTCTTTTCAAAACCTTTAAAAATTCAAAGGACGACTAAGAGATTTAAATGAGAAATAAAAAAATAAAAATAAAAAAAGAAATCAAGGTGCTAGGCAAGGCCACAATCAAGGCCACACTTGTTATGTGTTGTATATCCCGATATGAATAGAAATCTTGTGAGTGGTGATTTACTTAGCAAACTGGGTATAAGAGTTGTGTTTGAATCGAGTAAGCTAATTTTAACAAAATCGACAAATTTGTTGGAAAGGGTTATTCTATTGATGGGAGGATTAATTTTTGTATTGAAAATAATAGTGGCATCTATTTCTGTTTATGTGTGTGACTCAATTTTTTTGTTCATTTTTGGCATAATAGGCTTGCACATATGTTGATTTAGACACTATAAAAAGAATTATCAAAAGTGGTTTAATTAATTGTGATATAAATGAATTGAAAAATGTGAAATATGTGTTTAGTCGTCTAAAATGATCAAAAAGTCTTTTTAAAGTGTGAAAAGATCATCGAATTTGCTTGCTTTAATATATAGTACTTTTTGTGAACTTAACGGTATATGAACTAGAGGCAGAAATAGGTATTTTGTTGTACCAAAAAAAAAAAGTATTTTTTTACATTCATTAATGATTGTTCAAGGTTTACTTAGGTACTACTATTAAAAAATAAAAGTGAAACAAATGCCACTACTTAATAGCAAATAAAAATAACATATTTTCTAATTAATAGAAAACACAATTAACAACTACTTAATAAGAAAAAAATATTATTTCTAGTCAACCACTACTTAATAAGAAAATACAAGTAATAAATATTCAACCACAACGGAAATAAAAGCACTTATATATTTAAATTTAAATTTGAGAAAAATAAATGCTACATAAAGTTTGTACTATTTTTTTAGTTATAAGAGCTACTTAGTTGTACATATTATTAAATATTCTAATGTTTACTAACATGATTCAAAGATTTTTTAATGATTTTAAATAAAATTTAAAAATATTTTGTAGTATTTATTTTTTCATTCAAATTAAAATTTATAATTACTTTTACCTTTTCAATATTGTTATATTTCTTATCAATTAGTTGTTCATTGTATTTTTATTATTTAATTATAAAATATGGTATCTTTTACGTACTATGTATAGGAGGTTGACTGCATTATGAAGCCAACAGTTGGTTCCATAGCAAATCTCTGCTATGTTATTACATGCTAAGTTGAATTTTGAGTTGTGTGGTGAAGCGTTCTTGAGTACGTGTCATATTTTGAATCGAATCCCTATGAAACAAAATTGAAAAATTTCCATCTGAATTATGAAACGGAAGAAAACCTAATATAGGTTACTTCAAGTATGGGGGTGTCTTGCATGTTGCAAGAAAACGAATCTAAACAAAATAAAATTGGGTTTGAGAGCCATAAAATGTGCATTTATAGACTATGCCACAAATAGCAAACTTTATAGGTTATAAGATTTTGAATCTAATGTGATAATTGAATGAAAAGATGTAAAATTATTTGAGAATTTATTGAGTAGTTCTCAAGAATCTACTAATCTTGAAGTGCCTCAAGAGAATGGACTATGATGGTTGTTGAGAACCCTTTGGTGTCTATAAGAAAAAGTCAAAGACAAAGAAAAGAAAAATTATTGGGATCGGATGACATTGACTCTCAAAGAATTCCTTTTTATTTAGTAGATGGAATAGAGAATATATTATTAGGAAAATTTCTATAATACTTCAAGTGGATGAGAATCCCCAAACATACAAAGAAGCCATAGATTCTAGCAATTTCGCTTTCTGAAGAGAGACAAATGATGATGAAATGAATTTTATTGTATCTAATCAAACATGAAAATTGGTAGATCTTCCAGCAAGATCTAAGACAATTGGTTGCAAGTGGGTGTTGCATAAGAAATACAATACGATTGTACTATTCAAACTTTTAAAGCTAGATTAATAGCTAAAGAATTTAAACAAAGAAAGGTATTAATTATTTTTTATACATATGCTTCAGTGGCAAAAACAACTTCGATTAAGATATTGTTTGTTCTGGAATCAATTCATAATCTATTTGTTCATCAAATGAATGTCAAAACGACATTCTTGAATGGAGATCTCAATGAGGATGTCTATATGGAACAACCAGAAGGTTTTGTTCTTTCTGGAAATGAACATAAAGTGTGTAGGCTCATTAAATCACTATATGGTTTAAAGCAATCTCCTAAACAATGTCATGAAGAATTTGATAGTGTTATTATTTCATATAAATTTAGACATAATAACTCTGACAAGTGTTTATACTCTAAATCTTATATGTTGATGACATGTTAATCTTAGGGCTGACATTTTTTAACCGAAAACTGAAAACCGACCCGAAACGAGAAAATAAACCGAACCGTACCGAACCGCTTGTAACGGTAACCGATTATCGGTTACCGAATCACTATCGGTTTTGAACCCATAAGGGTTCGGTAAAACCGATACCGAACCGATAAGGGTAAAAAAATTGAAACAAGGATTTGTTTTTTGTAAATATTAAAATAAAGATTAATTGTTTAGTGTTTAAAAATTAAAATATAGACTCAACCCTACCTAAACCCCAAACTGACGAGAAAAATACTACTACCCATCTCCTCATTCACTTCCTCACAAGAACAAATGTCCGTTTACCAGTCTCACTCCTTCTATGGAAGATGGTAATGTAACTGTAGTTTATTCTCGTACCACTGTTACTATATAAGTTAATTAAAGTTGTATCACAAATTTTATTTTTTGGATGTTCAACAATAGATTGTTTTATTAGTTGCGTTTAACACAAAAACTAGAATCTAACTATATTTAAACTAACTTCTATGTATTAAATTTAACTCTTTAATCCTTCAATGAATTTGTGAGTCTTTGCGTATATTTAATTGCTAAGAAGTGAGAAAATTACCAAAATAACGAGAAAAGTAAACACTAGCAGTTTTTTTTTTCNATTTGTATATCACATTCAACTATGGAATCATATCAATTTTATTTTTAAGATCAACTTGAAATAAGTCCGTTGAAATTTTTTTTAGCTACCTTATCAGCTAATTTTACCAAACACTTTTATCATATCAGCTAACTTTTCAGCCATAAGCTATCGGCTATAAGCTTAAATTTCACTTATAAGATATCAGCTATCAGTTAACTTATCATCTAGGTTTACCAAACATAGTCTTAATATAATCGCCCTATCAAGTGCACTAGGGTTGTAAATAAACAGTCACTAATTTATACCAAGTGTCATATGCATGACATATAATCTGAAGTAAGTCTATTGAAACATACCCACTTGAGAGAGGTATCTGAGAGACTCTTGCTGTTATTCAACAATCCATGAGAATTGGCAATGGACTCGGCCGAGCTTCTTTGATCGTTGCTAGTTTTTAGCGTGCATTCGAAATCACGAGCCTACAACATTTCATTAACAAACTTAAATGTTTTGAGAACTTGTACATTAATAATTCTTGATTGCACGTATCAACATACTTAGAGACGACTAGATAAGAGAGAGTGAAGATTAAAACATCGATCACCTCAGCTTGTTGTTTCAACCTTGCATTTTCATCCAATAATTCTGCTTCCTGTATTTTTTTTTTTTTAAACGACAAATGTTAAAAAGTACCGAAAAAAAGTAAAGGAATCAAAATCATAAACTGTAATATTACTGTTCCAATTTGATTATCATCATAAAACACATTTATGCATAGTTTGCTCACCAGCACAATTTACTATGGCAAAACTAATGTAGCTGACGGTTGAAAAATTACTTACTGAAAATTCATTTCAGCTCATGAATGATATATGATGTAACATTTTAATATAAGAATTTTCCTTTTAAATCATCAAACACTACTAAAACAGAACTTTGTTAAAGTTAAAAACTATATTTCTCAACTGAGTCCAAATCACCACATATAGAAAAGGTAAATGGGTTTTTAGAACTTGCCTTTGTCTTCAGCTTGTTGATCTCAATCAAAAGCTTGTCATTCTGTAACAACACATAAAAAAATAAATTTTAGGATAAATATATATATTAAAACAAATTATTCAGAATATACCTTCGTTTTCCCAACACGGCTTAATCCAATCTCGACCAATTTCTCCAGCCTCGCCAAATCATGAAATCCAAGTCCCTGAAGCTCTTCTCCCATGAGTTGCCTGTGGTGATTAAAATGTGGATTCTTCTTCACTTTTCAGTATTGCAATGCTAGTTATTAATATAAGAAAACAAGTAATAAGAGAACATATATATATATATATATTCTTTGAAAGCTAATAATACTAATAACATGGTGTACTTTAGCTCAAGAGTAACGTCTGCAAGTCGCTTGCTGACAATGGCATGATGATCTCTCTCTGTCTAAATTTCAAAGAAAACGAGAAAGGCTTATCAAGTCAATGAACGAAGCACTTACAAAGGTATATAAAAACACATTTGGCTTTAAAAAGATATAAACAAGAGTAATTGGATTTATGTTCCATAAAATTTATATAGTATGAAAAATCATTTAAAGAATTTAACTGGTGTAAAAGGTCCCCCATAAATTCGTATGAATAAGTACATCATATCCATCAAATAGGATTTAAGGGAAATCAACTTGTAAATTATTCCTTACAAATAAGACATCCATAGAAAGCTTCTATCTAATTTCATTACTCATAACGATGTCTTAATGAAAAGGTTTCAATCTTTGACATGATGGGGATCATAACTGTTAATGTAAAACTTGATCCTAACATTTAGCACTTTCTCGTGCAGCTCCCAAATCAAACTTTAATTTGATTAATCCCTCATAATCAAACTTCATATTGTGGAGATTGAGTTTGTATTGCAAGACACTGGCCTTAAATTGACCAAAAATCCAACTTCAAGATAGTTCCACAGCTTTCGAAGTGGGTTCATCATTATGCTTGGATACAAATATATCGGCAGATTTTTTTTTATTTTTTTTTTGTTAACCAAAGTTAATTTTAAAAAGAGTTGTATGGTTAGTTGCTAGTAAGATTTTGAGTGATATTAAAATAATATGTAACATAAAATAATTAAACTTAATTCGATGTAAAAGTATTAGAGATATGGTGTGAAGTGATGGTTAGTTAAAATTACGTGAGTGGATGAATAATGAATTAAAGTTGATATGATATGTAAAAATGATTAATTGATATTATTTAATTATATTGATAATATTGAGAATACTGAGATTGAGTTAAAAGTTAAGTTAGATTTTGAGTATGGATTGAGTATGTAATGATAAAACTTATAAACAAACACACCCAAACCGACTTAAAAGAACTCATGTACAATCCTATGTTTTTCTTGAGATATAGGAATGCAACCCATAATATTTAATGGAGGCAAAACTTCTACCAAAGAATTTTATTGTTTTCATTTAACTTGGTGTGGAATGAGCCGACATTTTTTATAAACTAGTTATGACCAATCTGAGCTAAGGAATGAAAGGCTCGTGAATATTGACATGTTGTGTTAGTTTGTTAAACTTACAGGAAGAACATGAAAGAATGGAATATGAATTTTTGCATTATACTCAAAGATGATGGTGAGCTTGTTTTCATACAAAACGTAGAGCAGATGCACGCTCACATGGGCTGACAACTGATAGCTAACCTCTTAACTAACTTCGCGTGATGAGCAAGTTTACTAACCAAGCTAAGCTTAACTGCCATAACAAATCATAATCAGGCTATCTCATAATACACCCCTTTAAACTAAGATGGGTGCAAAAAGCCCTTTGCACGCAGAGGAAGCCGAGAACACAACAAATGAAAATGGCCAAGAGGCAAGGTTTGATGAGGAGATCAGCATCCTGAAAATGAGAAGGAACATATCTAACTTCTACATCCTTTGCAGCCACTTTTTCTCTAACAAAATGCACATCTATCTCAATGTGTTTAGTTCTAGAACGAAGAACAGTATTGTAAGCTAGAGCTGCACCACTGTCATCATCACACCACAAGACTGGAGGTAGCTTAAAAGGCAAGTCAAGTTCTTGAAACAAAGACCATATCCAAAGAAACTCAGAGGTGGCATTTGCAAGGCTTCAGTACACTTGCTGCTTTTTAGAACTCGAGCTAAAAAGATTTGAGCCAAGAAAAATGAAGTGACCATCTGTGGATCTTCTATCATCAACACAACTAGCCCAATTTGCATCACGGTAGGCCTCAGGAGTGAATCTGTGGACTGGTTGAAAGAGAAGACCAACTGAAATGGTCCCTTTGATATATCGTAGAAGATGCTTACATGCCATCCAATGATGCTGAGTTGGTGTATGCAAAAATTGACTAAGCTTGTTCACAGCAAAAGATATATCAGACCAGGTCATAGTAAGATATTGAAGTGCACCAATGACACTTCTATAAAGAGAAGGATTGGAAAATGGAGCGTTGTCTTGAAGAGGAAGTTCGTGAGATGGAGACATAGGTGCAGAAACCGGTTTGCACTGAACCATGCTAGTCTTAGCCAAGAGATCCAAAGCATACTTTGCCTAATCGACAACCATGCCATCAGAAGTTCGTAGGGCCTCAAAGTCAAAGAAGTGATTGACCTCTCCCAATGTCTTTAAAGAAAATGTTTTGACCAAGTGTATCAATAAGACACTTAACAGCCATTTAATTGTCACCCGTAATCAATATGCCATCAACATAAATCAATATCAAAAGCAACTCACCATGTGATCTTTTAAAGAAAATAGAAGAACCTGAAACTGATTCTTTAAAATCCAAGAAAATCAAAAAATGTTGGATCTTTGTAAACCAAGCTCTTGGATCCTGTTTAAGATCATATAGAGATTTTTTAAGCTTACATATAGCAATGGGGTGATTTGAGTCAACAAAACCCTCAGGTTGAGTCATGAACACTATTCCAGTGAGATCTCCATTGAAAGAACATTATTTATGTCAATTTGTTGGATATGCCAGGAGTATGTCACAGCAAGAGTAAAGACAAGTCTAGTAGTAGATGATTTAACAATTGGACTAAAGGTCTAAAAAAATCCGCATCTACTGAAAACCCCAAGCCACTAAGCTTTGAACTTGTCCACTGAACCATCAAGTCTATACTTGGTTCTTAAACACATTTTTTGGATAAAATGTTCATATCAAGAGAATGATAAACTAAGGACCAAGTATTGTTGGCAATCAGGGCTTGAACTCAGCTTTCATGGCAGCATACCACATAAATTTAGATAGAGCCTCAACGGAAGAAGGTTCCTAAATTGGCAAAGTAGTGAGCTGAGCTGAGCTGAGAAGGTCTTAGGCTTGATGATACCAGCTTTAGACCAAATGATCATGTGATCAGAAGACTGATCATGAGAAGAAACATGTAAAGACTGAACATGACAAACAAGTGAAGAAGATCCATTATTAGAACATGGAGAAATAGGTAGATGAACTGCAAGTGGGATAGATAGCAAGTATTGAGGTAGAGTTAGAATCCGAGTGCAAGATAGAGGAAGCAGGAGATGCACCAGGTTGTGATCATTCGAAGAGGGGGGAAGAGGAACCACATGGGGATATGGGGAATACAACCATTTGGAGGTAGAGTTAGAAGGCAAAGGTACAGAGGTGGAAAACAATAATGAATAAAAAAATTCATCCTCATTAAAGAAGACAATAATAGCTACACAACCTTGCCATCTGGACTAAGACACCTATAAGATATGATGAAGGTTGCAAAAAATCTATGGAGTCATCCACCACTTAATATATTGACACCTGCCCAAATTGTATTTATTGCAGGACACATGTCAATACACTATTGGTGAATAAATGTGGATGGCTCCATAAATCGAGCCACCCGATGGCTCCATAGCAAAATGATGAAGGTTGTACCCCAGAAAAAGACATTTAGAGGATCTAAACATGAACTTGTTGTTGTTCTATGGTTTCAAATAGGGAAAACAAGCACAACTAAAAGTTTTCAGAACTTACAAATCAGGTAAGGAGTGAAACAACATTTGAATGGGAGACTTATTGGATAGAACTGTAGTAGGGAGTCTATTGACAGTGTAGACTGCAGTATTAAAAGCATCCCACTGAAACTTAAGTGGCATCTTAGCTCAAGCAAGAAGAGATATTAGCATTTCTACAATGTAAAGATGTTTCCTCTCAACTTTTGTTGATGTGTATGTGGACATGGATGTCTAAACACAATACCAAAATCATTAAGCAAAAGAACCAAGGAGTTGTACGTTCCACCCCAATCAGACTGAAGACACTTAATGGTGTTTTTGAACTGAGTGAGAACAAATTTATGGAACAACTTAAACACCCCAACAACATCAGATGTAGACTTGAGAGGAAAAATCCATGTAAACAATGTAAAATCATCAATAAAATGAACATTAAACTTGTATCCATCAACAGAAAGAACATGAGAGGGGCCCCACACATCAATATGTACAAGCTCAAGAGGCATGGAGTTTTAATAGGCTGAGAAGCAAAATGCTTCTCATGCAGTTTACCTAGTCTACATGCAATACAAAAGGGCAAGAATGAAGGTACAGAAACCTTTAAACTTGATAAGTCATATTCTTGGCATGTTAATTGTCGTGTTTTTCATACTTTTTCGGTATTTGTTTGAGCTTAATTATTGATTTTAATTGGTTTTTATGATTTTTGTAGGATATCTCGGAATTTGGAATTTTGTGATGATTGGAGAGCGAAAGAGACGAATTTGAGCTAAGGCGTGGGCACGCTAATTTCCTACAAGAGTTGGAAGAAGAAAGGAGTGTCAAATTGGAAAGAGAATAATAAAATCCTTTAGGAGTCTTTATTTTTGGACTATTATATTTTATTAGGATATTTTGGAAAGAGAATGATCTCTTTATTTTCTACGTACTTTCTGCTAGGATTAGGATTAGACTGATTTGATTAAAAACCAGACTGGAGATTTATTTTAGAGTCATCACTTCTTTTCTTTCTCCTCCCAATCACGCATGCACGCCCTCTCTTCTCTTCTTCTCTTTTCTTCTTTTCTTTTATTTTCATGAATAATTGGGATAAGGCTCCCATGTTTATGGAGATTTAATTTATTTTTCCAGCCAAAGGATTATTCTAGACTTGGTTCTTCATGATTTGTGAGATCTAATTGAATTTATATTCCTTACTTCTCTTTTATTTATATATCTCTTGTGATTATTATCAATTGTGTTTTGATTGTTGATGCAAACTGATCATTTGTTTGATTGTTGAAACGCATATCTTTATTTAGAATGGTTAAATCCGTAATAGTTTGATTGTTCTAATATTTGTGGCAAATAGCATAGTTGACTACTAAGAGTTTTCAATTGTATGCTTAGGAAGATATATGATCTAGTCTAAATGATCCTACATGTGCGTTTGTTGGCTAGAATTGGTCGTCCTTCTAGATCTTATTGTTGTTGATAGATTAAATCTTATTATCGTATCTAGGGTTGTCTATTGATTAGAGAAATAGTTAGAGAACGTATCTTGATTATCGAACAATGAAGGATAGGTTGTTAGGTCGTACCAATAACCATAATCAGTTTAATCGAGATTAGAAGAATTATCTATGCATCCGTGATCTAATCGTTGAACCATTTCTACGAGTTTTTCCTTTGGATATTTTCTCTATTTTGAATCACTCTCTTTTCGTCTTGAGTTAGATTTTATTTTATTTTCGTTTTCGTAGTTAGATAAAATTATCAAACCCCCATTATTTTTATTTTTATTTCTTTCACGAATACTTGCGTCAATACTCTGTCTAGTCAATCCCTGTGGATACGTCCCTGCTTACCACTACTACAGTTATTTTAGAAGCAAGATTTTATTATTGTTGGATTTGACACCTATTAAAAATTGTTCATGACTGTCCTAAAAACATTGTTACAAGGATGCCCAAGTTTCCAGTGCCAATTGAGAAGTACATTATCCTTACAAACAACAACATGAGACTGAACATCACAACTAGAATTACAGGCCAAAAGGAAATCAGAAACAACATTATGAACAAGGGTTGCATGCTGGGACAAGTACAATTCGTAGAGAACATCTTTAAGCAATCCTTCCAGCAAGATTATGAGATGTCTTGTTTTTCACAAGGCAAAAGTCAGAGTGAAACTCAATCACAATATTGGTATCCTTTGTACGCTGAGATATACTAAGTAAATTCTTAGTAATGTGAGAAACACGGAGAATATTGTTCAATAGCACATGATAAGCATGACCATTAATGAGAGTAGATGAACCAATATGAGAGATAGAAAGCTTAGAATCATTTCCAATAGTCACCATGTTTTTACCCTCATAAGGTGCTGCATGAAGTGAGATTCTCAAGATTTGCAGTGAGATGATTTGTAGCATCGCTATCAAAGTACCAGTTTGGATCAGATGAACCACTGGGGCAGAACCAATGGAGGAATCACCAGAATCACTCAAATGTGCTTGAGGAGAGGAAGAAGGTCCACTATCTCGGCATGTGAAGCTAATGTCAAACCGCTTATAGCACTTTAAAGCCACATGATTAGCCTTACCACACAATTGTACATCCACCGCCACGATTGTTCCTGCCTCGACCCATGTAGGAGCCTTTAGAGCTGTACCACCTCTAGCATTAGCAAAATTTGCCGTATGAGAGTTATCAGCCATAATAGGGTTAGATGATGCCTGAAAAGCTAAAGGAGAAGCAACAGCTTGATTGGAAAGGCGCATTGTATGAGTTTGTAGTGAAAATTGAACTTCAAACAAGGAAATTGAATCCAAACGAGATGTGAGAATGACAACAACGGCCTCATAATCATACCCTAGACCACCTAGGATATACATAACGAGCTCATCATAAGTAACATGGTGACCAAGCGATTGCAAATCATCAGTAATCATTCGCATTTTTAGAATATACTCATCAATAGAAAGATCACCTTTTTCTAGGGTTCTAAGCTAAAACTTAAGATGAAGAATCCTAGCCTTCGACTATGTATGAAAGAGCTGGGATAAGACCGACTAAACCTGAGCCAAAGTGGAGCACTATGTGAGGTGATTGGGCATAGATTCCGTGATGGAAGCTAGCATCCAACTGAGAAGAAGTTGATCTGTGCACATCCATAGCATATATGCCAGATTTAGCACCGGAGCCGATGAATCATCTCCGATAGGTAGAA
The DNA here is from genome assembly GCA_008636005.1 of Striga asiatica. Classification (NCBI taxonomy): domain Eukaryota; kingdom Viridiplantae; phylum Streptophyta; class Magnoliopsida; order Lamiales; family Orobanchaceae; genus Striga; species Striga asiatica. The sequence continues at coordinate 2,491,772 of BKCP01006183.1, forward strand.
ACCTCACTGGAGCAAAGGAATCATCAAGGAGAAAATCTTCAAATCCATGTGCACGAACAGTGGAAAGGATTTGCGCCCTCTAGTAGAAAAAATTCGTTCGATCAAGTCGAAGTGGCAGAGAAGTGAGATGAGGCAAAAGGCTGAACACCAGCAACTCAACCATGGCGGAGAACGAGCAACAAAAAAATATCAAAGGGCAGGTGATTTGGCTCTTGATACCATGTTAAACTTACAGGAAGAACATGAAAGAATGGAATATGAATTATTGCATTCTACTCAAGGATTGTGATAAGCTTGTTTTTATACAAAATATAGAACACATGCACGCTCACATGAGATGAAAACTGACAGCTAACCTCCTAACTAACTTCACATGATGAGCAATCTTACTATCCAAGCTATGCTTAACTGCCATAACAAATCATAATCAAGCTATCTCATAATATAGTTTGTATACCAATAGTCTTTGGTTTGATGTAATCAAATTAGTCAAAAGTATTTGCATTTTATTTTGTTGGGTAAAGCAAATTATTCACCTACTTTATAATTCAGATAGTTTATTATTATTACTATTATTATTATTTTAGAATTTAAATATTTAATGGCTTGGTGGACAAGATAGCTTTTAGAGTTTTGAGTGTCTTATTTAAAGACCCCTCTTCTTTGTTATTCGTTGGTTGATTATGGATTACTGAATGAAAAGATGATTTGATATCATGTTTAGATTTCTTGAGATTGCGATCTCATTTATATCGTCCCACTCGTAAGCTTACTCACATCAGTTGGTATCAGAAGCCTTCCGAACAAGGGAGAATGATGCAGATAGTTTATTATTCTTACTATTATTGTTATTTTAATATTTAAATATTTAGTGGCTTGGTGGACAAGATAACTATTAAGGTTTTGGGTGTCTTATTTAAAGACCCTTCTTCTTTGTTATTCGTTAGTTGATTATGAATTATTGAATAAAAAAATGATTTGATATCATGTTTTAATGTTCTTGAGATTGCGATCTTATTAATATCGTCTCACTCGTACGCTTTCCCACATCACTTTATATTATAGATAATATGTTGTATAGTGCCACACGAAAGATTATATTATCGGTTTCTTATAAAATATAAATATGGTCCACAACCGAGATAGCAATACATGAACTATGAAAATGATAGTATTATAATTTGAAATTAAAAATTTCATTAACTAACTAATTATACTTGTACACTTTATTTCTATTGAACATGACCGCCAAGAGAAGTTTGATATGTACTAACTTGAAAAAAATAACGAAACATTAGTTATTATGAATGTTCATTCTCTTAATCCAGATATAATGACGAGCAAGTATATTCAGTATGTATTCCTTTGATTCATCAATAAGTGAAATTTATTTCATTAAACTAACAAATTTAGTGGATTGCTAATAAATAATGCTTACATGGTGTGTTATTTATTATATAAGGAATCCTTGACTTGATACACAAGGTTGAAGATATTTATATATTTATTAGCGTATTTTATATGCTTAATTTTGTTGCATTTATGTATTTTTCGACTTATGTATTATTAGTGAATTCAAGTGTTATGATATATTTATGGTTTACTTTCAGACTATTGGAGTACTTCATGGATGGCGAGACACTAAACAAAATTTAGCCGCCGCAATTTGGGGTACCCCGTACCAGCTTAATTTCGGCCCATATGCCATTTATGCGAGAATTAAGGCCCAAGTCACATTAAAACTCGTATTTGAGTTCAAAATTCATGGACACAAGGGGATCTTGCTATTGGTTCTTAGTAATGTTAGATTAAAAAAAAAAAGAAGAAGAAGAAAAAGAATTTACACAAATTTACGGGCATCAAGATTAGTTGATGGGGAGAGTCAAACTTACAAAGTGCAGAGTCAAACTTACAAAAGGCACTTTGGATTTGTTTTGAGGAGACATCAGACCTGGGTATTCACGCAAACAGAGAAAGAAAAAGAAGAGGATGTAGCTGCACGGGTATAGGACAAGAGATAAATCAACAATCGTGGAGAGAGACCGCACCTATAAACAAGAAGGTATAACTTTTCTCTATTTTTAATTATTTATTATATTAGACTAATTTTTGTATTTAGTTCCCAGGTTGTCGAACCATGCGTACTTAGCTATGGTTAATTAATTACTATAATTTATTATTTCGCTATTTACATGGAATTGCTTGTGTTATTTTGCTTAATCAGTCATGACGTATTTGATTTTATTTTGATGGATAAGTTAGACATAATTTTCATATCTAACACTAGAATTGGACTAACAATCCGTAATAATTATTTAGTTTGATTCGTTAGCAACAAAAGATAGCCGAAAACTACGGGAATAACATAGCCCGATTAAGCAGGTCGAGTGTATGAATTTACTACTTAAACTAGCTTATTTTTTCTAAATCCTAAAGCTACTACTGCATTAACTCTAGAGTGTTCTATATTATCCAATAGTTAGGTTTTACTGAATAGACATTTCGGCTAAATATAATGTAAGAAAAAATTCAGATAGCAGAATTTGTTGTGATCTAGAGCTAGTAGGTTCAAAATATAGTAAAACCTGACGTCACAATTGATTAGACTAGTTGAGCGAGGGCATAGACAGAACCATGAACTAGAAAATTTTTTTTACTTTATTAATTATTGTTTTTATTTTCATTGTTAGATTTTATTTTCTTCAATTACTATTTTAGCTAGTTTAGTTATAAATCAGAATCCCTCCACTTTTATTGCTTTCATAATTTTAATTTATACGAGAAAAATCACAATTGGATATATTCACACACCTTGTGTGATAGACCCTTATTTACTGCTACTGCTAGTAAATCGAGGTTTGTCAAGAAAAAGTATAAATTTTAATCGCGACGGACGGTCAATGATAATATGAAATAAATTCATAAGGATTATTTAGTAAACTTCGCATGTGGATTTTATTCGGCATAATAATAAAGTTGAATGGTACTCATTTTAAATTACAAAATAAAACAATTAAATTATGAGTAATTTAATTAATTAACAGACATTCAATATTGTAAACAAGTACAAATAAACATACATATAATAAATTGGGGCTTATATGCAGTATGGGTTTCGACAAGGTAGTGTAATAATAACTCTTTATTATTAATCAGCTCATAACTTAGTACACTTAGGTCGTGCTAATTTACAAATAAAATAAGAAAAAAACTGGCTTATTACTGGTTTTTTGTGTTAATTAGACTTTATTTGAAAACAGTTAGTATGGTAAGCTGTTAGTGGAATTTTAAGTTTGTATTAAAATAATATTTAAAATAAAATGATTAAATTGATTTGATGAAAAAGTAGAAAATAAATTGTTGGAAATGATCAGTAGTTAAAATTATGTGAGTGAATGAATAGTGAATTAAAATTGATGTGATGTGTTAGAATGGTTGAATAATATTATTTAATTATAGTGATAATATTGAGAGTAGTCGAGTTGAATTAAAGTTGAGTTAGATTTTGAATTGAGATATTCTAGTTTTTTTTCTAGAATTTTGATAAACGAGCAAAGCCTTAGTTTCCCATTAGAAGATCTAACTCAGTTACCTTTTAAGGTTCCTATTGTAACCTATTAAAACACCATCAGGCCTTTAAATCTTAAGAAAAATGTCGTCCACAAGTGAGAGACAAGAGAGAGAGAATCATGAGACTTTTTTATTCCAACTAAATTGCATTAGTGTATCTCGATAATTATGATCGTCTCCGAAGTTAGCATTATTATTTATGGTCTTTTATTATTATTATTTCTTTATGTCTAGTTGGTAAGAGAATATTTTATTTGATATTTTCTTGTTTAGAAAGTTAGAAAATTATTATGTCTTGGACTCTATTTAATATCTGCTAGGAGCCCCTAGACGATCAGTTGTTGAGTGAATCAAGAGTTTGATATCAATGTTGTGTTCATGAGATTGCGATCTCATTCTATCATTTTCATTCGTACGCTTTCCCTACATCACTTTCTAAGAGAGAATATTGTATATTCTAGTTCAAAATGAATTGATACACAAAATTTTCTCTTCTCCCTTGAAGACAATTGGTGGACAATTAAATGAGATTCGGTATATCGTCACCCACATGACATTCGAGCTTGATGAAGAGATACAACAAAAGATCATGGAAAATAATACTTCTGGTTTTCCATCTCCGTTGATTGAGTATAAATCTTAGGCCTCATTTACTAGGGTTGATGGGGATATGATGTGATTGGACTAATAGTCCAATGAGTCAGCTTTCACCCATGTTTACCTTTTAGGATGCAATTTCTTTTAATTCCATCCTCTGTTTACTAAAGTCAGGTTGCAAATTTGTTAAAAAAAGGTGGAATGTCAAATTTACCCCCACTCTTTCTACTTTCCCATCCAAGTCGAGACACAAAATTTGGAGCTCGATTTTGTAACTCTGTGGGACCCTAGAAATACGACGACGACGAGGAGTAGACGAGGAGTAGGACGCTGACGAAGACGGGTAGGCTTCGACGGCTTGGGCACCGTCTGGTCAGAGGAGCAGAGGTCGCAGGCTTGTTAAATTGAGGTGAGTTCTCCCTTTCGATTATACATGCCTAAATCACTGGCAAATATCACCGGCATGTATAAAATGGGATAGATAATGGTTTGTTTGTTCTATTGAGATAAGATACAAAGTATAGAATTGTGTGAATTGGGATGAATTTGACAATCCATCAAACTTCAGCCAAGTTTAGTTCATTACAATTTTGGAGTGGATTTTCGAGATCCGTGGACCAAACCGAATAAATTAGCACCTGCGTCCTACTCATAGTTTCGAGAACAAATTCTAA
>BKCP01006183.1:2499026-2509558 GCA_008636005.1 Striga asiatica
CCCACATTATTTTCTTGTTTTTCATAAGGCTGAAGATATTTTTTTTATCATTTTTCAATACTTAACACAGTATAATGGAAGAAAGAGCTAGAGAGAGAAAGAGAGAGAAATGGGGTTTTAATATAAAATTAAAAGAGCAACTCTTCAAGTACAACAGATAATCTGAGATCAAGAAACCCTTTCATCAAAATCGAAGTTAGACTGAGAACTGCTTAACAATTAAAACCCAAGATGGAATCTTTTTTTAAGTATTAATATCAAGCAAGAAATTAGTACAATCTTTTCTTGTGAAACATAAAAATGGAATCTTTTTCATAATTAAAATCAGTAAAAAAAACAAAAAAACAGGAAATTGTACAACCTATAAAAATGGAAGCTTTTTTAAGAGGGTTGGGGCTTTGCTAATTGAGGGAAGAAAATATGACATCACCTGCAGAGGAGGAAAAAGCTGAAAGCCCAAAGGCACCCACCAAACCTAGTGAGTAGTGAGAAATGGAGAGAGAAAGCAGGTAAGAAAATGAACACGAATCTGGAAATTTATCAGGTTTTTGAGCCAAGCATAAAAAGATGTAAATGCAGCTTGCAAGAAAATGTCGATAGGGGTAGGGCTTTTGTGGTGGTGGGGCTAACTCGGAATTTGGAATTATTTTTATTTTTTCTTGAAATTGCCTTCCTCGGACGTTGATGTTGCTGCTTTTCTAAATTTATTAGTCATATTATTATTATTGATGTTGCTGCTTTTCTAAATTTATTAGTCATATTATTATTATTATTATTATTATTATTATTATTATTATTATTATTATTATTATTATTATTATTATTTCTCATTTATTTTTCACTTTTAAGGTCTACAACTCTCTTTGCATCGTAAAAATAACATTTATGGCATGACTGGTATTACGAAATGTTGAAAAACATGAAGGAAAACATCTCGATCTTCTTGAATAAGCTAGGGTTCATAGAAAAATGAAATTTTGCATTAATCTATCCAATCGATCACACAGTGATCTCTTACATTATATAAGAGCCCAAACACGCCCTAATGGCACATGAGATCCGTACATGCAGAATTAATCCTATCCATTGTAATATTATGGGACAATCCTAGCCCTACACGTGCATGTGGTAAGCTGTCACTGTACGAACTAGCCGTTGCTGCCTTTTGGTCCCTTTTGGTGCACTCCTGCACACTCACAGAACATGCTCCAGGTGCTGCATCTGTTTTGTCTTCATGCACGGTTCTCCTTTCCACATCAGCATCACGTGGCAGGTCAACATGATGAGAAGGATCGCGTTGACCAGGTATTTTCACACACCCCCTCAATTCGAGCCGAGGTAAGGGCATGACAAAGAGCTTGTTCTTAAGCTTGGTGAAGAATTGATAACTCAAGGCTTTAGTAAAGATGTCAGCCACTTGCTCATGAGTTGGTACATGCTGCACATTAAGGACCTTTTTACTGATTTTCTCCCTAATAAAATGAATGTCCAACTCAACATGTTTAGTTCTAGCATGCATGACTGGATTGTTGGCCAAGTATATGGTGCTTTGATTATCCACCCATACAGTTGGAGTTCCATAGGTTTTAACTTTCAACTCACTCAATAAGGACTGCAGCCAAATCAATTCAGTTGTACAATGTGCCAAACTTCTATACTCTGCCTCTGTGCTGCTCCTTGACACACATCCCTGCTTTCTTGATGCCCATGAAACCAGATTATCACCAAGATAGATGCAAAAGCCAGTAACTGATCTCCTATCATCAATGTCACTTGCCCAATCTGCATCAGAGAAGGCTGTTAGTGATAGATTCTCAGACTTCTTGATGTATAAGCCATGACTGTGAGTTCCAGCTAAATATTTTAAGATTCTTTTCACTGCCTTCAAGTGTGTATGGAGTGGATTGGCCATGAACTGAGATACTCTATTCACACTATATGCTGACTCAGGCCTGGTTATGGTAGCATATTGAAGTCCTCTCACTAAGCTCCTATAAAATTTTGCATCTTCCATTGGATCTCCTTCTGTCCTTGAGAGTTTCTCCCCAGCTATCATAGGGAATGGTGCACTCTTGATCTTCTTCATGCCAGATCTTTCTAGCAACTGCTTGATGTAAGTGCTTTGGTTGAGAAATAGACCACCATCAACTTCAGTGACCTCTATGCCAAGGAAATGGTGCAGCCTGCCTAGATCTTTTAGGGTAAAACAACCTTGCAGTTTCTTAATCAAAGAGGAGATAAGTTGTTGGTTGTTCCCTGTGATAATCATGTCATCAACATAGATGAGTAGGAAAATAATGTCCTTCCCATTTTGCATTAAGAACAAGGAATTATCTGCCTTTGAAGTGGCAAAACCAAGCTTAACCAATTCATGCTGCACTTTATGAAACCATGCTCTTGAAGCCTGCTTCAAGCCATACAAGGCCTTGGTTAGCCTACATACTAGATTCTCTTTCCCTGAAATTTCATAGCCAGGTGGCTGTCTCATGTATATTTCTTCCTCTAGCTCTCCATGTAAGAAGGCATTGCTCACATCAAGCTGTCTTATTTCCCATGAGTTGAAAACAACAAGGGATAGGACCACTCTGATAGTTGTGGCCTTGACCACTGGACTAAAGGTCTCCTTATAGTCCAGACCTGCATATTGTGAGTATCCTTGAGCCACAAGCCTAGCTTTATGTCTGGATATGGTTCCATCAGGATGCCTTTTAAGTTTGTACACCCATTTGCAACCTACCAGATTCTTCCCTTCTGGTAGCTCAACAAGAATCCATGTTCCATTCTTCATTAGTGCTTCATATTCTTCACTCATGGCTTGCCTCCAACTTTGGTGCTTGATAGCTTGTTGAAAATGAGATGGTTCAAAATCTTCTTCTGGTGTCCTTTGCTGTGTAGTCAAGTAAGCCTTGGGTTTGTGTATTCCTGCTTTTCTCCTTGTCACCATGGGATGTGTGTTTTGAGCCTGTGTAGGTTGTTGATGCATTTGAGTCACATCATTCCTCGTGAAGGATTCCTGCAAGGAACTGTTAGGAGTAAAGGCAGTATAGATATCTTGCATAATTGGTAACTCAACCACCAGAGGTATAGTGCTATTACTGGAATTTGGGGAGTTTGGTACTGTATTGTGAGTGGAGTTATGTAAGGGAGAAGACTGGTTGTGAGAAGTGGTTTGATGGGTAGTGGCTTTAGCTTTGAATGATTCTGTCACAATGGGAAAAGGTATCTCAGTAGGTGAAGAAGTGTGGGGGTTATGGTTTGTGTCATTCATCACCTTTTGCTTGAAAGGAAAAACTTCCTCATCAAACTGGATGTCCCTTGTTATAATGACCTTCCCTTTTGGCAACAGTACTTTATATCCCTTATGAGCATTGCTATATCCTAAGAAAACTGCTGCTGAAGATCTGTATTCTAGTTTATGCCTATTGTAAGGTCTCAAGCAAGGGTAACAAAGACACCCAAAGATTCTGAAATTGTTGTAATTTGGTTTGTGATCAAACAGCTTTTCTAGTGGAGTTACATGGTTCAAGATTTTGGTAGGGACTCTATTTATTATATAGACTGCAGCTGTAAAAGCATCATCCCAAAATTTTGTTGGCATAGAAGCATGTGCAAGCATAGAAAGTCCTAACTCCACTATGTGTCTGTGCTTTCTTTCAGCAAGACCATTTTGCTGGTGTGTATAGGGACATGATCTCCTATGGTGTATTCCATTGTCTTCCAAAAACTTTGACAGGTTCCTGTACTCATCACCCCAGTCACTTTGCACTGATTTTATTTTAAATTTCAATTGGTTTTCCACCAAAGCCTTGAAATGGACAAAGGCTTGATATGTGTCTGACTTCTGCTTTAGAAGGTATATCCAAGTGAATCTGGAATAGTGATCAATCAGGCTCAAGTAATATGAATATCCATTTCTGGATTTTACAGGTGAGGGACCCCATAAATCAGTGTGTATGAGTTCTAATGGTTCAGTGGCTTGAAAATTAGAATGCATATAAGGTAGCCTATGGCTTTTACTCATGGCACAGGAACTGCATAAAGTTGAACTTTCATTAAGCACAAATGGAACATTACATTGTTCAAGAGCTCTCTTAACTACTTCATGGCTAACATGCCTCAACCTTCTATGCCACATATCTAAATCATAAGCCTTATTCAAACTAAAAGAAAAAACACCAGGGCCTTTAAGAGGTTCTGAATTTGCAATCTTTACTGGTGCTTGAGACTCTTGTCTTCTGAGATCAAAAAGGTAGAGACCATCTTTAACTGTCCCTTTGAGAAGTACCTCCTGAGTGGCTTGATCCTTTACAAAGCATGAGTGAGGGTGAAATTCAAATATGACTTTGTTATCAAGGGCAAACTGAGATACACTTAAGAGATTTTTAGTTATGTTTGGGACATGAAGAAGGTTATTTAAGGTAAAAAATCTTGAGTGAAAAGGTGATCTAAGTGATGAGTTACCATTATGTAAAATATCAATACCTGCCCCATTTCCTAGTTGTAGCTTGTGCTGGCCTGTGTACTCACTTGCTGAGTTGAAAATTCCATAATCATTGGTGATGTGATTGCTTGCACCTGAATCAGGGAACCATAAGTTGCTTTCTTGCCCAACTTCAGAAGCTGCATAGTTGTTCATCTGAGCTACATTGAGGTTAGGTGGTTTTCCTCTCTGGCCATTCTGACTTTGTTGAAGGGAAAAGTTGGAATCAAATCTATACCAACATTTGTTTGCACTGTGACCAACCTTTTGGCAAATTTGACAACTTACTCCATGATTAGACCGGCCACCTCTGCCTCTGATATTCCCCCTTTGTCCTCTTCCTCTGAAGTTACTAAAACCTCCTCTATTCTTCCCTTCATTTTGGTTGAAGGTTCTTTTCTGGTTCTGGTTTGAGTGAGATATTGTGTTGAGTGAGGGCTGGGATCCATCTGAACTCACATTGTTAGCACCATAGGATTCAAGTCTATTTTCATAGCTAAGCAACAGTGCCTGTAGATCCACCATAGAGAATGATTCAGGCCTTGAAGTGACTGTGACTACCACGGAATCATATTCTGAACCAAGACCTCCCAATATGTGCATGATTTTGTTGCTTTCTGAGACAATCTCGTTGGCTGAAGCCAGCATGTCAAAGATTGACTTGATCTTCCTCAAATATTCAGACATGGATAGGTTTCCTTTTTTGAGGTTTTGGAGCTGCATCTTGTGCTGCATGATCTTAGCCTTGGATTGGCTAGCAAAATTCCTCTCTAGGGCATCCCATATTTCTCTTGAGCTGCTCAAACCAACCATAAGCACAAGTATGCTTTCAGACAATGAACACAGCATCCAAGAAGCCAGCAAGGAGTCTTGTCTTTCCCATAGAGTGAAATCTGGGTTGATGGTGATTTCTCTTGAGCTGCTCAAACCAACCATAAGCACAAGTATGCTTTCAGACAATGAACACAGCATCCAAGAAGCCAGCAAGGAGTCTTGTCTTTCCCATAGAGTGAAATCTGGGTTGATGGTGATTTCTCCTTCAAGATATTTGGGAGGTGCTGTTGCCTCTTGTTTGATGAAGGATTCCAGGCCATAACCCTTGATTGTGGTGAGAATTTGCTGCTTCCAGATCAGATAGTTGTCTTGATCCAACTTGGTTGAGATGAGTTGGCTCTGTGGAAAAATTAAAGGGGCAGTTGGTGAGCTCCCTTGACTTCCAGTAACAAAGGAATGAGAGTCTGCCATGGATGCTGTAAGTTAAAAATAAAAACAGAGAAGGTAGAAGAAAAGAAAGGAGGATATCAGAGACATGGCCTTAACCATGCTCTAATACCATGTTGAAAAACATGAAGGAAAACATCTCGATCTTCTTGAATAAGCTAGGGTTCATAGAAAAATGAAATTTTGCATTAATCTATCCAATCGATCACACAGTGATCTCTTACATTATATAAGAGCCCAAACACGCCCTAATGGCACATGAGATCCGTACATGCAGAATTAATCCTATCCATTGTAATATTATGGGACAATCCTAGCCCTACACGTGCATGTGGTAAGCTGTCACTGTACGAACTAGTCGTTGCTGCCTTTTGGTCCCTTTTGCTGCACTCCTGCACACTCACAGAACATGCTCCAGGTGCTGCATCTGTTTTGTCTTCATGCACGGTTCTCCTTTCCACATCAGCATCACGTGGCAGGTCAACATGATGAGAAGGATCGCGTTGACCAGGTATTTTCACACGAAATGACATGAAAATTGAATGATTATTTTTTTACAGTCATTCATGATATTATGACTGGTACAATTTTTAGGAAGTTATGATCATTCCAATTAGAATCTCAAAGTGCATTTCTATCAGATTAGGCTATGTTTAGTAGACAGATAAGCTATCTTATAGTTTATTTGGTTAGTTTCTAAGCTACCTGTTTATAAATAAACTCCATTTGGTAGGACGAGCTTTTTTAAAAGTTCGAGCTTATTTGATAAGTTTCTTTGGGTAGTTTTTCAAATAAGTTCGTTGAAATTTTTATTTCAGCTAACTTATCAGCTAATCTTACCAAATACTTTTATCATATAAGCTAGTTTTTCAGCTATAAGTCATAAGCTATAAGCTATAAGCTCAAAAATTAATGATATAATCATTCTTTAGCTAATACATGAGTTAAGTCATTCTCATAACTTCAAGATTTAAATTTTAAAATAATACAACAAGTAAAAATAAAAAAATAAATATATAATATAACTCATGATTAAATTATATTTAAATTTATCTATATAAATTTGAACAAGTAATTAAAAATATTTTTTTATAGATTAATAATTTTTTACTTGGATATGTAAAATACTTATATATAAAAACAAAAATTTATAAAACAATATATCTATAAATAATTTAAGAAAATTATTTGATGTTTATATATTCATGTATGTTATAAACTTATTCATAAATTTAATTAATTGAAATATAATTGTATATAATCATATGGATTAGATATATAACTCAAAATACGACTATTGGATTTTATTGATAAGCTATGACTTGCAACTTTTAATGATACCTCACGATCAAAATCGAATATCTTGATTATCAAAAAATTTGAACCGAAGTTCTTCGTGATTGATTATATATCAACGTATCAATTTCAAAAATTGATAAACCGTACCTCATGTTATTCATATCGTTTTAAGTCTCAAATACCTTAAATCAATTTTAAAGATCCATTTAAAATTCATTGTTGTTTAAGTTTAAAAAAAAAATTAAGTCATATTAGGATTTAAAAAAGAGAAGACAAATTGTCTGTTTTTTTACACTTTAAGAGGTAAAAGAAAATGTCAAGGAAAAGTCTAAAAATGAGCCTAGCTTGGGAATTAAAAAACTTAGTGTATGCTTGGATATGGATATACCCACAAAAAATTAACCTCAATTAAAAAATCTAACTTAATTTTAATTCAACTTGATGATTTTCAATATTATCAATATAATTAAATAATATCAATCAATCATTTTTACACATCATATCAATTTTGATTCACAATTATCAATTCACATAATTTTAAATACAGAGTCATTTCACTCACCTCTCTTCTATTCTTACATCAAATTAATTTTAATTATTTTATTTTAAATAGTATTTTCATACAAACTCAAAATCCTGCTAAAAATTAATCAAAACAATTTTTTTAAAATTAACCTTAATTAACTAAAAAACCAATAAAAATTTAAATATCTTTTTCAAACAAAAATGATGTATGTGATGGAAATAATTTCCGTACACAAAAATTAAGAAAAAAAAATGTATTGATAAAAGAAGAGAAAGATGAGATTGTGTCAGACTAGTTGTCACAGAGAAATTATGGCTGGAATTGTACGTCGTACCCAAGATGTTCCCCACTCTTAAGTATGCTCGATTTGGAAATCTTGTGGCTTCGTACGGTCACCCCCTTATCCATACGCAAGCTGGATTAAATTTTGTGAGGCCACAACAATAGCTTCTTTATACCAAAAATAGGTTCTCTCTATGTGCATATGTAGAGAGAGATGAGTTCGATAATAACGGCTCTCAATAAAAAATAAAAAAAAAATACAAAGTAGCCATTGAATTATTCTCAATAAAAAAAAATAAAATAAAAAATAAAAAAACAACAACAACAAAGTAGCCATTTCATTGAATAATTCAATGGGTAAAAAAAAATTTCAAAAATTTACACTCATTAAGGGCTCGAAGGTCACGTGTCGATTGACCGAGAAGGTCGATGACGTAGACCAGGAAGAGGATGATGAAAAATCTAAATAATTTTGGATCTATAGACTTCCTTTGAAAAATTGATAAGTCTGGAAGATTTAGTTGCAATTTCACAAAATTCGATTATATTGCGATTTAGTTCATGAGTCAAACCTATAATTTATAAAAAAAAACTTGTAAATGCACATTAATGATAAGTAAAATGCACAATATTGTGCGTTGATATGCATATTAAAAATACTTGTGCTACATAATCCTTTCTATATATAATTTCAGAATTGGTTGAACCTACGTGACAAACTCTCATGCTTCGTAATCCTATTTGGCAAAAAACCATGCTTTGAATTTATGCTTGGTTATAAAGTAATATTTTTTATCACACTAAATTCATGAATGATTTTTTCATTCTTTACTTTTACAGTTAGTTACCATAAATTATTATATTTTTTTTTCCTATATTACCATACATTACATTTCATTTTCTTATTTAATTCATTCACTATATTTTTTTTTTCTACATTACCATACATTACATTTCATTTTTTTATTTAATTCATTCATTAGTTATTATAAATGTTCTTCTTCTTATTTTAAGATTTTATAACTTTTTTGTTTGTATTTTATTTTTTATATATGATATATCAAATTAAGTATCTTTTAATGTTTTTCGATTTGACATCCATATTATATATATATAATACAAAATAGTAATATATATTCTTATAAATAAAGTTTAAGTTTATTTATCAAACTAAATTAAAAGATATCAAATAAAATTATAAATTATATTATAAAGTAATAGAAATTAATTTGTATCCTTTTAAAAATGATATTATTTCAAATCTAATTAGTATGTTATCAATCCAATAAAAATAAATAATTATTTATCTAACTTCTAAAATTACATATAAAGTTAGAAAACTGTAAAGCACGACGAATACGGTACTTGATGTATTAGACATCTAATTAAGTAGAAAATTAACTTATTTTGCTTAATATTAGATAAACATATTCTGCACTTATGCACATGCATATCACCATATTATTTCTATTTATTTAATATATATATTTTTTTACTTAATAATAGTAAATAATATCGATAATTTTATATGATATAAGTAAATAAATCAATATGAGTTGACATTTTTATTTAATATACGGGTATTTAATTATTATGAATAAAAAATATAATTTTACAATTTAATTAAAACCAAAGTAATATTTTATATAAAATTAAATTATTTTAGTTTAAAAAAATAATATTTTTTACATATGCTTCCTAATTCTACACCCGTGTATTTACACGGGTATTGTATCAGTGTACAATAATGTTAGACAAAGTGCATATTAATGATTGTCAATCAACAATAGTTTAACCGTGTATTCTGTGTCCGAAGTCCACATAATTACTCACTCGCTGGCACAGTTTGATAAAAACATGATAGGCCCAATAGCCCCATTTTTTTTGGAAAATGTTCACTTATCCTACATGAAATTAAAAATTTTGTAAATCTACCATCCATTAACAAATAATTATTTCTCTACCTAATTGTCAAGATTTAACTACATTTATGCCTAAAATTCAGTTACCTAAAAAGAGGACTCCATCCATTTTCCGTTCCCATGATTTCTGCCATTTCCATAAAGAAAAAAAAAAAAAAAAAAAACTTTGCCTTCATTGATATGGAATGAAAATCGGCCGTTTCCATAAAAAAAATAAAAAATCAACGGTTTCCTTAATTCGCACAGCTTGTACGTTTGTTTAATAGAGAGAAATAAAAACATGTATTGTAATTCACACAACCGTCAAGTGGTATATATTGTGTTTATGTTTATTATATATTCAGTATATGTTGCAACGAAAAACATGTATAACAGGTAACTTATATTCCCTATACAAAAAATCTTCTAATATACTGAAAATATACTCTCGATCCACATAACATATACTGAACAGTATACAAAAAAATCTTTTGATATACTGAACATATACTCCCTATACACGCCACATATACTGCATGTCTATACACGCAACATATACTTCCGTAAACATATACTGTACATATACCGTAGATATATTGTACATAAAGCAGAGGAAATGTGATTTCACAAGGAAATAAAATCAATCACCTTGCGATCATGAATCATGAAACAGAAATAATCGATGCTTTCAAATATGGAGAAAGATCCACAGAAGAAAAAATCCAATACGAAATATCATTAGCCTTCATCGTCCAAAATCTCAGGAAATTTACAGATTCAAAGACGCATATTTTTCAAACATACACATGATTTTGTACTTGAA
>BKCP01006183.1:2509583-2530139 GCA_008636005.1 Striga asiatica
AAAAAAAAGAGGGATGGTACGACAAAATATGGGATGCAATTACAAACTTAGTTGTGCCTTTTCCTCTCAAGCTGTACAAACATGGATGAAAAATATCATTAGCCTTCATCGTCCAAAATCTCAGGAAATAATCGATGCTGTCATTAGCTTTCATCAATCTATATAGATCTCAGGAAATAATCGATGCTTTCATTATCTTTTATCAACCTATAAAAAAAATTAAAAATAAAAACGTAAGAACAAAAGAACTGTATTCTCCGTGTGAAGAATAGAGAAATTATATAGGGGAGAAGAGAGAGACGTAGTTAATAGGAAGTTACCATGTAAATAAGAATGAGAAGTTACCATATAAATAGGAAATCAACTTTTTAGGTATATATGCAAATAAATATAACAATTTTAGTTAAATTTGTAAATAATTATATAGGGAATGTCATTATATAATATTTTTAAATTATTTACATAGAGCATGAAAATTTCTCTTTTTTTAACGTATGTGTTAAGAAGTACAGTAGCCCATTTAAAATATTTCGGCCTAGTGAGTTATGAAACCTTGAAAAATAATCAGAATCCAGCTAATACTTAGTTAGAGCCCTTTTGCACAGCAGCCCAGTTAAAATATTTTGGCCTGGTGAGTTATGAAACCTTGAAAAATTATCAGGATCCATCTAATACTTAGTCAGAGCCCTTTTGCATGTCTAATCCCTTTTTTTGAAACTTTTTGCTACTACAATATCATTTTAAAATAAAATAAAGAACAAAACATTTAAAAATAAGATAAAAAAATACAATTGCAACAGTCATTGATAAAATAAAACCAGAAATCAACCATTGATAAGCAGAGAGATTTATTTACAAATTAAAATATCTTATAAATGTGCAAAGAAAAATAGATTTACATGTGGATAAAGTAGTTTTTGTGACAAAATTGTGTCGAATAACTGAAAATTCTGATGAGCCAAAATGATAAAGCCATTAAAAAACCAGTCCAACCACGTCAAATCCAGTTTTATTTAATTGATTTTCTAGTCTTGTTTTTGATAGAACATCACTTGTGAGTTGTTCCACATCGTTCATACATAGAACATAGACCACCTTATAAGACTAATGGATTACTTTTCCTTCCACCAATTATTTTTGGGATGGAACCTCATTTGGGCTTCATATGGGCTTTTCCAGTTTTCCCATGGTTCTCTTCATGATAGTGGGCCCGCACCCATTTTCCCCCAGTTTTTGTCATGGTATCAGAGTCGGTTCTATGTGGGATCATGTGATGACGTATCCGTTTTCCCAGCCAGTTGGGCTTGGGCTTTCGAAGGACTCACAAGTGAAGGGACGTGTTAGAATATCACTTGTGAGTTGTTCCACATCGTTCATACATAGAAAATAAACCCACCTTATAACACTAATGAATTACTCCTCCTTCCACCAATTAATTTCGTGATGGAACCCCATTTAGCTTCATATGGACTTTTTCAGTTTTCTCATGGTGGTTTCATGATAGTAGCCTGCACCCATTTTCTCCCAATTTAAGTCAGTTTTAATAACAATTATCATGCTCTAGTTACATCCATGCAATTTGATAGTTAGGATTGCTATTGGAATTGACCAAAGAAAATAATATATTGGCAAATGGTAATTTTGGCCCCTTGTAGTTGTTGGACTCGATGAATTTATTTGCAACAAATTAAAAAACAAAAGGTTATGCACTAACCTTAAAACTTTTTTTTTAAATATATTAAAAACAAAATGGCGAATTTTCATGGAATATTATAATTAAGCCTTTTAACATATCTTCTCAGGCCAGCAGTACTTATATAATTAAATTACATCGTTATATTAAGAATACACTCACAGAAGTTCTCCAATTTTCTTTCTAATTCTTATAAAAATATTTAGGAAAATATGTGAATCCCATCACGCCCTTTTGCGCTTCTTTTTTTTAAATATTTTTATCAAATAGAGAAAAATAAGTAATAAAAAGTATTTAGTCAGAATTAAAAGAAAACATAAGTAAAGAAAATAAAGTTTCAACCAAGTTATTTGCTAAAATTTCCTCATGTAAGTAAAATCATTTGTCATCTATATATATTGAAAAAGATAGATCAATAAATTAAATGAAGAAAGTTTAAAAAAAATTGCAGTCAACTAAGTTGACTTACTAAATATGACAACCATTTTAAATATCCGGGAAAAATCAATATTTGGTGTGCATAGATTGGTTTTTTGTTTTTTGGTTAATATGGCAAAAATCATTTCATATTTTTAGGAGACATTTTTTATAGTTCACGCGTTTTACACGTTAAAATATTGACGGAGTATCACAAAATCCGTCCGTACTATTAGCGAGGAGCAAGATGGCTTTATAGGATTGAATGATATTTAATTTAATATTATTGCATGTCTATATTAGGATTGAATGATATTATGTAATTTTTCATTTTGAATATTGCTAATGATTCCATGTCATTATTATGGTTTGCTGTTAGTTATTTATCATTTGTGGGAACGTAAATTATTTATGTTTTCCAATATTATTCGATTTCATACTTAAATAGTTATTTTGTATTTTAATTTGTCCTCTATAAACGTATGGTTGATCAATATGATAAAAAGTTAAATATCCAGATAATTATTTACATCGTTCTTTAACATAACTATATAAATTAATTTAATATAAATTTCTTCATATTCAATTTTCGTGTAATTTACCTTTTATAATTTACAGTTCGAATCTTAAAAGGAACTCTAGTATCACAATTAGTTGATTTTAAATTCGGATATATCCCATGATGATCAAAACTGATAACTAATTTAGATATTAATCAAAAACGTCAACTAATGAGGTAGAGATTTGAAAACAATTAATATAACAACTTTTCTAATACATTTTTGTACCATTTTAAATCAAAATAAAAAACAAATAATTAAAAACTTCGTGTAACTTATATTACCATACAATATGTTCAGTCAATTTTTCCTGTAAATTACTTATTTTAATTGTATAAAAAAATCGAGTATCATAATTGAGATAACTATGTAATGATCTTCCGCTGATCAAGTGTCATAATCAATTTTTTCGGTTAAATCTTTTAGATATAAACATTCCAAATTGTGTGAACAGATGGAGTATCACAAAAGCTCTACACGTGGTATATTTTTATATATGATTTACATATATATTTTTAATTTCACCGAATTTTTTTGTTATACAATTCGAATTTAAATAAAAAAGAATCATCTGGTGATGATCTTATATTCGAATTAACGAAATCGGATATCAAAAAATTCCACAACAACTGATTTTTGTGCCTATTTTAGGTTGTAGAAATTAACAAATTTCAAAATCCTAAATGACTTTATATCATAATGAAATAACACAATATACATAGATATCAATATTTTCCGTAATTTTATTGTTTGAGCAATTGTCATTGAGATAACTATGTAAATATAACATCAGATTTATCTCTAATTTAGATAATTATGTAAAGATCTACTTAATTTAGATAACTATGAAAAGATTTTCATAATCAAGTGTCATAATCAATGTACGTGTTAATCCTTTTAGGTATAAACATTTCAAATTGTGTGAACTGATGGAGTATCACAAAAATTCTACACGTGGTATATTTTTATTTTGTTTTTATCATAGATGGGCCGGTTAATTTATTATGATGTCTTTTGTATGTTGTTACATAGCCAATTAAAAGAACTCTACAAATAATTTAGATATGTTGATCGTAATAAAAAGCTTTAAAGATTTAAATAACTATTTAAATTTAAGTAGATTTAATATAACAAACTTTATAATCAAATTTGAAGTATAAGTTTTGATTTACAAATAATTTATATTATATCATTTTTTCCGATTTTCCAAAAAAGTATAAGCCTATTACAACACTAAATACCCAAAAAAGCTAAGACTNCCCCCCCCCATCTTTATAAAAAAATTCTCTCCAGGAATTCACTTATTAGATCTGGATCAACTCTTATAGAAAGACATATGACAATTGGATCGGGTGTTTCATCAAATGCTTCAAATACTATGTATTTTGTGACATCACAAACGGTATTTCAAGAATATGTCATTTTATATATATAGTAATGTTTTTTACACATTCAATTTTATGATATTGTATTGAGTATTTTTAAATTAACAGGTCAACATAGATATCGTAAGCAAATCCCAAATAATTCTAATATTCTTAGACCGGAAAACATTATGATAGATATCATATTTGACGATGAGAACGAAAGTACAACTTTTTGTGCAACCATAATTTTTTCTAAGAATAAGTTTCGCACAACAGTCCTACGCCAAATGCAAGTGTTGTTAATGGTCTGACCCATGTTGATGATCCCATTCAACCAGCTATACAGAAAAAAAGTGTGATCGTCCTAGAAAATTCGTGAGACAACCTCAGGAGTATCTGGTAAATTTAATTTAACATTTACTATTTGTAAAAATATGTCGACTCATACACATAATGCATCTAATTTTAGTTCATTTATCTAACATTTTCATAATACTAGGACATGGGAGATGCAAGCTTTTGTTGTAGACATTGCAGATCAAAGTTTTGGTATGAGAAAATAAAAGGTTATAGTCAAAATGCAACTACTCCCTATTATACTGGTTGTTGTGTTAATGAAATCGTTCAGCTCCCTCCTCTACGAGATCCTCCTCAAATTTCGAAAGAGTTGCTTTATGAAGATGGTCACATGGGCAAACATTTTCAATAAAACATAAGATCTTACAACAGCATGTTCGGTGTCACGCCAATGGTCGATAAAATTGATGCATATATCAATATGGTGTCAAGACCACCAGTTTTCTTTTCTTTTTTTTTTTTCTTTTTTTAACACATACAAAACCATCATTTAATTAGTACGTAATTTGCTTCCTTCTGATGGTGTCAAATGCTTTAAAACTATCATTTAATAAGGTATCAAGACCACCAGTTCATCAAATGCTTCAAATCATATGTCCTTCACTGATATTACAAATGGTATTGCATTTATATTTCAATTTATATATAGATCAAGATATTTTCACGTTTCATTTTATAAAATGACAATTGTTTTAGAGCGAGTGAAATAAGCATATAAATCAAATATTAAATTATTATATATCAATCAATAGAATAATAAATAATTATTATTATTATTCAAAATTATTTTTATACTGATCAATATTGGTTCATTGCTTTAATATTCAATTATAATTATTATCTCGTGCATCGCACGGGCTACGTACTAGTTAATTTTCAAAATGAAGGAAACCACCTCATTTATAGGTATAAAAAATAATAATTTTATTAAAAACTTTTAATTGACTAAAATTTATATGATATTTTAACGTATTACAACTCGACTATTAAGGTAAGATATACAAACATATTGCGAACATGTGGACTTATTCCTTTTCTATTAGGGACAATAAATAACATTTTGCTTAATTTTTTTGTTCATCTATTATTAATTAGGACTAGTACAGAGCCCGTGCGATGCACGGGATGCACAATTTTAAGGCTATTTATCCAGGCTTATAATTATATACATGAATAAAGAAAAATGTACGGGATATATATAGTACGTGACCCGTGCGAAGCACGGGATATATTTATTTGGAGAATATTATATTATAAGATGCAATATTCAATAAAAGTTTATAATACGCAAGAAAATTGTACAATGTTCAATAAAAGTTTTATAATATTCAATTGGAGCCTTAAAGTCTCTTGTACATTAAGACTACTGACAAAATAATATTTTAATCAATGAGTTTCCTTTCCTTGTAGCCAAATTATGAATGTGATTTGAGGAGTACAACAAATCGATATATAGCTGACTTGCTTTTTTCATTGTAGTTTTTTTTATTTTTTTATAATGAATTTAAAGATATTCTAAAATATAGCAAAAATTAATTTTTTTATTACAATTAGGAATTTTACTAAATATAGACTCTCAATCTATGGTGCTAATCAACGTTTAAGTCTAAAAAATTAGGAATTTTTACCTCTTTTAATCAACGTTTAAGTCTAAAAAACAATAGAGTTATTAAAGTTTTTTTCTACATCTTTTAAAACATTAAATATGAGCATGTTAGGGCTAGCTTGTAAAATAATTAATATATTATCTCACTAAAACATTTATATTGATAAAAATTTAGTTTTAGCATATAAATTTATCTTTTGATATAAGAGAAAGTAACAGTTTTACTTATTGTTGTTCGCCATATAATATTTAATTATTATTTTATTATATAATAAAAAAGAAATATTGTTAAATAGTGTAGTAGAATCGTTATAAAATTATATGATTTTTTTTTTTACAATATAGATTTAATATTTCTTTATGATTTGATAATATAAACAAATTTATACTTAACTTTGACAAATAAAACAAATAAATACTTTAGTAAGTATTTAATATATATACTAAATAGGAATATATTTGGTATAATCAAATACCAAATATAATCAAATAAGTCAAAGTGTACATTTTTATTTGGTATTTGATTTTTTTTATTATTAAAATCTTTTTATTATACTTACCTTTTTAAAATAAAACAAATAAATAAATTAATTAAATAAATAAAATATTATAATACCAAAATAGTAATGGCATTTAATGCAATTGACTTTTCTGGATAGTAAATGTAGTAAATAAAATCTCCTTTTATATAAGTATAGACTAGTGTATACCCCGTGCGATGCACGGCAACAATATTAAATTAACAATATTATAAATAGACCTTGAGTTTGAGTCACTCAATGGCGGAAGTCGAAACTACTATTGATCCTATTTAAAAAGAGGAAGAAAAAAAATAATTATAAATTAAAGAGGAGGATAAACAATACTTAATAATTATAAATTAAAGCTTCGGGGTCAAACAATGTAAAATTATTTTGTATAAGAGAATATAAAAGTATTTGATTACACACCATTTCAAAATTATTATTATACTTTTTTGTATGATTAGCTTATAATATTTGTAAAAATAGTAGTAATTAGACCGATTAAAATTAGCTTCTTAAAGTAGATAATGAATTTTTAGTAGTAATTATGAATTGGTTTCTATTTTATTTTATTTTTTCTTTTTAAAGATAATAGATTTCTAGTAGTAATTATGAATTGATTACTATTTTATTTTATTTTTTTAATCTGTATAGATAAGGGATGAGATTTTCTAAAACGTATGGGATTGGATTTTGTAACAGAAGAGATAAGCTCGTGTAGATTTATATTAAAAATGAAAAAAATAAAAACAAATATTTATTGTCAAACAACAGTTTTGATAAACTAAAAAACAGAAAAAAGAGAAATAAATCTTTACACAATTAATGAGCCGATTTTTTGCCTATTCAGATTTGTCCTATAATTACTATATGTAAGATATATTTAATGATTATGGCAGGAAAAAGTTTCTAAATTTGTAAAAAGGTTATTCTTTTTATATAATGATAGATTTCGTGTGATATCCCCAAATTTATAAATCCAAAATACGCTAAGATTAAGTGGTACATGCTTAGTAATCCATTTTGACAAAATTTAATATTTTATAATATAGTTCAGATAAAAATTAATAAATTTGGTTAAATTACCTCTTTCTCCTCAGTCTGCCAACATGGAGCTCCTAGGTGTGCATGAAGACAAATTTATCACAACAACTAAAAGCATGCTCGAGCCCCCTGTGATGGCAGCACCACAAGCCAACAATGCAGGAGTACGACCAAGCATCTCACCATGCATGTGTAGAGTGTAGATTGAATGTTAAAATAGCTAAGGATAAGGATGTACGCTCTTATCCTTTTAATGAGTAATGAGATGCTAATATCTTGTTAATTTCTTCGATAACTGATTAGGAACGTATTTTTTGTATTAAACACTGCAAAAAGTCTAATGTTGGTAAGTGAAATTTTTTTGCACATAGATGTCGTATGAAGTTTTATATGGTTTATTGCTATGTTTGGTAAAATTAACTTATAACCTAGCTGATAGCTGATAAATTAGTTTATATGTAATTTGTGAGCTTATAGTTTATAGCTGATAAGCTAGCTGAAATAAAAAAATTCAACTAGCTTATTTGAAAAGATACCTAAATTAGCTTATGAGATAAGATTGAGCTTTTTAAAAAACTCGTCTAAAATTAGTTGATAAGATAGCTGAAATAAAAAATTCAACTAGCTTATTTGAAAAGCTATCTAAACTAGCTTATGAGATAAGCTCGACCTTTTTGAAAAAGCTCATCCAACCAAACAAGGTTTATATGTATTTTATGGCCAAAGCTCGTCCAACTTTAATTCATTATTCATCCACTCACATATTTTTAATTTCATATTACTTTCATTATCTCTCTCTTACTTTTACATCATATCAACTTTAATTATTATATTTTAAATATTATTTAATTACAATATCTCTCATCACACTAAATCAACTTTATTCTTGAAAGACCAAAAGAGAAAGAGTTGACCAAAAACTTTTCCCCCTTTCTCTTCTCGCTTCTCTTCCCGAAAAAACCCCAATCTTCGCTTCTTCAATTTCGGCGCCTTCTCCAGCGGGGATGCCGTGGTTTCTCGACAGTGGCGTCCTTGGGCTACATGGCCCGATTCTTGGAGAAACGCCATCTGGAGGTGGTGTTTTTGCTGGCGGAGGAGGTGCTCAATTCCCTGACTAGTTTTTGTCGGGTTTCAGGTCGCTATGACGAAGATAAGGGCGACCAACTTCCCGGTGTTTCCACAGCAATGAGCGGGCTTCTGGCATTTCTTCGGGGTGAGTCGTGGCTTCGATTCTTCTTTTGTGGGGATCGGGGTTGAGGGTTCAGCCATTTTTCATCGTGTCCCTTCCATTTGTGGTGTTGGGCGGAAGGGACAACCGATGAGTTTGGGCCAAGGGCTGGGTTTTCAGGGTCTGGGCCTGAGTATGGCTCTCTGGGCGCGGGTTTCTGGTTGTCCATCTGGATGTGGGTTGTCCATTGGTGTCCTACCTAGTTAGGCGTTGTTCTGCAGTTTTTGGTTCTGGCTCCTATGTCGTTGCTCTGTTTGTATAGGTGGATGTTCGTTGGCATCGGCGTTGTTTTGCTTGGTGTGGTTGACTGATGCGGGAAGGGTTGTGTAGTTGTTTTCTTTGTATTTTAGGTAATTCTGTTTGTGTATAGGTTGTTTTCTTGTCTTCACTCTCCCCTATTGAGAGTGCGTTCTGTGTATTATCTACATGTGATAACTTTTGTTTATTTGTCTCCTTTTGGGAGCGTTGTGTGTTTGTGTTGCTTTAGGTAGGTTCTAGGCTACCATTGATGTAGTTCTCTCTACTTGATTCAGCGGGATGGATGCTCTTCGGCCGTGTAATTGTTATAGTCTGATGTGATCTATTTTGTTTGTTTATGAATATTTATAAAATTTATCATTTCGAAAAAAACTCATGATCAATTTTGATCGATTTTAACTGATTTTGACGGCTTATCAATCGCCCCCTTAAAAACTGAGGGCACGATATTTAAATCCGAAACATGTCATTGTCAATGTGTATTGTTTATTTTGTATGGTTATATTGTCTAGCATTAGATTATGTATTTGG
Organism: Striga asiatica; assembly: GCA_008636005.1. Taxonomy (NCBI): domain Eukaryota; kingdom Viridiplantae; phylum Streptophyta; class Magnoliopsida; order Lamiales; family Orobanchaceae; genus Striga; species Striga asiatica. Next base: position 2,519,169 of record BKCP01006183.1, read on the forward strand.
TCATGGTAAACCAATATATAGAGTTACGAACATCATGAAAATTATGTGTTGTGAATAAAAATATTTAAAGTAAAACTACTAAGATTGTATCTATATTAGTTTTTAAAATTTAAAATAATATTGTACATTCACGTAGTTCTTTATTGTAAAATGTTATATATTTATTATTTCCAACTTTAACAAAATACAAGTTTTTTCTTTCACTAGTTGCGACCCGTGTAAAGTCGGGTTGTCCGTTTGGAGGCTCGAGATCGTCGACGAGCCCGACGCAAGCGATTGCATGACCCTGCACCTGGCGGCCGACTGGAGAACCAACATCCACGCAGCGGCGATTAAGGGAAGGGAGATGGTGCTGGCGGATATGGCCTGCCTGAGTCGAGCCGAAGTTGGTCCGAGCCCTGATAAATCGCACTCGCGTTCGAGCTGGTGATGGCCGAGAAGGGCCTGCAATTTGGGATTAGTGTTTATTTCTGAAAATTAGATCATTTTCAGAAACCTATTTGCAATTTCAGAATGTTTATTATATTTTAATTTAATCAATGAGGTAAATTTATAATTTATAAAAAAAATAATAAATTCATATTAATGAAAAGTAAAATGTACCATATGTGTACGTATGTTCATATTAAAAAATACATGTGAGCAATGTACACGAATTTTCAAGTTTTAGAATTTAGTTGTAAAAGCCTTTTCTTGGTATGTTGCTTTTAGGTTTGTAAAAATAAAAATAATAAAATTACGAAAATCCAATGGATGAAATCTTTCAAAAAGTCTTCCTTCCATTATAATCATAACATTTTTTCAATTCAAGATTACAAAAAGTACCACCAAAATTTTATTACATCCAATCGTCCTTGATTTGACCTAACACTGTGTCCCGACAACCGAGAGTCCAACGTCACTCAGTCACTTGGAATTCCCTTCTTACCCTCATCCACCCTCTCACACGTGTCTCCCCACGCCAAAATCCCAAGCCGCAAGCCCCTTTCCGTCTTTCACCCCACCACCTCCCTCAAATTCTATCCACATTTAAATGCTCACTCCCCATTTTTCCTCTGCATTTTATATAGTATCTTTATTTTCCGGCGACCCCACATAAAAAAAATGGAACACCCCTTTTTCACCTCCGGCACCGCCACCCGTGCGGAGGCCATCCGGTGGCTCACCATCGCCGAGAAGCTCCTCTCCACGCGCGACCTCCTCGGGAGCAGGTCCTTCGCCGCCCGGGCGCGCGACGCCGACTCGACGCTCTCCTCCGCCGACGACATCATCGCCGTCGTCGACACGCTCATCGCCGGAGACCGCCGGATCGGAACCAACCAGCCCGATTTCTACTCAATCCTCCGCCTCGCGCCGCCGCAGGGCGCCGACGCCGGCCTCGTCGCCGACCAGTACCGGAGCCTCGTACTCCGCCTCAACCCGCAGCGGAACAGGTTCCCCTTCGCGGAGGAGGCCTACCGCCTCGTCGTCGACGCCTGGTCCATCATCTCCGATCCCGCCAGCAAGGCCCTTTACGACAAGCAGCTCGGTTTTTTCCAGCCGCCCCACCAACCCGACCCGTTCGTCCCGCCTCTACCCGGATTCCAGCAGAATTTCTTTTTCCCCAACCCGCCGGTGCATGGCGGTGAGAGTAGGGGCGTAGCACCGACCCAATTTGCTCCGGTTCAGCAACTACAGGTACAACAACCGCAGGTCGGGCCGGCGGTCGGCGGCCCGACCCGTGAGCCTCAGAATTTCATGGGCTTACATTCGGGTTCTAATATTGCCTTCGGTTCAATGCCCACTCATGAACCGGTCAATAATCCGGTCGGTAATCAAGAAAATTATTCAAGCTTTTCTAGTTTTTATGTGGCTCCTCCTGCATCTAGGACATATCATGAGCAATTGATTGATAATAATAGTAATAATTGTAAAGAAAAACATTCCCAGCATGATTACCCAATTGCTGGTGATAATAGCCCTCCAAGTGTTTGTGAAAATGTCGAGGAGAATATAGAGAATGTCGAACAGGGCGTAGAGGAAAACGTAGAAAGCGTCGAACAAGACGTAGAGGAAAATCTCGAAAATGTCGAACAAGATATCGAGGAAAATGTAGAAAATGTGGAGAATGACAATGAATTAACTTTCTGGACCACCTGCCCTTATTGCTATTACATGTATGAGTATCCTAGGATTTACGTCGACTGTGCAATGAGATGTCAGAACTGCAAGATGACATTTCAAGCCGTGGTGATTCCTTCGCCGCCACCTGTCCCAGAAGGGCAAGACGCGTACTTTTGCTGCTGGGGTTTTATCCCTTTAGGCTTTTCAATGGAAGATTGGAAGAAAAATAACTACCCTCCCTCAAAAACGGGGCCCAGATACCGAGGCCCTTGGGTTTACATCGACGAAGATGACGAAAATGACCCTTTTGTCGATATATCCAGTTCGGGCGAGTCCGACATAGACTGGAATGATGTTAGTACTCGAAAAGGAGGGAATAATAAATCGGCGAACGTCAAAATTAGGAAAGCGGCGGCTGCTGCTGGTGGGACCCACAACAAGCGCTCGAGGAAAGTACTTGTCGATGAAGGTTGTAATAATGTGACAGCTGGCAAGAAACAACACAATAATAGGGTTGCAAAGAGTTTCGAGAAGCTGGATCTGAACGTGGAGTTGAGGAACGAAGCTGAAGAGCCTGCTTTGGGTGCGAATAATAAGGAGGATGATAGCATTGAAGGGAGTGGGTTTTTCGAGGGTCTCGATGAATTATTCAGCAATCTTCCCCCGATCCTTAATGGCGTGGCTGAAGATAAGGTAGTCAAGGTGGCTTGATGAAGTAAGTAAAACCTCGTTTGTTGTGGTGTACTGTTCTGTTTTTAGTCGAAAATTTGGGCTTTTGGTGGTAAGTGATGATTTTGGATTGTGTTGGAAACTCGTACAGTTGGTTTTTGTTTTTTTCTTTTTTTGAGGTTAAACTGCGATTATTTTTGGAGTTTTGGACGTTAAATTTGGCTTTTGGTGTACTTGTTTCTTTACTTGTTACGTGGATTTTTGAACGTGCTGCGGATAAGTTCTCTGTGTGATTATGTCGTATAATACTTTGTTTGTTTAGTAATTTTTTGATAGTAAGTTATGGAATTAAGGCTTATGATATAATCTGTTGCATTGTTGCTTATCAACTAGTTAGTTGAATAGCACAGACATATTTGGTGATGAGTTTCATCTTTGGCTGGCTGGCATGTTTTATATTGTAATTGAGTTCTATACTGATCAGCTGAGTCTCTGTTTCTCATGACTTATTTTAAGACTTCGAATGCACCATTTGTCCTTAGTGCAGTCCTAATAAGAACCCTAGGCATTTTCGAACTGAAACTTCCAAAAGTGCCCTTACTTAATGTTTTTACTTTATCTGTCGATATCATCGTAATAGTACTATAATTATACTCTTACATACAGTATTAGTTTCTTATCTGCGATACATGCACGTGTTTTCCATTGTCTGCTTGCTAGCATTAGTCCTCTGAAAAGAGATGATGAATACTTTATTCGTTTTGTTTATTTCGTTGGAGTTGTTACTTATATACTTCTTTTGAGTTGAGAAAGAAAGGTTTTCAAGGCGATATTTGCTCGAGATGTAAACAAGCGCATCTGAACATAAATGATGACCATATATAGGAGTGTGAATATCTCTCACTCTCTATGTAAGTACTTTTGATCATAGTTTTCAATGTGATGCATATATATATATATATATATATATATATATATATATATATATATATATGCCCATGTTTCTTGAAGTGTTTTTGTTGCCTTTTGTTTTTGGTGAATTTGTTTCGTGTTTGCGTGGTTTGTGTGCATCTATTTGATGCTATCCTTGCATGATAGAATTTATATGTCCATGATAAGAATGACAATATTCATGTCACTATATAGAAAGGTTCTATGATATTGATCTTTGTTACCATTGTGCCTTTTATTGTTGATTTTTTTGAGCCTATATGACAATTTCTAGTATTTCGTAATCGTATGTGTTAACTTTTTGTGCTTCGTAACCCTTGTCAATTTAAGAGCACGTTTGTTACCAAAGATTAGATAAGATTGGCACACTTATCTGCCCCAAAAACAATGTTTGTTAGGTGAGATTAAGGCCCGTCCGATTTCTTCCAGCCCGCGACTCAATCTTCCCTAATCTTGGTTTGCAGCGATTATTCGATCCGGCCTTGGGGGGCAAGATTCAGCAAATCCCAACAGTACCTGTTCTGTGAAATTACGTTACTATCCCTAAATTTTTTATTTTAAGTCTGTTCTACCCTTGTGCGTGCAATAATTTACCCCCACAACCCTCACCATTATTGTAGGCTACCTAACACCATTTTATTTTGCAGAGGTTCCATTTTTTCTCTCAACACAGATCGATAGGATCAGTGAGCTACACATTTTACAAATTACTTTTTTATTTTTTTTTTATTTTTAATGAATGGGGCTTATTTGTTTCCTTGTATCCCACAATAGCATGGTACCAACTAATTTGGGCCTTTTTTTTGTGTCAACGAACCGTTCCGGAGCTTCTTTTTCCTGTTGGTCCGACAATGTGTTTTATTTTTAATTTTTGTCATTGGAATGCGTTTATTAATTTTTAATTTTTTATTTCCTGGTCGTCGTGCTCAGCGAGCCAATGGCGAGGAGAATAAAATGCTTGTTGGGGTAAATAGATTTCCTGGGCTGTAGCGTTTGCGTTAAATAGATTAGTGACCTATATAACTTGCTAAATAGGGGTTGGGTGGTTATTATTTTTCGTTTTTCGATTGAGATAAAAAAATGTGAAACAACAAATATAGTTTAGGCTTCTTTGTACAAGAATTTATAGGTTCTTCAAGGGATAAATAATTGACGCGCATTATGAATGCTTTGTGTTTTAGATTCTTGTTGGTAAACATGGACATTGAAATGGAGGACGTCGAAGTAATTTTGGTGGTTGATGATGAAATAATTAGCATGCTCAATCACATGTTCTTGCTTGGTTTTGTTAGAAATAAACTTATTCCAAAGGAATCGGTCGCGTAGTAGTAGGTCTAGTGAAGCACCGGCTACGTTTACTATGTCCGGTAAATTGCCAAAGCAAACTGAGCATATGAAAGAACTAATATGCATTAGCGATAGAACATTTGTGCAACAACTTCACATGGATCCGAACGCCTTTGGCTGTTTCATTTCTAGGTGATGCATCATAACATAATTGAAATAAAAACGGGCCCTTACGTATGTATGACAAAATCATTATTTTCGTATTAAAAAAAAATTAAAACAATAAGCACAAGAGAAGAAAAAATAAATAACGTGAAAAGGAAAAAAATTACATCTGTTATTTGCTCTCTAAATATGACATACGTAAACATTGCTTCAAAATGGAAAAATAAGATAATAAGAAATTGATAAAATTTCCAGTTATGAGAGAATTTTATTTTTTTAAAACACCGCATGCAAAAAACCAATTACAAACCGGGCACCTTTGCATGGAAAATGAGAAAATATAAACAACTTTATTTGAAGGATAATTTAGTAAATGTAACATTTATCTTACCATTAGTCATAGATAACAAATGGGTAACAAATAAATTGCAACAATCTTATCTTCAGTACTAGTACGTTACCCGTGCGATGCACGTGAGCATTTATTACTTATTTATTTTTTAAAAAATATTTATGTATTTAAATTGTCTCATGCCATTAAAAGTTTTATGAAATTTATATGTTATTAAACACTCCTTATGTACAACATTATTGATTTGATTCTTTGGCACGTAAAGTACTACATATGTGTTCGAATTTATCCAAAATTGCATATTATTAGTTATTAGTTAACAAATTTAAAAAAAAAAATTAAAAAATCTTATTTATTAAACAAAATTAAAATAGAAAAAAAAAGTAAAATTTTTTAGGGATTTTCACCCATTATTTCTTTTAAATCTAATTCTAAATTTCAATTAAGAAAAATTAAAAACAATCATTAGTTACTCCTGGAAATGAAACCGATTTTTCTACCAATAAACCGATTTTTTTATCAAACAAATTGATCTGAATTTTTTTAAAACTAAATAAAAAAATCATCAATTTTTCCTAAAAATGCAACCGAATTTTCCTAACATTGCACCGATTTTTGTACCAAGCAAATTGAATTGAAAATAATTATAATAAAAAATTAAAATAAATTGTTAATGTTTATGCAACTGTCTCTTTTCTAAATAAAATGATATGAACTTAACCAATAAAAAAAATTGATATGAACTTACCAAAATTTCGGTAAAACATATTTAAAAAAAAACATAAGACTCCAAAAAAATCGCTGCATTTAAATTTTAAAAAGTTGCACACAATTTTTCCTAAATAATTGGATAAGGGAACTTTAAATGCAGCGTAATCGTATGTTTTAACTTTTTGTGCTTCGTAACCCTTGTCAAATTAATATTGTTTTTCGGGTAGTTTTTGTAGATTTAAATTCACTTTTTACTATTAAATGATTGCAAAAACATGAATATAACATAACGTTAATTACATCAAATGTATGTTTCGTTTGAAAAGTCATTAACTAGTCCAAATCATATCAAAAGAATACACTGAGTTGGATAGTGTAAATATTTTTTTTTTTTTTAGATTAGGACCGAATTCAAGTATGAATTGAACGCGTGACTCCATTATCGTGCCAAAATCTTAGAGCATGATTGGATATAAATTCAACTTAAAAAATCAATCATTTTTAACTCAACTACTTTTTTTAACTCAATTTTAACTCAACTCCACTATCATCAATATTATTAATATAATTAAATAATATCAATCAATCATTTTTACACACAACATCAACTCAACTTTAACTCAACTCCACTATCATCAATATTATTAATATAATTAAATAATATCAATCAATCATTTTTACACACAACATCAACCTTAATTCGCTATTCATCAACTCACATAATTTTAACTAACCATCACATCACATCTTCTCTCTCCTACTTTTACATTAATTTAATTTTAATCATTTTATTTTAAATATTATTTTATTATATCCACTAACAACTAACCATATCAACTTTTTCAAATTTAACCAACCCAAACCAAAAATCCAATCAAAACAAAAACTTTTTATATCCAATCATGCTCTTAGAAATTGTGGGAAAAAAATTGCGCAGACATAGAAAAGGGTTTTCACGGGCAACCAAGTGATTGAAGGAGAAGTCATGACTTGAGAAATTTCAAAGGAATTTATCCTACCAGAATCCGATTTCCGTGAAATTCAGAAATTATTTTTCTTCTTGTTCATCATCTCGTGAGCAACAAATCAAGAAGTCTAAAAAGAATTGAAAACAAATCAATAAAAAATTCAATTATGAGGAGTGAAAACAATTTTTGATGACAAGCATTCGTGATTTTAATTTAATAAAAAAATGAATTAAGAAGAAAGAAAACAAAAAATTGATTACATGAATTACCTTGAATTTACAAGTAATCACACATTAAAAGTAATGTTGTATTCCTTTATAAACATGGTATTTATAATGCTCAATGCAAAACAAACTTACTATTTCTACTTTTGATAAAAATGATGTTGTGAGATGATAGAATAAAACATAGTCAATCAATTCTATCACAATAGTTGTTGAAAACTGAGCCAAACTTTATGATTTGGTTGTTTACAAATAAAAACATGGTGCATTTGGAAGTTACAAAAAACATAAGTCTCTTTCTAAATAATTCCATATTGACAATTCCATTCATATTATGTCATTAAGCATTTTTTCTAAGTGTAGACGGTTCCACGCTGAAGATGCTCTCACCGGATCAAGTGTGAATAAGACTAAAAAACTCGAGTCGTTTTACCTGAACCTAACCCTCTCGACCCATTATGAGGTTCATGTCGTTTGTTTGCTATGTATTTTGCTTCTTTGTTACATTCGATTTGGTTGCAGATACTCTCACCCGATCTAATGTGAATAAGACTAAAAAACTCTGAGTCGTTTTACCTGAAACTAACCCTCTTGACCCATCAGAGGTTCATGTCGTTTATGTGCTATGTATTTTACTTCTTTGTTACATTAGATTTGGTTGCAATTTTATCTCGTCAAAGTTGTTTCCATCTTACATCTGTAATCTTAATTATTAAATATTTATCACATAAATATATAAAAATAATTTTTATTTTGCAAAGGGTCTCCATAATAATTAACAATGACATGACAATTAAAATCTTTTTATAATCAAATGACCACCAATCTTTATGCTCTTAACTTCCATCAAGACTAATCCTCAATTTTATTCTTTTAAATAGATCCNTTGGCGCAGGTAATCTTTTACGTTTTTTATTTTTAAAAAAACTGTTTATTTATTTATTTGTTTTTATATTGAAAAAGTAAACATTTTATATGCTGGCCCAAGTTTTAATCAAGATGGGCTTCCGAGCCCAAAATGAAGCCTGGCCCTTGGTGCGTCCTGCCAATGGTAGTTCTAACTGACCCACCAACACGTGCTCCCCCAATTTCCATTTCATTTCTTGCAATAAACCAAATCTATTTTCTTACAAACCACTCGATTTTCCCATGCTTTTGCAATTTAAAGGTAGCATCGTTTTCTCCGTCATTCTGGGAGGAACAGAGTTGTCTTCTGATCCAACAACCAACCTAAAAACTCGATTAATTAATCGAATTTCGAACCCCATTTAGCAATACCTGAGTTCAGTACACTCATAACTAAGCCATTTTTTTTTTTCCACTTCCATCTCTAAGCAATTTGTCGTTATTTCTCTTGCAATGGCTCGCGTGGTTTTTCAATCTTCTTCCCTTGCTTCTTCTTCTCCCATGGACCTCCGTGAAGCTTCAGCTAAAGGCTCCGAGGTAATTTCTTTTCATCCTCATTTTGTTTATGTTGCTGCCTTTTCATTTTTGTGTCGGTAAATTTTATGTCTGCTCACTTTACGGGAATGTTTTGTTTTTTGGGATTTTATGGAAGATCTTTGGTTACAAGTTGAGATCTGTGGAAGTTGAGCGGACCCACTTGAGATTTATGAATTCCTTTCAGTAAGTCATGAAAAGTTCTAATCTTGGGTATTTTCTAGTACTACCTGTGATCTTGAGATTTATGAATTTCTTAATTAAGTGATGAAAATCTTGGATATTTCTGATTTTTCATGTGATCTCTGTGAACTTCTATAAAAATTAAAGATCTTGGACGTTTATAGTGATTTTTTAAGTGGTTTCTTCGTATTTTCGTGTTGAATTGAGATTTTCCGATGAAATATGTAGAATTCCCCTGTTTTTATGATGTGGAAGGTTTTATTTAGAGCCTTGGAAATCTTGAAATGAAATGATGATCTTTCTAAATGTAACTATGCTTGCCTAAAACTTGAGAACAGAACCTTAAGCTTACGGATCTGAAGAAAAATATTTTACGAAGATGGTAGTTTGAGGTCGTACGCCGTGCATAACTAACTTGAAATGCGATATTTGTGAATGCACATGCTTATATGTTGGTTTTATATTATGTATGCCGTGATAAAGTTGGGTGCTAAACTAATCCATTCTGTTTTATGCAGTGCTGATGCTTGTAAAGGATATACAAGAAATCAAAGGTTCAGATTGAAGGTTGCAATGGAGTCTTCAGGCATAGCTCAGGATGTCATGGATAAGGTGCCCGATGATCATTTCAAGGAGCTCAAACATAGATTTCTTAATTTCAAAAAAGATAAATACTTGTAAGAATTTTATGAGTTTGTTTATGTCAGCATGCTTTCATGTTGTCAAATTACAAATTCTTTTAGTTCTGTTTCTTGAAGGCAATAGCAAAATATACCTCTGAAAACCGATTTATATATAAACATCTCAAGTTTGGTCCAGCATAAATAATTCACTAACTATATATGAGTCCTTTTTTGTGGAAATTAGAACCAAAATCTAGACTTTTATATAATTACCGCCTAAAATTACCGGTTCAGAATTTGCAGAGCCTCTATATGGAATTTAGAGGCTCACCTGTTATTTTGTTGTTGTTTTTGTTCCAGGAGCAACTTAGAACACTACCAAAGGCTTTCTGAGGCCCAAACACCAAAGGTACTCCTAAACTGATACTTATTGTTGCTTTTATTTTTTCATCAAAAATTATTCTCGAACATTTGATTGGGGAGGAAAAGTCTTAACATTTTGAGGGGCAGTTCATGGTGATTGCCTGTGCAGACTCACGAGTTTGTCCCTCGAAGATCCTAGGATTTGAACCGGGTGAAGCCTTTGTGGTTCGCAACGTGGCCAACTTAGTTCCCCCACATGATGTACATTTACCTTTTGTCTCCTTCATTACTATTGTTATTGTTTCTACTATTTTTGTGTTAAAACGGTTTAAAATTCATAAGCATATGAGTAGATTGAACGAAATCTATTTTCGTCAATGTTGCAGAGTGGAGTTTCAGAAACAAATGCCGCCCTCGAATTTGCTGTTAATTCTCTTGAAGTAAGAACCTGACCGAAAATATGCTGAATTTCTCTCTTGGAGTGTGTGTGTGTTTGTATGTGTTTTTTTTGTGCATTTAAACAAATGTATCTTTGCAGGTCGAGAATATACTGATTGTGGGTCATAGCTGCTGTGGAGGGATTAGAGCCTTGATGAGCTTGCAGGACGAAGCAATTTCAAGGTTCGTATTTGTGTGTGTGTGTGTGTGTTTGTTTTCCCTTTATCTCTAAAATAACTTATTTGTTAATTATCAGAATTTAGCTGATATTGTGATTTGTTTTTCTCAATCCAAACATTTCACACTACTTTGTTCTTTTTTTCCACTTTTCCAGTAGCTTCACTAAAAGCTGGGTGGTGGTTGGAAATCCCGCCAAGTCGAAAACAAAGGCTGTGGCTTCAAACCTCGACTTTGATCAGCAGTGTAAGCATTGCGAGAAGGTTCGTTCCCTTTCTTTGCTTCATATGGATAATTATAAAAATCCCCGAAGATTT
>BKCP01006184.1:0-28300 GCA_008636005.1 Striga asiatica
ATATATCTATTAACAAGCACACCCTAAGGGTTGCTTTATTACCAAATACCAATTATCCCGAAACAAATTCAATCTCAATTCAAAATCTAACTCAACTTTAATTCAACTTCACTATCTTCAATATTATCAATACAATTAAATAATATCTATCAATCATCTTTACACATCACATCAACTTTAACACACTATTCATCAATTTATATTTTTTTAACTACATATCACTTCCAATAATTTATTTCCTACTTTTACATCGACCTATTTCCTTCAACTTGAACAAGTCGAAGGGGTCTGAGGTGGTGACTAGCAAGAAACACTCAAACTCCCAGAAGGGATTCTCATCCAAGAAACAAGCACGCACCAAGCGTGTCGAAGTGGAAGCCCAAAATGATGTCTCGATTTGCTCAGGTCGAGACTCCACAAGTCACTACTTCGGTTGCGCAGGTTGAGGTTCCACAGTCATGTGCGACCAAATCTGAGGGTTCGACCATAACTTCTTTCTTGATGAAATGTCTTCCCCCTACTGAGACTCGACATTCGGGTTCCAACCAACAAGGTCGAGCAGACTCTACGGCGAAGGGCTTTGCCTGGGTACTTCTTACCTCTTAGTACTTGAGGTCTTTAATTGTTGTTTTTATTTTAGCTCGTTTAACCCATTGACTTTTACAGTTCATGTCTGTTGTGATCCCTATCCTCGACGAGGGCATCGGTGGGTCTGGTCCTTCGGTCCAGGCCCTTAAGGCAAAAGTCAAAGCTTAGGCGGCCCAGAACAAATGTCTCTCTGGCCTCAAGTTCGACTTGACGCAAGAGATATCAAGGAAATATCGGCTGCACAAAAATGACCTCATGGCCAAAGAGTTGAGCTCGAAGCGGAGAGGTTGCGCCGGGAGGAGGCCGAGACTAAGCTAAAAAAAAATCGACCCTAAATGCTCTCACCTGGGATTACATATAAGGTCGGCAGTACTTCTGCACCTTGAAGTTAGGGGATGCTATTCTCGATGCTTACCGGGAACAATTTGTCGAGGACTTCTGCCGATCTCCTAGCTTTCTTAAGAGACTCGTTCATGTTTCCCAACAGTATATAAAAAGCGCCTTGATTCTAGTTGAGTCTCAAGCTAAGGCTCAGGCTTCACTGGCGAGTTCGACCTGTTAGAGTAGGGTACCCGGCGTTCCAATCTAATTGGACGTATTCTACTTGTAAATACAGTCTATTGGAATTATATTATGAATAAGGCATTTCTTTATCTTAAGAGAAAGCATTTATCTTATAATTGCACTTAAGATAAAATCCCTAGATCACTTATGGTTATAAGGTATGGTTGCGCATAGAGATGGTGATCATGGAACATACCTTGAAAGCCGTGATCTTAAATACAGTTCCAAGTCGATGGATGTTTCGAGATGGGATATCGAATAATCCATAAAAGACTTGCACATAGTTTGTATGCTTGTTGGACAAGAATGTTGCATTCCATCAACATTAGCGTAAGACGTAAGTACATTTATGTGGGTGCTTGTTAGAGAACAAGTTCACTGAACATGACCGTATGAAAATTCTTAATGAAGAATTTATTCAGTCGAATAAGAATTTTCATGTTACAATAGTACATGACTAATCCTAAGACTTGAGGCACAATGGTAACTTTGTGCATATTACATTCTACTTTGATTTATCCTTTTGGTAGCTAGCACTATCGTTTAAAGGGATAAGTTGGGTATTATGTTAATATGTATGGAAGTTTGTTAGTGGCCAATAAAGGATTCGACACTTATGAAGATAAGTGAATTTCCTATGTGTTTCATAGTTATTAATCCAAAGTCCTTGGCCAAGGCAGAGATGAATAGTGATTCATAACCGGGTTAATAAACATGAAATAGAATCATAGTTATTAAGTCAATTTGGGTTTCGACAAAATCATACCCAAGACTTAATCGGGAAATTAGATGTCGAAAGGATTTTACATGTATGGAGTTGTAATCGGAATAGGTTTACTCGCTATTCACTTAATACTAGATTCATGCTACTTGCTAGGTGTTACCATGATATGTGGGTTCATAAATTAAAGGGTTAATTCATGAATAAGAGTTAATAAGATTTAACTCAAATTACAAAGTGTTGTAAACCCACTACTAGTATTAAGGTGAACCTAAAAGGTCACACTAATTATGAACAAAGGTAAAGATTGTATTTCTAATGGTTAGAATTAATTGATAAATATCTAATTTGATTAGATATCAATTAAAGGAATATATTAATCAATAAGATTGATTAATTACATTTTGGATATTACTTTAGTAATTAAGGTAATTACTAAATTAATAAAGTTGAATTTTAAAATAGGATTTTAAATTTCAAAAATCCAAAATAATAATAATATGATTATTATAATATTGGGAAAATGATATAATAATAAAGTCTTGAGAAAGATTCTCAAGATTTATTATCCAATTATTATTTATATCTTTAAATATGATTTAAGGATTAAAATAATAAATATGATTATAATAAAATGGTTGTTGATGGTTGTTTGAACTACTTAACATATCTTATTATTTTCAAAGTCAAAAGTTAGTAAATACTATTTAAATAAAATTTGATTTTATTTAAATATTACTAAATGTTGATTATTTTATGCTAAAATGTTTAGTATAAATATGTGCAAAATGGTTTTGCATTTAAGTGAGGTTTTGATCCTAAATTTCTAAGTGTTAGAAAGAGAAGAAAGTGTTCTTCATAAAACTTCAAGAAAGAGTTCTTAAAATTCCCAAATAAAATTCATAAATATTCCTATACAAGAAAACCGAGTCTTTTCTACTAGCGAAGGAAAGTCGTCGGAACCGGGCTTCATAGGGTGGATACGTTTAGAGGGAAGACACTTGGATTCCTAAAGTGAGTAACATCAATCCGTTGAAGTTATCAAACCGGGAACCGATTCCCACAATCCACATCGTCGTTGAAGGAGTTCAAGACATTCGGTAAATACTTTGTATTTGTATTTATTTTATATAACAAATCAAAATTTGTATATGATGCATGTTTTAAAGATGACTATCAGTTAATTCGCAATTAGTATGTACGGGTGTTGTATTTATACGATAAATACTTATTTTGAAAAATTTTAAATTCCGCTGCTTAAAGCCCGTACGGTACTAGCGAACACAACACGACCATCAAGCTATCGTAGACAGATCTTTTATGCTCCTGAAGGGTATGAGGGCGACCCCATTCTTTATGATCATTTGTGGTGGTCGAACACCCTAGTAGAGTGTCTAACTCGCTATGGGTTGGAGAAGAAGATTGTCGTGCCAGCTGTTCCTCTGGTGGTTCAACCTATCTCTCAGGTTAGACCCGAGGGAACTCATATTGTTGGAGATGGGGTGCTTGTTAACCAATTTGCGGCTCTATCTGGATCGACGACCATCTCTACTGGCCCTGAGGCAACCACGACCCCTCCTCTGTGAATGTCTTTTCTTTCATTGTTTTTGAAAATTGTTGTTTAATGTTCCTCTATATTATGACCTCCTCTTGGTCATGTAACTTTTATTTTTTGCAATTTAATATTTTTTTTTTTTTTGCAATCTTCACATTCTGCTCGCAACTTGTTTGTTCTTGTACTTAAAAAAATTTAGCCATAAGAATGTCCTCATAATTTGACCTGCCAATCAGGTCTTCACGATTTATTCAATAATTAGTAAAATTTTGAGTGAAGATTATTATAATTACTCGACCTACCGCTGAGGTCTCCAAAGTGGTTCAACACTTAGTGTAAAATTTTGAGTAAAGGTTATCGTAGTTATTCGACCTAGCGCTGAGGTCTCCAAAGTGGTTCAACGCTTTGTCTACAATATGAGTAAAAGTTACCTTATTAATCGACCTTTTTCTGAGGTCTCCAGATGAACGCCATTCTTAGAAATATTTCGCAAGTTTGACAGTAACGTCACCTTTGTTAGTTGACCTGCCACTGAGGTCTACTAAAACACATTCGTATTTAGATATAATTATGCCATTTATTGTGTGTATTGGACCTTCCACTGAGATTCATCGAATTTTTCATTTTGAAACGTGGTTACTGCACCTACTTTAGTTGTACTTATTGCTCGACCATTGACCTACGCCTCTTCCGTCCTTGCGCTCGACCAGCCACCCCGAAGGCCTTAGTCATGTTAGATTTTTATCTTCGAGCAACCCGCCAATTAGGGTCGACCAGCCAGCCCGAAGACCTTAATCATGCTAGACTTTTAGACACCCGAACTTTGTAGCACTTGCTCAACCTGCCACTGAGGTCATTCAAACGAATGACCAGCCAGCCCGAAGGCCTTACTCGTGTTGGGTTTTCGTCTTTGATATTTTCCCAACCCTCATCTAGGGTCGTTCAAACAAGCGATCGCCCACCCCAAACATTGTAGCACTTTCCCGACCTACCACTGAGGTCATTTGAACAAGCGAACAGCCAGCCCGAAGGCCTTCATCATGCTGGGTTTTTCGTCTTCGACACTTTCCCAACCCTTCTCTAGAGTCGTTCAAAAAAGTGGCGAGCCAAGTCAAAGGCTTTAATCATGCTGGATTTTTTTACACACAAATTTTGTAGCACTTACCAGACCTACCACTGAAGTCATTCGAACAAGCAGCCAGCCAGCCCGAAGGCCTTGATCATGTTGGGTTTTCGTCTTCGACACTTGCCCAACCCTCCTTTAGGGTCGTTCAAAGTAGTGATCAACCAACCTGAAGGCCTTAATCATGCTAGATTTTCAAATACCCAAACTTTGTAGAACTTGCTCGACTTGCCATTGAGGTCATTCGAACAAGTGATCAGCCAGCCCAATGGCCTTGATCATGCAGGGTTTTCGTCTTCGACACTTGCTCAACCGTTCTTTAGGGTCGTTCAAACAAGCGACCAGCTAGCCCAAAGGCCTTAATCATGCTGGATTTTTGGAAACCCAAATTTTGTCGCACTTTCCCGACCTTCCACTAAGGTCGTTCGAACAAGCAACTAGCCAATCCAAAGGCCTTGATCATGCTGGGTTTTCATCCTCAACACTTAACCAACCCTCCTATGAGGTCATTCAAACAAGAAATTAGTCAGCCCAAAGGCCTTAATCATGCTAGATTTTTTGACACCCGAACTTTGTAGCAATTGGCCGACCTGCCGCTGAGGTTGTTTTCGACCAAGCAACCAGTCAACCCTCCTTTGAATTCGTTGAAACAAGCAACCAGCCAGCCCAAAGGCCTTATTCATGCTGGATTTTTGGACACCCGAACTTTGTAACACTTTCCCAACCTGTTGGGTTCTATTAGGAACGTCGACAATGTGCACATTCAAATCTATTGAATAATAAATCCTAACGCAGCCGAATCTATAGTTAGGATTAGGACTTACGGTTTAAAATTTTTTTGCCGACTCTGAGTCGTTTCTGATTTTCGTTGATGGAGATCGTCTGTTTATCACTACCTAATCGGTTGAAGGGTTTGGCCTTTGTCGACTCTACTCGAGTGTTGAATCACGAACGGATCGTCTCGGACCTTCGGTATGTGAACCGGACTCCTTTGACTGCTCGAAAACTATCCTGGGTTTGAACCGGGCTAACTGGGTCAAGCCAAATCGGGTCGGACCAATTTGGATCGGTTCGGTTCGGGTTTGGGCCAGACTGGGCTGGACCGAGTCGAGACTGGTCACTGGGCACGAGGGTTGGCTCGCTGGGCCAGGACAGCTCGGGTCTGGCGCTGGGTCGCGGGTGCTGGGCCGGGTGGCATGCTAGGATGGTGCAGGTACACGCGCGCGGGGCGGTACTCCTACGCCTGGGCTGTCTGGGAGCGTGGGTGGTTCACGCGGATGTGCGCGACACGTCTCCTAGGCGGACAATGAAAAGGCATGCGCGGCACGGGCTGGTCGTCGTCTTCTTGGGAACGCGAGGAACGCGGGGCGCACGCGGCGAGGCGCAAAGANGGCTGCCGGCGGATGACGGCGGCGGTGATTGGCCAGAATATGTAGATCTTTAAGGCTTGATAAATATCACCTTAAAGTCTTCTAATGGATTACCTAAACACCTACTTTGACTAATGTTGGTGGAGCGATTAATCGAAACTCCCTAACTCTCAAATATATGAAGAACACGATTTTTCTCTTCCTTATACGAACCTTAAAATCGAAACTCTCATCATCATCATAAGAGGTTGGGACATGGTGTATTTATAGGCTCCATTAGAGACCTTAAGGAGGTGCTAAATATGGGTTTATCCCATTAGGCTAAGGAATTTTAATTCCATTCTATAAACCTTTCCCATCTAGAATATAATTCCTTCCATTAACCATCACTTTCTAGAAGACTCTCTAGTCTCCTAACCCTAGGTAACATTCTAGAAGAAATATTCCCATCCTAATGGAATATTAATTATAATAAAATTAATTCTTAAAATCCTCATTAGAATTAAATAATAAAACATCCCACTAGAGTAATATTATTGCTCTCCCCATTTAGCTCCAATTTAATCAATAAATCAAACCTCCACTTGATTAAATAAATATTAATCTTATTGATCGATTTACCTCCTTATGTTTAAGATATAACGTCCGTTTATTAATTAAATTACTGACAAAACAAATAATCAACTTCTTATTCATTTCCGAAAAACTCGTACCACTCAGATCTTTAATCATTATGTCGGATACACATCCTCTTGTAGGGCTTGACATAATATTCCTTCCTGAGTTCATTATCAATCCAGCGCACTAGAGCATAGTAACTGTAATTAATTTATAGTAGCATGCCATATAAACATCCTCATTTACCAAAGTACCGAGTACGTCATCCTAACGGAATAGGAATCACCCTTGGTAAATCAAATAAACAAGTAATGAATATACACGCCTATTTTATATTATCTTACAGCTTTAGAGAACGCATCAATAACTGAAGGTCTAGATTACAACAACGATCAGTGAGTCTCGTAATCTTATCTTTCCACGATCCTGTTCAATACTTAACATAAGTACTAGTATGGTTCTTAAGATCATTTGAATCAAGAATACACTATAGTCTTTTTCCAAGAGGGGTCTCACTGCCGGTCTAGACTGTGAACGAATAGTTTAGTCTTACAAGGAACCGATAGGTGACCTTTCTGTTCGAGACACCACGAACCACACTATCTCAATGTAAGACAAGGAGTATGATTGCATAAATAAATAAACTGCAAGCATATGTACTTTGACCGAAACATGATTGCTAGATCAAAATGGAATTGTTCATATCCGAAAGCCAAGCTTTTACAGCATATGTAACAATCTCCCACTTATGCTTAATAAGCTCATGGCTATCACTAACCACAATTTTCTCTCAATCTAATTCTCAAAGAATTGTTGTCCTTTCTGCCATACATCCGACTCCCAATCCTTTAACATGGCCATCATCCGCTTTCGCCGGAAAGCCAATCCTAAAAGGATTTTACCATAATCTCCTGACGTAACTAAGCGATAAACATCCACCCTGTCGCAGTCCTTTGCAACGGGCGTACTTGCTCTATGTGCCACTTGCTTTATGAACTAGTGATTCCTCTCTATCTTAACTGCACCAACTGTCATCACAATCCATTGTGACCTGACTTGGTCTGACAAGGTTTCACATTTTTAGTTCAATGGCGAATCCAATCTCTACGTCGCTCGCCTTTGGGAAGGGACTTACTGAGTTTCTTATGGTGGAATTTTCAACATATTACCGCTTGGCATTCCTCCATTCTGCTTGGCTCCCACAAGTGAACACAAACCATAAGGTGGTTTTTACTTGTTTGTTCATGTCCTGATTAGAAATCAGAATCCTTTGTAACCCATAGGTTGCTTATGGCTTGTTTGGTAACTCCACATATTATCCTAAGCCCTTTTACGACACTTGATCATATGTTCTACCTTGAACCAATTGCTCCTGTCTAGGATTACTTCGATATCTACTCATTATGTCCTTGCAATAATAGACATCATGTCTCATTTACCACATGACATAAATTAGGCTTCCTTTTGCCGAGGACAAGGAACTGCCTTTGTGTCATGCAAATTTCGAATGAGCCTTATGATAGTATCTGGACGAAATTCAGGATAATTACAACATATCTTTCTTGTGATCCTCAATATCAAGAACATTTGTTGATTCCGAATCGTTAATATCCAACTACTTGGATAACCATACCCTTGTGTCTGTCAACATTTTCACACTGTCTCCAGTGATCAAGATGTTGTCTACACATAGTACAAAAATACCACCACGCTTCCATTACGCCACTCACAATGCTCATTTGTTGAATATCAAATCCGCGATTCGAACTTATCAACCAAATGACCAGCTCATTATAATCCATAAATGAATTATTTCAGCCTACTGACTAGATGTTCTTAGCCCTTTTCTAATGAACACTTCTGGGTGTTGCTCCATAGATATTCCCACAAGACTCCCACTTAAGAAAAATGTCTTGATATCCACCTTGCCTAATCTCATAACCCATATGAGTGGCAACAACTTTAAATTCAGCTACTTGTGAAAAGACTAACTCATAATAGATCCCATTCTTTCTGAGTGTTCTATATCACAACAAGCCTTACATTTGTACAGACTTAAACATGGCTACCGGTGAAAAAACTTACTCATAATAGACCCCATTCTTTCTGAGTCTGCTATTTCACAACAAGCCTTGTAGTTAAGTCTTCAGTTATAGATTTCGTCCAATAGCCCGTATGCTACTTGGTAATTTTATAAGAACCCAGATCTGATTAGAGTTCACGACTTCAAATCAAAAATCATTAAAACTTTGCTAAGTTTCTGCATCCTTGTCTTGGATCTACTCATTGTATAACTAGGGATGAATTCAAGTTTACTAGAGACTAAGTCCGAGACTTTCTAAAAACATGAATATCATGATCTCGTGTTTCCTAAAGACCGAGTCCAATGACTCTCTCATTGTCACGATTTCATGGCGTTGTTTTGCAACCCTCCCACTACAACAAGGTTCCCTCTGCAAAAGTGTATAACACAAAATACATGTTGAAGTCTTTATTGTGGTATCACATTTGTGCACTTGGTAACAAAGTTGAACTTTCACCTTTATCTTTTCTCAAAACAATTCTACAAATGGGCTTTGTGGTTTATTACTTAGTATTCCTCTAAAAATCAGGCATTCGTGCTAACGAACACCTTCTGACTTTTAGTACATTAAAATAATCCACTCATTTCTCGTTACTATAAAGTATCCCACAAATAGCCTATTTTCCGAACAACCTTTCCAATCCTATTAGTATCAAACTTTCCAGCACGTGTGCCAAAATACTCTAAATCTGAATGTGTTCCTGACTAGGCCTATGTCTTCGCCTACAATTCATTCAGAGTAATGACTACTAACTTAGATGGAATTATGTTCAGAACTTACCCTGCTATTTGCACAACTCCAATACGAAAAAATGAAATTCCTAATAACTCATCCTTGACATAACCAATCTACTTAAAAGACATTTTCCTTCGTCAAGTTACATCGTCCCGTTCTGATGAACTAGATGGAATCTGTTGAGACCAAATCTCAACATTCAACAAGCATTTCCATGATTTTCTAAAAGGTATTAGTCACTACGATTTCGATCGTAATGCCACTGATACATTAATCTCGACATTTTTCCATAACTGCCATTACACTCTTTCGTTGTACTTAAGCTTATGGAATGTCACTTAATATACCCTGTTTTGAACAAATTTCTTCAAAGAAAAATATTCAAAACTATCTTTTGTCCTAAAAATCATAGAACTTTACAAATCAGATGAATTAATCCTAACATATGTTTGGCTTCTAAATCCATTGACTTACAAAAGGTCATTTATGTAATTTTAGCTGCCAAGTATAATTCTAGGTCTGATAGTTTCATCCATTCCCAAAGAACCCATAAGTTC
This sequence comes from Striga asiatica, assembly GCA_008636005.1. NCBI lineage: Eukaryota > Viridiplantae > Streptophyta > Magnoliopsida > Lamiales > Orobanchaceae > Striga > Striga asiatica. The sequence goes on from BKCP01006184.1 coordinate 9,916, forward strand.
AGTGGCTATCCACCTTTGAATTCTACTATTGCTAAAATTCCTAAATGCTAGATGCCAAAAATAATGTATGATTCATTCATTGAAGGACCTTTCTTCTTATTGGTTCTAGTCAATATGCTATTTATTTCATCTACTGCACTTGTGAGATATTTTGGCTCATTGAGTTCATAAATTGTTTACCCACATACCAAATGGATAAAACATCACATTTTTATCCATACCCAATTTAGAAACTGAACACGAGTTCTTTCTAAAACTTGGCACGTAAAGACAATTACTCATAAATCAAAATTTTTATAGAAAACTCATTATGAGATACTTTGGTTCCTTTGAGTTTACAGACTGTCCAACCATGTACCAAATGGATAAAACATTTCGCTTTTCAAAACAGCAAATGTAACCTCCATATACAATTTTAGAAACTGAACGTGATTTCTTTATAAGACTTGGCACATAAAGGCAATTACTCATAAACGAAAATTTCTATAGAGAACTCTCACTGCAATAGTCGTCACTTTCGTAGCAAAAACCCATTCTAGATGGTAATCTACCTATCACATGTTGATTGGTTTCCTAAAATCTTTTTACATAATTAGGGGTTACGTATCTATTCACCAGGCATTGATAGATAACACCATTAAAAATGTTTTGACTTTCTAGCGAATTAAGCTTTACCCTTCTTGTCTTAAGAATGGGATAGTTCATCTTCCTATGTCCATTTTGCTTATACCGGATACACTTGCCTTTCGGCTAGTACTCCTCAGCAAAATAAGACACTATCCAAGTTCTATTTCTAATCATATTTGAACAAGTAAATTATCTTTGAGAATTACGGACAACGGATTAAAAGACATTTTGAATTCCTGGGATCATGCAGACATAGTCTTTACTCAGTCAAGTGTTTTTGAATTTATCATCAAATATTGATCCCCAAACAAAAAAAAAAAAAAAAAATATATATTCAAATAAATTCACTGACACCTCAATACACCGAATCCCCGTAGGCCACGGAGTGTGGACGTCTACAGTTCAAGCCATCGCAAAAGGAGGGATTAATCCCATTATTTAACATATCGTCCAAATAGTACTTAATTAATAGTCGGTTCAACTTTTGGCCAGCGCACTGAGTCAATGTGTCCCTCGTTCTTTATTAGAAGAAAGAATTCATTGACATAAAAACAACCTTTTCCTTTGGGAATATCGTAATTATTTGCACTTTAAGTGTAACCCATTAATTGGTACTAAGTTTACTACCAAAATTATACGTCCACCTTTGGGTGACCCGTACGCTTTTGAAATAGCTCGCTACTACCATCCCGAAGGAGAGTTGTCCTTGTGAATTGTGAAATAAAACATCCTTTGGGCTCGATTTAAATCACTTCACTAACAAACCTATAATGGAGGCCTTGGATGTAATTTATGTCAACCCATTACACACTTAATATAATTTTTATTTTAAGGGATTTTCTAAATCATGCCTCTAACAATTTAACTTGCACATAGACCAATTAAATCACATAAGAGCATGTATGATTAATAGGCAATAATAAACTAGGAACTATAATCCAACTATCATGGCCTTCAATCAATCTCCAATTTTACGGGGAAACACAATCCTGTCCATTGTTGAATGTGTCTTCCGTTTCAGGAATTGGAATACCCCTTTCGCAGTGACTCCCACTCTTCATCTTGAATAGGTCGTTTCTGGGAAAATCGCCATTGGGTCATCACCATGACATCCATCTGCTGGTGTATCGCCTCGCTCCATCGAGGTTGGTCCACATCCGCCAGATCAATAATGAATAATATAAAACAACAATTACACAATTCATCCAATGACCCCTACAGGAGTCTCACATGAGTTTTCTATGAAAGCAGTAAACTATGCGGTGTCCCACCGCGCGAATAATTTATTACAAGCATTCACCAACCCAAAAACTCCTCGACATGTCTGAGGCTTATAAAACGGCATACATGAATTAAAAACACACATACATACGGGTCATAATAGTCGGATTCAAGAATACCTGCAAACAACACTTATTTGCAATTCTGATCTATTATGTGTTGTGCCCGTACATAATTAATTCACATATATCACGCAAGTCCTAATTCGAATAGTGCACAAAGACGAATTAGCCTGGACGCTGATACCAGTTGTTGGGTTCTATTAGGAACGTCGGCAATGTGCACATTCAAATCTATTGAATAATAAATCCTAACACAGCGGAATCTATAGTTAGGATTAGGACTTACGGTTTAAAATTTTTTTGCCGACTCTGAGTCGTTGATGGAGATCGTCTGTCTATCACAATCCAATCGGTTGAAGGGTTTGGCCTTTGTCGACTCTAGTCGAGTGTTGAATCACGAACGGATCGTCTCGAACCTTCGGTATGTGAACCGGACTCCTTGGACTGCTCGGAAACCATCCTGGGCTCGAACTGAGCTAACTGGGTCAAGCCGAACCGGGTCGGACCGGTCTGGACCGGGTCAGGTTGGGTCTGGGCTGGACCGGGTCGGGTCTGGTCACTGGGCACGAGGGTTGGCTCGCTGGGCCGGGACAACTCGGGTCTGGCGCTGGGTCGCGGGTGCTGGGCCTGCTGGGCTGGGTGGCACGCTGAGATGGCACGGGTGCACGCGTGCGGGGCGGTACTCCTACGCCTGGGCGGNGCGACCAGGGACGGCAGTGCGGGACTGGGCGCAGGCGGTGCTGAGGCAGCTCGTGCGGGCGCGTGGGGTCGAGTTCCAGCGGCTGACGGCGGCGGTGACTGACCGGAATATGTAGATCTCTAAGGCTTGATAAATATCACCTTAAAGTCTTCTAATGGATTACCTAAAGACCTACTTTGACTAATTTTGGTGGAGCGATTAATCGAAACTCCCTAACTCTCAAATATATGAAGAACACGATTTTCCTCTTCCTTACAAGAACCTTAAAATCGAGACTCACATCATCATCATAAGAGGTTGGGACATGGTGTATTTATAGGCTCCTATGGACCTTGAGGAGGTGCTAAATATGGGCTTATCTCATTAGGCTAAGGAATCCTAATTCCATTCCATAAACCTTTCCCATCTAGAATATAATTCCTTCCATTAACCATCACCTTCTAGAAGACTCTCGAGTCTCCTAACCCTAGGTAACATTCTAGAAAGAATATTCCCATCCTAATGGAATATTGTAGTGTTCGAAATCACCCAGAAACAACAGATGGCTTGCTTGCTTTCCCGCACCGACCGCCGGGAGTCGGAGGGAGTCGGAGGAAGAGAGGGAGGCCTGCTTGGCAGCTTTCACGCCTAGTTATGGCTGGGTGCTTTGGTCGTACAATTGTTCGCTTAATTATGAAATAAAATTAATTTCTAAAATCCTAATTAGAATTAAATAATAAAATATCCCACTAGAGTAATATTATTGTTGTCCCCATTTAGCTCCAATTAATCAATAAATCAAACCTCCACTTGATTAAATAAATATTAATCTTATTGATCCATTTACCTCTCTAAGTTTAAGATATAATGTAACGCCCCGTTATTTTTAAGTGAAAAAATAATATTTTATTTTCTAGAAAATCAGAGTTAATTTTTCAAAAATCAGTTTAAAGATTTATCTAATGGGCGCTACTCGAATAATCACATAACAACCATCCCGAACATACATATCTCATGCCAAAAATCACCATTTATTCAATCATGTGAAATACTCAATCCAATTCAACATGATTAAAATATCCAAACTCACGAGTTATAACAATAATTCAAATAACAATCCAGTTCTAAAAATCCCAAACAAGCATTAAAAATCTCAAATATCAAGTTGAGTCTCCAAACGGAAATAATAAGTCTAACATGAGATAATCAAATGATAATAATCAAGCGGAAGCAGTTAAATAGCAGTTCAACACAAATAATGACCCCGCCTCGCTTGTCTTTCGCTACGGCCACCAGCTCAACCTGAAAGAGAGTTAATAGTGGGAGTGAGCAAACAACTAGCTCACCGTGGGAATACCTGCAGTATAATCAATATAAAGACTTAAAAGCATGGTCGCAGTATGTAAGCAGATCGGCTAGTCTACTCTCCCTAAACACAGCCATGCTCATGTGATCACACCTAACCTATCAATCCCGGAAAAAGATAGGAAACAAGTCGTCCCCACGAAAAGGACGAGAACCATCCCCACGAAAAGGATGGGAGCAACCGCACATGAAACATCACGGACTAAGCTCTCTAAAGGCTAGAGTTAGGCCTCATAGACTACCGGTTCACATGCATACATAGATCATCAAGCCAAACATTTATAGAAATTAACATACATGGTAAGTTTATCAACACCCACCTGATCAGTCGAAGTTGGCGAGATTACAATAATTAGCAGGTAGTAGGCTGAGGCTCGACTCCTCAAACACCTACATTTAAGCGAGATAATATATCAACAATCTATCTCACTATTCGAAAATTATTTAAAACCCACACTTAATCAAAATTAAGAATTAAGGGTTTTAATCAAATTTCTTCGTGGACTTGGAACTCTCGAATTTTGAAAAGAAAAAGACTCGAAAAAAGAAAATGGGTCACGAGACTTGAAATAATATATCCCGAATTTTTATTATTTTATAGATATTTTTAAAATTAAAATCGATACGAAAAACGGCTTCCGGAACTCAAAATTGGCTAAAAAGGACAAGTGGGCCGCGCTGGGAAGGTCTAAAGGCGCTGCTGGGCCGCTGTGGCACTCTCTGCGCCTTTGCAAGGCGAAATGGGCCGCTCGCGCTGGGCCTAAGGCAGCTGGGCTGGGAGGTGGTGCACGCGGGCCGGAGGAGGGCTGGGAGCGGGCTACTGCTGAAGAGAGGGAACGGGCCTCGCGGGCTGGATTCGGGCCTACCGCGGGCCTGGGAAAAATGAGAAAAGAAATTGGCTGCGCTGGGGCTCAAACACAGGACCTCACTATCGGAATTGAGCCTAGGACGCCACTACACCACGTGGCTTGTTTGTTAAATATTGATGGAAACACCTCTACTTAAATTAAAACAAAAGGCCTGCTACCCTGAACACTACTTATCGGCTGAACAGAACAGAACAGAACAGAGGCTAAACCAGACAATGTGGTGACTGCTTCCGACGGCAAAAATCACAGCACACGGGTTCGGGACTTAAAAATTTTACGAAAATAACACATTTTCTGAGTTTCGAAACTTTACAAAAATCGGGTTTTGGATCAAAAAATAATACAAACTAAACGACGGGGTCTCGAACGACCCGAACAACAAGACGACGGCTCGAAACGATGAAACGAGACTTTGAAATTCACGAGTAATCACAACACTAATAGATCGATTTAAACAACGAGAGTTCCAATATATCCACGTCAATTCACGAAGCCAAACGAATCAAATAATCAAACCGATACATACTCCGACGATAAAAGATTCAACGAGCAGGCAATAATCGAACGATTTGTAAATGCGAGCAAGATTGACGAGGAGGTTTCAATCGAACAATACCTTTCTCGGGAATTTTTAATTCGGTTGAAAACGGATGAGGCGAACGGTATGAACTCCGAGAACCCAGAAATCCAGAATTCTTCGAATACAGATCTGCTCGGCAAAACGAGGTTGCTGCTCCTCGTGTTTGGTGTCGAAGTATGGTTGTTGCTCACGAACAGATGCTATCGCCGGAAAACGAAGGTGCGATTGAATTTTTTTTTTTTAATATATATATTAGCTGCGGGGAAGATGAGCACAGAGTTTGAATAAGGATATCTTGAACGGTTCTGAGGAGAAAAGGAACTCCCTGGCCGAGATATAAGAGCAGGTGGACGAGGACGTGCGAGGAAGATTCGCAAGAAGATCGCAACTGGTTTTCAAATGGTGAGACTCGGTTCTCACGCGAAGAAGAAAGAGAAGAAAAGGGCTGGTACTCACAACTTGGGCCATATAATTTCATTTGGGCCAAAACTAGTTAATAGGAAAAGGGCCAATACAACTTAACTAATAAGAGAATTGGGCTGGAAAAATAATATGCCAACCATGGGTCACGACTAAGGCTCGAGGAAAAATTAAAAAGGCTGGAAGATTAATCTACGCGACATAACCGAAAATCGGCGAACGAATTAAAATTTATATCAAATAAATCCTAAATATTCTGATACATATAAATAACAATTAAACGCATGATGATCACATATAAATAAAGTCACGTAGCAATTCAATAATAAGCAGACAATTTTATAAGACAAGGCAATTAAATAACTATATATTGTCCAGAAAATTCAAATAAACGAACGGGGTGTTACATATAACGTCCGATGATTAATTAAATTACTGACAAAATAAATGATCAACTTCTTATTCATTTCCAAAACTAGTACCACTCAGATCTTTAATCATTATGTCGGATACACATCCGCCTGCAGGGCTTGACATAATACTCCTTCCTGAGTTCATTTCGGGGACGTCATCAATCCAGCGCACTGGGGCATAGTGACTGTAAATGATTTATAATAGCACGCCATATAAACATCCTCATTTACCAAAGTACCGAGTATGTCATCCTAACAGAATAGGAATCACCCTTGGTAAATCAAATAAACAAGTAATGAATATAAACGCCTATTTTATATTATCTTACAGCTTTAGAGATTGCATCAATAACTGAAGGTCTAGATTACAACAACGATCAGTGAGTCTCATAATCTTATCCTTCCACGGTCTTGTTCAGTACTTAACATAAGTACTAGTGTGGTTCTCCAGTCATAGATCAACTGAATCAAGAATACACTACAGTCTTTTTCCAACAGGGATCTCACTGCCTGTCTAGACTGTGAACGAATAGTTTAGTCTTACAAGGAACCGATATGTGACCTTTCTGTTCGAGACACCACGAACCACACTATCTCAATGTAAGACAAGGAGTATGATTGCATAAATAAATAAACTGCAAGCATATGTACTTTGACCGAAACATGATTGCCAGATCAAAATGGAATTGTTCATATCTGAAAGCCAAGCTTTTACAACATATCTAACACAACCTGCCACTGAGGTTGTTCGAACAAGAGACCAGCCAACTGAAGGCCTTGATCATGCTATTTTTTTACTTCGACACTTGTCCAAACCTCCTCTAGGGTCGTCCAAACAAGCGACCAGCCAACCCGAAGGCCATAATCATGCTGGATTTTGGACACCAGAACTTTGAGAACTTGCCCAACCTGCCACTAAGGTCATTCGAGCAAGCAACCAGCCAGCCCAAAGGCCTTGATTTCATGTTGGGTTTTCATCTTCGATGTTTGTCCAACCCTCCTCTGGGGTCGTTCAAACAAGTGACCAGCCAGCCCGAAAGCTTTAATCATGCTGGATATTTGGACTCCTTACACAGCGACCTGCCACTAGGGCTGTTATCGAACCGAACCGAACCGAGCTTAAGGTGTTCGAGCTCGAGTTCGATTAATTTTCGAACATGTTCGTGTTCGTTCGATTAGTAAACGAACAAAAAATTTTGTTCGTGTTCGTTCGTTTATTGGTTCGACATGTTCGTGTTCGTTCGTTTATCTAGTCGAACATGTTCATGAACTGTTTGAATTGTTCCAATTGTTCGACAAGTTCGTGTTCGAGTTGTTCGACATGTTCGTGTTCGTGTTTTTTAACTTTTTTTTTATTTTAATGTCATACAAGTTATTTTATTTATTATTTAATATCTATTCATATTTATATGTTCTATTATATATGTAGATACTATATATAATATATAAAATTATAAAATATTTGTTTTTTATTTAATATTTAATATATATTCATATTTATATATTATATTATACATGTATATACTATATATAATATATAAAATTATAAATTTTTTTTTTGTTCGCGAACGCTCGATTAGTTCGCGAACATGTTCGTGTTCGTTCGATAACTAAACGAGCGTAATTTTATGTTCGTGTTCGGTTCGATTGCTAAACAAACGAGCTGTTATCGAACACGAACGAACTCAAACGAGCTTTGTTCGCGAACGTTCGGTTCGAAAAACAGCCGTACCTGCCACTAAGGCCAAACGACACATATCAAACACCAACAAATGATAATAATGATCATCTTCATTGATATTTAAGAATTGCATGAATTACATAGATTCAAAAAGAAAAACTTCTATGCATAATATTACTTTAAGTTCATAACATTCTATGACCTCAGTAGTGGTCTCCCCCCCAGCATCCTTCAAACATTATGCTTCTCCAGCATTGACTCGTTCGACCACGTACGACTGCTCATAGTTGGACAAGAGATTGCCCACATGCTTGGGAACGTTGAACCTCTTTTAGGACAGGTCGCCCACTTGGAAACGTCGAACTTTCACTTTCTTGATGTGAACAATCTGTTAGTGTTATATACTGAAAGCTTGGCTTTGCATGTTATTATACATTTGCCCTTTATGAATGAGAATCATGTTAGATTAAACAAGTTCTACGTTCTGTTGTTCTGCACTTAGATGGAGTATGTCGTCATCGGGCGAACCAAAGATCACTCTATCAGTTACTTGCGAACAAGAATAGTTGTTCACAACGTATATGGACATGAACACCCCATCCGAACGGTTGTAGTGTCAACTGTACAGTTTTTATTGACTGATCAGTTGCACTAGTACATTTATGTATTGAACAGGATCCCGGAGAGGAGAAGTTCATTTTATACTGATCGTCGTAAATAAACTAGGCCTCGGTTAATTATTGCGTTCTCTTAACCCGTAAGACATTAAACAGGCAGATATATATAGTATATATTATTTTGATTCACATGGGTGAGATTCAGTTCGTTGGATTAATATTCCTACTGTTTTGGATAATATTATTATATATAAGATGTGCTGTTAGGATATTTACGGTCACCATGTGCGTTAGTTTGATGATGTCCCCGGAGTGAGTTCATGAAGGATTGTTATGCTAAACCCTGCAGGTGGATTAAGTCGGCATAATAAGAATGTGATGAACGAGCGTTAGCTTCGGTGAAATAATAATAAATTAATTAATTCTTGATATTCAGTAATCGAATTAATTAATGGACATTATATCATAAACGTAGGGAGGTAAATCGAGTAATTATTATTGGAGTCTCAGATGTAATTTGGGCTAGGAAAAAGGAGTGCAATAATATAGTGTTGGTGGTCCATTAATATTATTTAATTAATTAGAGGAATGGGCTTGGCCCACAGTTAGTGTAATTAATTAGAGATAATTACCCCTCACAGCTGCATGTTGTTTTTATTTCTCATAATACGAACCATTCATTTTAATCCTCCTAATCTGCTCTTGAGATTTTTTATTCCACGTCTATGCACCACTTTCTATCTAATTTCACTCATTAATTCTCTTCAACTTTCCTTTCCTTTTTCATTCACAGAGACAATCTTTAATTTCCATTCATTATTTCTCTTCCAAAATCCAAAATCCTCAAACCCCAAATGAGCAACTAAGCAAAGTCGAACACGGTCTGCCGCAGCCGCATCTCCACGAACAAGGCAGATCTTGGCCGCTTCCCAGGAGGCCTTCAATCTGAATTTGCCATCGAATCTCCCCAGGATTTGGTCACCCCTCGCACCTCCATCAGAGAGCCACCTTTAGCAGTTTATCTCCACCCCGAGACACAAACAGAGTTCGAGATTCAAATGCCCCGCGCCGTCGCATCTACTGCATTCGACCCTGGGGGTTCAAAGATAACAAGGGTTTATTTTTAGTTTAATTTTGTGTATGAATATTGTATACCAATTTGTGGGTTTATTTGTAGTTTAAGTTGTGTATTCTGTTCTGAATATTGCCATTTCTATGGATTATATGAATGTATTTTTTTTATTTTTTATCTTTTTTGTTTTATTTTGTGGTTTTGTTATTTATTGATGGGTTTTTGTATATGTTTTTTTATATATATTTTTCATAGTTATAACTATATGAATGGTTTACATTTTGTTTATTTGTGGTTCTAGGATTTTTTTAATCGAATTTGCAGTAATCATGAAGCATGCAGCTTCAATTTTTGTTTTGTGATGGATACTCGTTATTTTCTTATGGATACTCGTCTTCTGGTATTATAAATTGTTTTGATTGAATAATTTTGTGATAAAAAAATTGTCGCTCGTATAAATGGCATTCCTGTAAATTAGATACGTCTATGCATCATTCAACCAATTAATTAAGAAGCTCTTTTCCTAATCTCCTAAGGGTCCCTACTGTAGCTCTATATATACATCATTAAGCTCATGAGAAGAGAATAGAATTCCTATTCTAACGTGAGACACGCCCCACGCCTCTCTCTCTAGATCTCATTCGAGTTTTATCTTCTTCTTGTTGCTCCACTGGTACAAATTGAAGAAGGGTGTATTGGAGTAATACATTAGAAGATCTGTAGGTAAACCGAGACGAAATATATTTTTTCCTACAGAACTAACCGGAGGTCCGATTGAGACGCACAATATACCCAGGCGACCGTCTCGACGAGAGCTTTCCATCTCTGTTGAGATCGCCACTGTTCGATGCTGCAAGCGCCCTCACGGGCCGCCGAAAGCTCCCAGACTGCAAGTTTCGTTTTGATTTGTTTGCATCCATTTGATCCGGTTTTGATATGATCTTGTTCGTGCAACCCAAGGCGTGATTTGCGGTCAACCATTTGCGGTCAAATGCTTGTGGTCAACCAGATCTACATAAATTTTCAGCCGTAAGTTCTCTACGTCAAACCTTTAGATCCGTTGCGCATAGGTTTACGTTTGCTATTAAATTCGTGACTTGTACATAACTAGATCCTCACAGATCCCAACAAGTGGTATCAGAGCACTTGGTTAATTCGTTTTGTACAAAGTTCAAATTTTTACGGCTTTATTTGACAAGATGTGTTCAAACGCAGCCATATATTGGATTATATTTGCATAACTCGATTTTGCATGATAAATAGTTAATCTACTATTATGGCCGACTATGTATTTGATGAATGTTGTTGAATGTGATGTATGGTTTTAAATTTATTTTTAAAGCCTCGGACATGTCGAGGAATTTATGGATGAATGTTTGTAATAGTTATTCGCCCGGGGGTTGACCGGATAGATTTAATTATTTGTTTAGAAAACATGTACATCCATTCGTTGGATTTAGGATCGAATTATGTAATTTTGTAAATTATATTTTTCGTGTTATGATCGTGTGTTGATGATCGGGAGATCACAAGAGATCAACGAACTCGAGGAATAAAAAAAAAAAAAAAAAAAGGCGGCGCATTTTTCCGACGAACCGGCGGCGGCAGCCGAAGGGCTGGCGGCGGCGGACCGACTGGCGGCTGCTAGTGGTGGGCCGGTTTTTTCGTTGATGACCAAGCAGTACAATATCAACTAGGATTCTACTGCTAAAGGAGTTCCAGTTGAAGAGTGAAAGAACTGTCACAGTTTCTTTGTTTAAGGAGACTCAATATTTAATGGCCATAATAGTATATTTATTTATTTATTTAATTAAATTTATTATGCCATTAAATTATTATTTATGCATGTTAATTAATTATTTTCTTGCATGGGATTACTTTAGTATTGCAAGATTAATTATGCATGTTAATTAATTATGTAATGCATAAGATTAATTTGGAAATGTGCACTGGCATGGATTAAACTAGAATTGCGTAAATTATTGAACATGTTAATTAATTATTGCATTGACATAGATTAATTTAGAATTGCATGTTAATTAATTTTTTCATTAATATAGATTAATTTGGAATTGTATAAATGGTTAAAAATCCTCATTAAATTATACTAAGTTTGAGAAGGGATTTTAAATTAAAGTTGATTGTAAAATTCCTAAGGATTCCATTTCTAATTTGTCGGTAAATCAATTAAGTTGCGGTAATGGGCTCCCCCTCGGGTGACATTGCTAAAATTTAATTGTAGGTAATTAGCAGGACAAATTTCTAATTAGATGGTTAGAGGAAATTTTATGAGAGCGTACGGGCTTCCCCTCGGATGACGTATAATCAAATTTGACGATCTTAGGATCGAGAAATGGGATTCACTTAGAATGCGATTAAATTTATTAACCCCCCTCGGGGTCCTTGAATTCTATTGCATGGCCAAATGGAGACCGACTATTAATTTCGTTCGTCATGAATTTGGTTTTGACTTATGAAAATTAATGGGCCCTTGAAAAGCCCTTCTCTTACAAAATACGAGTTTGTAGGGCGACCTTCGTAGCATGCATTCTCACAAGATGTAATAGATGTCAGTGAATTTAAGTTAATATTGTTTTGAGGATAACAATATTAGCAGTTAAATTCAAAAGTGTTTAATCTGTAAAATTTATTTGCATGATTCTCAGGATATTAATCATGTCGTTCAATCCGTTTTCTGTCATTCTAAAATAAAATCAACTTACTAGTCCTAATTATATTGATTGGAAGAGGAACTTAGACATAGTGTTGACTTCTGAGGAGTACAAGGGCACACCCGGAACGGAGCATGCCCTGAGTGCTATCGCGCAGTTGAATGATCTAGAAGCATTAGGAGTTAGTATTGACGGGGTAACCCAGGTCGATAAAATGCTCAAGCTTCTGCCGAAAAGTTTTGACCAATTCCAGTTGAACTATGACATGCATGCATTATGCACGGTTCTTTCGGAGTTGTTGACTGAGCTTTATGCGGCAGAAGAGGTGCTAGTCGCCAAGCAGGCTGGATCTTCCAGGCCTCACAAGGGCAGGAAGAGAAAGAAGTATGCAGGAAAGGCGAGGGCACAGGATGCTCTGGTTACTCAGCGACCGGTCCCTCACACTGTGGCAAAGAAATCGAAAGGGAGATGCTACAAGTGCAACAAGTCAGGACACTAGAAGGTCGACTGCCCTCTCCTCAAGAAAGGTAACTCTCTCATTAATGTCGTAGAAACATGTTTAGCGGTTGTATCTACCAGAACCTGGTGTGTAGATACTACAGCCACTGATCATGTCTGCAATTCGTTGCAGGGGTTCCAGAAAACCAAGCGGCTTAGGGAGGGAGAGATCACCGTCTACATGGGCAATGCTACGAAAGTGGCGGTTGTTGCAGTGAGAGACGTTACTTTATTGTTTAATAGTAGTAGTTTGGTTTTGAGAAATTGCTTTTATGTTCCTAGTTTTAGAAAGAATCTTGTTTCAGTTTCTAAACTCGTTATGGATGGTTTTTCAGTTTCGTTTGATGACATTGTTATTATTCGTTTTGAAAATCGTTTCATATGTTGTGGTTCATTAGTTGGCAATTTATATGTTCTCAAACCAAACTCTCCCACAGTGCAACAAAATGAATTGAATAATGTCATAACTATATCTAATAAGAGGAAGAAGTCTTCGCAGATGAATCAAGCATTTAGACTTGGGCACATCAACCTTAGGAGGATTCAAAAGTTAGTGGCCAGTGGACCTCTCGGTCCACTGGAAGAGCACTATCCAACTTGCAAATCCTGCCTGGAAGGTAAGATGGCTAAGAGGCCATTTACGGCAAAGGGGTATAAAAGCCAAGAAGTGCTAGGATTGATTCATTCTGATTTGTGTGGTCCTATGTCGATCCAGGCTAGAGGAGGTTTCGAGTACTATGTGTCTTTCGTAGATGATTACTCGAGATTTGGGTACGTTTATCTGTTGCACCGCATGTCTGAATGCTTTGAGAAATTCAAGGAGTATCGGGCAGTTGTGGAGAAGCATCATGGTAAATGTATCAAGTCACTTCGTTCTGATCGAGGTGGCGAATACCTCTTTGGAGAGTTCATGACATACTTATCGGAAGCTGGGGGTTGAATCCCAACTTACTTCACCCGGCACGCCCCAACAGAACGGGATTGCAGAGCGAAGAAATAGGACTCTTATGGAGATGGTTAGGTCTATGATAAGTTATTCGAGGTTACCAGATTCGTTCCGGGGTTTGGCATTGGAAACAGCATCGTATATTCTGAACATGGTTCCATCGAAGTCAGTTGACACTACTCCTTATGAGATGTGGAAAGGGCGCAAGCCCAGTTTCTCACAGTTTCGAGTTTGGGGTAGTCCTGCACACGTGTTAAGGAACCTGGCAAGTTGGAGAAACATTCGGAAGCACGAGTTTTCGTAAGCTATCCCAAGGGAACGAAAGGTGGATTATTTTATAGTCATGAGGATCATAAGGTGATCGTTTCGACGAACGCTAGATTCTTGGAAGAAGCCTATATTATAAATCATAAGCCCACGAGTAGACTAGTCTTAGAGGAGTTAAGGGGTGAAATCGATGGTTCCCCACCGAGTGCGCAAGTAGATACATTACATAATACTGCAACACGGCACACTGAGAGTGTACCAGTGCAGACAGTGCCTCATCGCAGTGGGAGGGTTTCTCATTTACGCGACCGATGGATAAGTCTTGGAGAGTCATCGGACTCAGTTCTAGGAGGCCTAGAATCGGACCCAAGAACTTACGATGAGGCATTCCAAGATAAAGATGCAGATTCATGAAATGTTGCTATGAAAGCTGAAATGGTGTCAATGGACTCCAATCAGGTCTGGGATCTTGTAGAACCACCCGATACGGTATGACCCATTGGATGTAAGTGGATCTATAAGAGAAAGAGAGGATCAGATGGGAAGGTGCAAACCTTCAAAGCTAGGCTTGTTGCGAAAGGTTATACCCAAAACGAGGGTATTGATTATGATGAGACCTTTTCGCCATTAGTTATGCTTAAGTCCATTCAGATTCTTTTGGATGTAGTCGCTCATATGGATTATGAGGTTTGGCAGATGGATGTCAAGACAACTTTTCTTAATGGGAACCTGCAGGAAGACATTTATATGCAGCAACCAGAGGGATTCATTGCTAAAGGTCGTGAGCATCTAGTGTGTGTAAGCTTAATCGGTCTATTCATGGACTGAAGCAAGCTTCGAGATCTTGAAACATCCGTTTTGATGAGGTGATACAGTCGTACGGGTTCACTCAATGTCCGGATGAGCACTGTGTTTAAAAGAAAATCAGTGAGAGCGTGGTGGTGTTTCATGTGCTTTACATAGATGACATACTGCTTATTGGAAACAGTAAGAAGGAGTTATCAGATGTAAAGGTGTGTTTGTCTAAGCAGTTTGATATGAAAGACTTAGGTGAAGCAGGACACATTCTTTGTATTAGGCTCATTCGAGACCGTAAGAAGAGAATGTTGTGCTTATCCCAGTCTTCATACATAGATACTGTCTTGGCCAGATTCAACATGCAGGATTCTAAGAAAGGTATGTTACCTTTCAAACATGGAATACCTCTATCTAAGGAGATGTCTCCTAAGACGTCTAAGGAGATAGAGGAGGTGAAGACAGTTCCTTATGCTTCGGCAGTAGGAAGTCTCATGTATGCAATACTGTGCACTAGGCTGGATATTAGCTACGCCGTTGGCATGGTAGCTAGATATCAAAGTAATCCGGGACGGGAAAATTGGTCTGTGGTGAAGCAAATACTCAAGTACCTGAGAAGGACTAAGGAGCACATGTTAGTTTACCGTGCAGGAAACTTGTTACCTCTGGGTTATAGTGATTCCGATTTCCAGTCAGATAGGGATGAAAGTAAGTCAACCTCAGGTTATGTGTTTACCTTGGGAAGTGGAGTCATTTCATGGAGGAGTGCTAAGCAGAAATGCGTGGCAGACTCCATCATAGAAGCCGAGTACATAGCAGCCTCAGAGGCAGCGAAAGAGGCAGTTTGGCTCAGGAACTTCTTATTGGACTTAGAGGTTATACCGAGTTTGCCACGTGGTATCACCGTGTACTGTGATAACAGTGGAGTAGTAGCGAACTCAAAAGAACCTCGAGCCCACAGAGCAAGCAAACACATAGAGCGCAAATACCATCTGATTCGGGATATCGTTGGTAGAGGAGATGTTGATGTTGCCAAGATTACGTCAGAGGACAACCTAGCTAATCCTTTCACGAAGAGTTTGCCGGGGAAGGTCTTCGTCAAACACGTGGAAGGAATGGAAGTCATGAGCATGGCAATAGAATCGACATAGCTCTTTTAGAATAACAGATTGATAGGACTATACTGTAAAAGTGAAAGCTTTAAGTATAAGTGAGAGATTGTTAGTGTTATATACTGAAAGCTTGGCTTTGCATGTTATTATACATTTGCCCTTTATGAATAAGAATCATGTTAGATTAAACAAGTTCTACATTCTGTTGTTCTGCACTTAGATGGAATGAGTCGTCATCGGGCGAATCGAAGATCACTCTATCAGTTACTTGCGAACAAGAATAGTTGTTCACAACCTAGATGGACATGAACACCCCATCCGAACGGTTGTAGTGTCAACTGTACAGTTCGTCTTGACTGATTAGTTGCACTAGTACATTTATGTATTGAACAGGATCCCAGAGAGGAGAAGTTCATTTTATACTGATCGTCGTAAATGAACTAGGCCTCGGTTAATTACTGCGTTCTTTTAACCCGTAAGATTTTAAATAGGCAGATATATATACTATATATTACTTTGATTCACATGGGTGAGGTTCAGTTTGCTGGATTAATATTCCTACTGTTTTGGGTAATATTATTATATATAGGATGTGCTGTTAGGATATTTACGGTCACCATGTGCGTTAGTTTAATGATGCCCCTGGAGTGAGTTCATGAAGGATTGTTATACTAAACCATTCAGGTGGATTAAGTTCCGGCATAATAAGAATGTGATGAACGAGCGCTAGCTTTGGTGAAATAATAATAAATTAATTAATTCTTAATTGTCAGTAATCGAATTAATTAATGGACATTATATCTTAAACGTGGGCAGGTAAATCGAGTAATTATTATTGGAGTCTCAGATGTAATTTGGGCTAGGAAAAGGGAGTGCAATAATATAATGTTGGTGACCTATTAATATTATTTAATTAATTAGAGGAGTGGGTTTGGCCCACAGTTAGTCTAATTAATTAAGAAGCTCTTTTCCTAATCTCCTAAAGGTCCCTACTGTAGCTATATATATACATCATTAAGCTCATGAGAAGATAATAGAATTCCTATTCTAACGTGAGACACGCCCCACGCCTCTCTCTCTAGATCTCATTCGAGCTTTATCTTCTTCATGTTGCTCCACTGGTACAAGTTGAAGAAGGGTGTATTGAGTAATACAGTAGAAGATCTGTAGGTAAACCGAGACAAAATATATTTTGTCCTACAGAACTAACCGGAAGCTCCCTGACTGCAAGTTTCGTTTTGATCTGTTTGCATCCGTCTGATCTGGTTTTGATCTGATCTTGTTCGTGCAACCCAAGACGTGATTTGCGGTCAACCATTTGCGGTCAACCAGATCTACATAAATTTTAAGCCGTAAGTTCTCTACGTCAGACCTTTAGATCCGCTGCGCATAGGTTTACGTTTGCTATTGAATTCGTGACTTGTACATAACGAGATCCTCACAGATCCCAACACAATCTTCATCTGTTGTTTGCATTGTGACTCGAGTTGCAGCCTACTGTCTTAGTTCCTCAATCGTATCTAGTGCACCTTGGCCAACTATTCATTTTGTTCTTTGTCGTAGGATGAAGATCTTGGTAGATATGATGTAAAAGCTTGGCTTTCAGATATGAACAATACCATTTTGATCTGACAATCGTATTTTAGTCAAAATATTTATATTTGCAGTTTATTTATTTATGCAATCATAACTCCATTATTTTACATTGTAGATAATATGGTTCGTCGTGTCGAATAGAAAGACATATTATCGGTTCCTTGTAAAATATAAATTAATTGTCTCAGTCCATACGGGCAGTGTGACCCCTGTTGGAAAAAGATTGTAGTGTAGTCATGATTCAGTTGATCTTTGACTGATGGTTACACTAGTACTTATGATAAGAACGGACTGCGAAAGGATAAGATTATAAGATTTACTGATCGTTGTTACAATTTAGACCTTCAGTAATTGATGCGTACTTTTAAGCTATAAGATAATATAAATGGGCATATAAATTCATTACTTATTTATTTGATTTACCAAGGGTGATTCCTATTCTGTTAGGATGACATACTCGGTATTTTGGTAAGTAATAGTGTTTATATGATGTGTCGTTATAAATTATTTACAGTCACTATGTCCCAGTGCGCTGGGTTGATGACGTCCCAGAAATGAGCTAAGGAAGAAATATTATGTCAAACCCTGTAGATGGATAATTATCCGACATAATGATTGATGAACTGAGTAGTACTAGTTTAAAAAATGATAAGAAGTCGATTTAATTTTGTTATCAGTAATTAAATTAATTGACGGACATTATATCTTAAACATAGGGTGCTACGGTTAACATCTCTCCAGATTCCACCTCTTTGGTGCTTTTATAAGGGCGAGTGCCCCTTTGGTCTTTATTGTAAAATTTTCTTTTTGAGGATTATAAAATCTATCCTTCC